>CALNHX010000160.1:0-458976 GCA_940337035.1 Agriotes lineatus
AGGACGTCTGGGACGTTAGAGGCGTATAGGACATCTGGGACGTCTGGGACGTCTGGGACCTTAAAGACATATGAGACATCTAGGACGCCTGAGACGTTAGGGACATATGGGGCATCTGGGACGTTAAGGACATATGGGACAACTAGGACGTCTAGGACATCTGGGACGTTAGAGACATATAGGACGTCTGGGACGTCTGGGACGCTAGCGACATATAGGACATCTAGGACGTCTGGGACGTTAGGGACATATTGGGCATCTAGGACGTCTAGGACGTCTGGGACGTTAGGAACATACGGGACAGCTGGGACGTCTGGGACGTTAGGGACATATGGGACATTTAGGACGTCTGGGACGTTAGGGACATATGGAACGTCTAAGACGCCTGGGACATTAGGGACATATGGGACATCTGGTACGTCTGGGACGTTAGGGACATATGGGACATCTGGGACGTCTAGGACGTTAAGGACATATGGGACATCTAGGACGTCTGGGACGTCTAGGACGTTAAGGACATATGGGACATTTGGGACGCCTGGGACATTAGGGATATATGTGACATATGGGACATCTGGGACGCCTGGGACATTAGGGACATATGGGACATCTGGGACGTCTGGGACGTCAAGGACATATGGGACATTTAGGACGCCTGGGACATTAGGGACATATGGGATATCTGGGACGTCTGGGACGTTAAGGACATATGGGACAACTAGGAAGTCTGGGACGTTAAGGACATATGAGACATCTAGGACGTCTGGGACGTCTGGGACGTTAGGGACATACGGGACAGCTGAACGTCTGGGACGTTAGGGACAAATTATTTGAAACAAAATGGTTAAACATGGCTGATAGAAGGAAACTTCATGCGGCGTGTTTATATCATAAAATCATTACTGATAAAACGCCCTCCTATTTATTCAAAAAAGTTAATTTTAGATCTGATCTGCATAATGTAAATTTACGTAACAAATACTTCATAAATATACCGGCTCATCGAACTGCTTTTTATGAACGATGTTTTTCATATAATATAGCTAATCTTTATAACTCGTTACCTTATTTTCTAAAAACTCTCACTTACATTAAATTTAAAACGCAACTAAGTAAAATGTTACTAAACAAAACCTTAAAATTTTCTTTATAATTTGCCATAATCTAATTATATAAATTTTTTATTAATTTTACATTATATACACATGGCCAGATATCAACAATATACCTACCACCAACTATAGCGCAAGCTACGCAGAACAAATCTTTTAATTTAATTTATGTATTAAACAAGGGGTTAAGTGTAAGAGCAGAACTTCACTTCCTTGGAAGTGAATTTCTGAACTTCGCCCTATTGACACACATTCTACTTTATTTCAATCTGTATTTTGTAAATTTTCTTGTATTTTTTTTGCTGTGTCAATAAAAGACATTATTATTATTATTATTAATATTACATATGGGGCATTTAGGACGTCTGGGACGCTAGGGACATATGGAACATCTAGGACGCCTGGGACATTAAGGACATATAGGACATATGGGACATCTGGGACATCTGGGACGTCTGGGACGTTAGGGACATATGGGACATCTGGGACGTTAAGGACATATGGGACATCTAGGCCGTCTGGGACGTCTGGGACGTTAAGGACATATGGGACATTTAGGACTCCTGGGACATTAGGGACATATGGGACATATGGGACATCTAAAGCGTCTGGGACGTTAAGGACATATGGGACATCTAGGCCGTCTGGGACGTCTGGGACGTTAAGGACATATGGGACATTTAGGACTCCTGGGACATTAAGGACATATAGGACATCTGGGACGTCTGGGAGGTTAAGGATATATGGGATATCTAGGATGTCTGGGACGTCTGGGACGTTAAGGACATATGGGAAATTTAGGACGCCTGGGACATTAGGGACATATAGGACATCTGGGACGTCTGGGAGGTTAAGGATATATGGGATATCTAGGATGTCTGGGACGTCTGGGACGTTAAGGACATATGGGAAATTTAGGACGCCTGGGACATTAGGGACATATGGGACATATGGAACATCTGGGACGTCTGGGACGTTAGGGACATATGGGCATCTGGGACGTTAAGGACATATGGGACATCTAGGCCGTCTGGGACGTCTGGGACGTTAAGGACATATGGGACATTTAGGACTCCTGGGACATTAGGGACATATGGGACATATGGGACATCTAAAGCGTCTGGGACGTTAAGGACATATGGGACATCTAGGCCGTCTGGGACGTCTGGGACGTTAAGGACATATGGGACATTTAGGACTCCTGGGACATTAAGGACATATAGGACATCTGGGACGTCTGGGACGTTAAGGACATATGGGACAACTAGGACGTCTAGGACGTCTGGGACGTTAGAGAAATATAGGACATCTGGGACGTCTGGGACGTCTGGGACCTTAAGGACATATGAGACATCTAGGACGCCTGAAACGTTAGGGACATATGGGACATCTGGAACGTTAAGGACATATGGGACAACTAGGACGTCTAGGACGTCTGGGACGCTAGCGACATATAGGACATCTAGGACGTTTGGGACGTTAGGGACATATGGGACATCTGGGACATCTGGGACGTTAAGGACATATGGGACATCTAGGCCATCTGGGACGTCTAGGACGTTAAGGACATATGGGACATTTAGGACGTCTGGGACATTAGGGACATATGGGACATATGGGACATTTATGACTCCTGGGACATTAGGAACATATGGGACATCTGGGACGTCTGAAACGTTAAGGATATATGGGACATATGGGACATCTGGGACGTCTGGGCCATTAGGGACATATGGGACATATGGGACATCTGGGACGTCTGGGACGTTAGGGACATATGAAACATCTGGGACGTCTGGGACGTTAGGGACATATGGGACATCTAGGACGTCTGGGACGTCTGGGACGTTAGGGACATACGGGACAGCTGGGACGTGTGGGACGTTAGGGACATATGGGGCATTTAGGACGTCTGGGACGTTAGGGACATATGGAACACTTAGGACGCCTGGGACATTAGGGACATATGGGACATATGGGACATCTGGGACGTCTGGGACGTTAAGTACATATGGGACGTCTAGGACGTCTGGGACGTTATAGACATATGGGACATCTAGGACGTCTGGGACATCTGGTACGTTAAGGACATACGAAACAGCTGGGACGTCTGGGACGTTAGGGACATATGGGACATTTAGGACGTCTGAGAAGTTAGGGACAAATGGAACATCTAGGACGCCTGGAACATTAGGGACATATAGGACATATGGGACATCTGGGACGTCTGGGACGTTAGGGTCATATGAGACATCTGGGACGTTAAGGACATATGGGACATCTAGGACGTCTGGGACGTTAAGGACATATGAAACATTTAGGACGCGTGGGACATTAGGGACATATGGGACATATGGGATATCTGGGACGTCTGGGACGTTAGAGACATATGGGACATCTGGGACGTCTAGGACTTTAAGAACATATGGGACATCTAGGACGTCTGGGACATCTGGGACCTTAAGGACATATGAGACATCTAGGACGCTTGAGACGTTAGAGACATATGGGACATCTGGGACGTTAAGGACATATGGGACAACTAGGACGTCTATGACGTCTGGGACGTTAGAGACATATAGGACATCTGGGACGTCTGGGACGTTAAGGACATATGGGACAACTAGGACGTCTAGGACGTCTGGGACGTTAGAGACATATAGGACATCTGAGACGTCTGGGACGTCTGGGACGTTAAGGAAATATGGGACATTTAGGACTCCTGGGACATTAAGGACATATAGGACATCTGGGACGTCTGGGAGGTTAAGGATATATGGGATATCTAGGATGTCTGGGACGTCTGGGACGTTAAGGACATATGGGAAATTTAGGACGCCTGGGACATTAGGGACATATAGGACATCTGGGACGTCTGGGAGGTTAAGGATATATGGGATATCTAGGATGTCTGGGACGTCTGGGACGTTAAGGACATATGGGAAATTTAGGACGCCTGGGACATTAGGGACATATGGGACATATGGAACATCTGGGACGTCTGGGACGTTAGGGACATAAGGGCATCTGGGACGTTAAGGACATATGGGACATCTAGGCCGTCTGGGACGTCTGGGACGTTAAGGACATATGGGACATTTAGGACTCCTGGGACATTAGGGACATATGGGACATATGGGACATCTAAAGCGTCTGGGACGTTAAGGACATATGGGACATCTAGGCCGTCTGGGACGTCTGGGACGTTAAGGACATATGGGACATTTAGGACTCCTGGGACATTAAGGACATATAGGACATCTGGGACGTCTGGGACGTTAAGGACATATGGGACAACTAGGACGTCTAGGACGTCTGGGACGTTAGAGAAATATAGGACATCTGGGACGTCTGGGACGTCTGGGACCTTAAGGACATATGAGACATCTAGGACGCCTGAAACGTTAGGGACATATGGGACATCTGGAACGTTAAGGACATATGGGACAACTAGGACGTCTAGGACGTCTGGGACGCTAGCGACATATAAGACATCTAGGACGTTTGGGACGTTAGGGACATATGGGACATCTGGGACATCTGGGACGTTAAGGACATATGGGACATCTAGGCCATCTGGGACGTCTAGGACGTTAAGGACATATGGGACATTTAGGACGTCTGGGACATTAGGGACATATGGGACATATGGGACATTTATGACTCCTGGGACATTAGGAACATATGGGACATCTGGGACGTCTGAAACGTTAAGGATATATGGGACATATGGGAAATCTGGGACGTCTGGGCCATTAGGGACATATGGGACATATGGGACATCTGGGACGTCTGGGACGTTAGGGACATATGAAACATCTGGGACGTCTGGGACGTTAGGGACATATGGGACATCTAGGACGTCTGGGACGTCTGGGACGTTAGGGACATACGGGACAGCTGGGACGTGTGGGACGTTAGGGACATATGGGGCATTTAGGACGTCTGGGACGTTAGGGACATATGGAACACTTAGGACGCCTGGGACATTAGGGACATATGGGACATATGGGACATCTGGGACGTCTGGGACGTTAAGTACATATGGGACGTCTAGGACGTCTGGGACGTTATAGACATATGGGACATCTAGGACGTCTGGGACATCTGGTACGTTAAGGACATACGAAACAGCTGGGACGTCTGGGACGTTAGGGACATATGGGACATTTAGGACGTCTGAGAAGTTAGGGACAAATGGAACATCTAGGACGCCTGGAACATTAGGGACATATAGGACATATGGGACATCTGGGACGTCTGGGACGTTAGGGTCATATGAGACATCTGGGACGTTAAGGACATATGGGACATCTAGGACGTCTGGGACGTTAAGGACATATGAAACATTTAGGACGCCTGGGACATTAGGGACATATGGGACATATGGGATATCTGGGACGTCTGGGACGTTAGAGACATATGGGACATCTGGGACGTCTAGGACTTTAAGAACATATGGGACATCTAGGACGTCTGGGACATCTGGGACCTTAAGGACATATGAGACATCTAGGACGCTTGAGACGTTAGAGACATATGGGACATCTGGGACGTTAAGGACATATGGGACAACTAGGACGTCTATGACGTCTGGGACGTTAGAGACATATAGGACATCTGGGACGTCTGGGACGTTAAGGACATATGGGACAACTAGGACGTCTAGGACGTCTGGGACGTTAGAGACATATAGGACATCTGAGACGTCTGGGACGTCTGGGACCTTAAGGACATATGAGACATCTAGGACGCCTGAGACGTTAGGGACATATGGGACATCTGGGACGTTAAGGACATATAGGACAACTAGGACGTCTAGGACGTCTGGGACGTTAGAGACGTATAGGACGTCTGGGACGTCTGGGACGCTAGCGACATATAGGACATCTAGGACGTCTGGGACGTTAGGGACATATTGGACATCTAGGACGTCTAGGACGTCTGGGACGTTAGGAACATACGGGACAGCTGGGACGTCTGGGACGTTAGGGACATATGGGACATTTAGGACGTCTGGGACGTTAGGGACATATGGAACATCTAACACGCTTGGGACATTAGGGACATATAGGACATCTGGGACGTCTGGGACGTTAGGGACATATGGGACATCTGGGACGTCGAGGACGTTAAAGACATATGGGACATTTAGGACGTCTGGGACGTCTAGGACGTTAAGGACATATGGGACATTTGGGACGCCTGGGACATTAGGGATATATGTGACATATGGGACATCTGGGACGCCTGGGACATTAGGGACATATGGGACATATGGGACATCTGGGACGTCTGGGACGTTAAGGACATATGGGACATTTAGGACGCCTGGGACATTAGGGACATATAGGACATAGGGGACATCTGGGACGTCTGGGACGTTAGGGTCATATGAAACATCAGGGTAAGAACATATGGGACATCTAGGACGTCTGGGACGTCTGGGACGTTAAAAATATATGGGACATTTAGGACGCCTGGGACATTAGGGACATATGGGACATATGGGACGTCTGGGACGTCTGGGACGTTAGGGACATATGAAACATCTGGGACGTCTGGGACGTTAAGGACATATGGGACATATGGGACATCTGGGACGTCTGGGACGTTAGGAACATATGGGACATCTAGGACGTCTGGGACATCTGGGACCTTAAGGACATATGAGACATCTAGGACGCCTGAGACGTTAGGGACATATAGGCCATCTGGGACGTCTGGGACGATAAGGACATATGGGACAACTAGGACGTCTAGGACGTCTGAGACTTTAGAAACATATAGGACATCTGGGACGTCTGGGACGTTAAGGACATATGGGACATCTAGGACGTCTGGGACGTCTGGGACGCTAGGGACATATAGGACATCTAGGACGTCTGGGACATTAGGGACATATGGGACATCTAGGACGTCTAGAACGTCTGGGACGTTAGAAACATACGGGACAGCTGGGACGTCTGGGACGTTAGGGACATATGGGACATTTAGGACGTCTGGGACGTTAGGGACATATGGAACATCTAAGACGCCTGGGACATTAGGGACATATGAGACATCTGGGACGTCTAGGACGTTAAGGACATATGGGACATCTAGGACGTCTGGGGCGTCTAGGACGTTAAGGACATATGGGACATTTGGGACGCCTGGGACATTAGGGATATATGTGATATATGGGACATCTGGGACTCCTGGGAGATTAGGGACATATGGGACATATGGGACATCTGGGACGTCTGGGACGTTAAGGACATATGGGACATTTAGGACGCTTGGGACATTAGAGACATATGGTATATCTGGGACGTCTGGGACGTTAAGGACATATGGGACATCTAGGAAGTCTAGGACGTTAAGGAGATATGGGACATCTAGGACGTCTGGGACGTCTGGGACGTTAGGGACATACGGGACAGCTGAACGTCTGGGACGTTAGGGACATATGGGACATTTAGGACGTCTGGGACGCTAGGGACATATGGAACATTTAGGACGCCTGGGACATTAGGAACATATGGGACATCTGGGACGTCTGGGAAGTTAAGGATATATGGGACATCTAGGACGTCTGGGACGTCTGGGACGTTAAGGACATATGGGACATTTAGGACGCCTGGGACATTAGGGACATATAGGACATATGGGATATCTAGGAAGTCTAGGACGTTAGGGACATATGGGACATCTGGGACGTCTGGGACGTTAAGGACATATGGGACATTTAGGACGTCTGGGACATTAGGGACATATGGGACATATGGGACATCTGAAGCGTCTGGGAGGTTAACATATGGGACATCTAGGACGTCTGGGACATTAGGGACATATGGGACATATGGGACATCTGAAGCGTCTGGGAGGTTAAGGACATATGGGACATCTAGGACGTCTGGGACGTCTAGGACGTTAAGGACATATGGGACATTTAGGACTCCTGGGACATTAGGGACATATGGGACATATGGGACATCTGAAGCGTCTGGGAGGTTAAGGACATATGGGACATTTAGGACGTCTGGGACATTAGGGACATATGGAACATATGGGACATCTAGGACGCCTGGGACATTAGGGACATATGGGACATATGGGACATCTGGGACGTCTGGGACGTTAGAGACGTATAGGACGTCTGGGACGTCTGGGACGCTAGCGACATATAGGACATCTAGGACGTCTGGGACGTTGGGGACATATTGGACATCTAGGACGTCTAGGACGTCTGGGACGTTAGGAACATACGGGACAGCTGGGACGTCTGAGACGTTAGGGACATATGGGACATTTAGGACGTCTGGGACGTTAGGGACATATGGAACATCTAAGACGCTTGGGACATTAGGGACATATAGGACATCTGGGACGTCTGGGACGTTAGGGACATATGGGACATCTGGGACGTCGAGGACGTTAAAGACATATGGGACATTTAGGACGTCTGGGACGTCTAGGACGTTAAGGACATATGGGACATTTGGGACGCCTGGGACATTAGGGATATATGTGACATATAGGACATCTGGGACGCCTGGGACATTAGGGACATATGGGACATATGGGACATCTGGGACGTCTGGGACGTTAAGGACATATGGGACATTTAGGACGCCTGGGACATTAGGGACATATAGGACATATGGGACATCTGGGACGTCTGGGACGTTAGGGTCATATGAGACATCAGGGACGTCTGGGACGTTAAGAACATATGGGACATCTAGGACGTCTGGGACGTCTGGGACGTTAAAAATATATGGGACATTTAGGACGCCTGGGACATTACGGACATATGGGACATATGGGACGTCTGGGACGTCTGGGACGTTAGAGACATATGAAACATCTGGGACGTCTGGGACGTTAAGGACATATGGGACATATGGGACATCTGGGACGTCTGGGACGTTAGGAACATATGGGACATCTAGGACGTCTGGGACATCTGGGACCTTAAGGACATATGAGACATCTAGGACGCCTGAGACGTTAGGGACATATGGGCCATCTGGGACGTCTGGGACGTTAAGGACATATGGGACAACTAGGACGTCTAGGACGTCTGAGACTTTAGAAACATATAGGACATCTGGGACGTCTGGGACGTTAAGGACATATGGGACATCTAGGAAGTCTGGAACGTCTGGGACGCTAGGGACATATAGGACATCTAGGACGTCTGGGACATTAGGGACATATGGGACATCTAGGACGTCTAGGACGTCTGAGACGTTAGAAACATACGGGACAGCTGGGACGTCTGGGACGTTAGGGACATATGGGACATTTAGGACGTCTGGGACGTTAGGGACATATGGAACATCTAAGACGCCTGGGACATTAGGGACATATGAGACATCTGGGACGTCTAGGACGTTAAGGACATATGGGACATCTAGGACGTCTGGGACGTCTAGGACGTTAAGGACATATGGGACATTTGGTACGCCTGGGACATTAGGGATATATGTGATATATGGGACATCTGGGACTCCTGGGAGATTAGGGACATATGGGACATATGGGACATCTGGGACGTCTGGGACGTTAAGGACATATGGGACATTTAGGACGCCTGGGACATTAGACACATATGGTATATCTGGGTGGTCTGGGACGTTAAGGACATATGGGACATCTAGGAAGTCTAGGACGTTAAGGAGATATGGGACATCTAGGACGTCTGGGACGTCTGGGACGTTAGGGACATACGGGACATTTAGGACGTCTGGGACGCTAGGGACATATGGAACATTTAGGACGCCTGGGACATTAGGAACATATGGGACATCTGGGACGTCTGGGATGTTAAGGATATATGGGACATCTAGGACGTCTGGGACGTCTGGGAAGTTAAGGACATATGGGACATTTAGGACGCCTGGGACATTAGGGACATATAGGACATATGGGACATCTGGGACGTCTGGGACGTTAGGGACATATGGGACATCTGGGACGTCTGGGACGTTAAGGACATATGGGACATTTAGGACGTCTTGGACATTAGGGACATATGGGACATATGGGACATCTGAAGCGTCTGGGAGGTTAACATATGGGACATCTAGGACGTCTGGGACATTAGGGACATATGGGACATATGGGACATCTGAAGCGTCTGGGAGGTTAAGGACATATGGGACATCTAGGACGTCTGGGACGTCTAGGACGTTAAGGACATATGGGACATTTAGGACTCCTGGGACATTAGGGACATATGGGACATATGGGAAATCTGAAGCGTCTGGGAGGTTAAGGACATATGG
Organism: Agriotes lineatus; assembly: GCA_940337035.1. Classification (NCBI taxonomy): domain Eukaryota; kingdom Metazoa; phylum Arthropoda; class Insecta; order Coleoptera; family Elateridae; genus Agriotes; species Agriotes lineatus. The sequence continues at coordinate 10,388 of CALNHX010000160.1, forward strand.
GACATCTAGGACGTCTGGGACGTCTAGGACGTTAAGGACATATGGGACATTTAGGACGTCTGGGACATTAGGGACATATGGAACATATGGGACATCTAGGACGCCTGGGACATTAGAGATATATGGGACATATGGGACATCTGAAGCGTCTGGGAGGTTAACATATGGGACATCTAGGACGTCTGGGACATTAGGGACATATGGGACATATGGGACATCTGAAGCGTCTGGGAGGTTAAGGACATATGGGACATCTAGGACGACTAGTACTTTAGGGACATATGGGACATCTGGGACGTCTGGGACGTTAGGAACATATGGGACATCTGGGACGTCTGGGACATTAGGGACATATGGGACATATGGGACATATGGGACATCTGGGACGTCTGGGAGGTTAGGGACATATGAAACATCTGGGACGTCTGGGACGTTAGGGACATATAGGACATCTAGGACGTCTGGAACGTCTGGGACGTTAGGGACAAACGGGACAGCTGGGACGTTAAGGACATATGGGACATTTAGGACGCCTGGGACATTAGGGACATATGGGATATCTGGGACGTCTGGGACGTTAAGGACATATGGGACAACTAGGAAGTCACGGACGTTAAGGAGATATGGGACATCTAGGACGTCTGGGACGTCTGGGACGTTAGGGACATACGGGACAGCTGAACGTCTGGGACGTTAGGGACATATGGGACATTTAGGACGTCTGGGACGCTAGGGACATATGGAACATCTAGGACGCCTGGGACATTAGGGACATATGGGACATTTGGGACGACTGGGACGTTAAGGATATATGGGACATCTAGGACGTCTGGGACGTCTGGGACGTTAAGGACATATGGGACATTTAGGACGCCTGGGACATTAGGGACATATAGGACATATGGGACATCTGGGACGTCTGGGACGTTAGGGACATATGGGACATCTGGGACGTCTGGGACATTAAGGACATATGGGACATCTAGGACGTCTGGGACGTCTAGGACGTTAAGGACATATGGGACATTTAGGACGTCTGGGACATTAGGGACATATGGGACATATGGGACATTTATGACTCCTGGGACATTAGGGACATATGGGACATATGGGACATCTGAAGCGTCTGGGAGGTTAAGGACATATAGGACATCTAGGACGTCTGGGACGTCTAGGACGTTAAGGACATATGGGACATCTGGGACATCTGGGACGTTAAGGACATATGGGACATCTAGGACGTCTGGGACGTCTAGGACGTTAAGGACATATGGGACATTTAGGACGTCTGGGACATTAGGGACATATGGGACATATGGGACATTTATGACTCCTGGGACATTAGGGACATATGGGACATATGGGACATCTGAAGCGTCTGGGAGGTTAAGGACATATGGGACATCTAGGACGTCTGGGACGTCTAGGACGTTAAGGACATATGGGACATTTAGGACGTCTGGGACATTAGGGACATATGGAACATATGGGACATCTAGGACGCCTGGGACATTAGAAATATATGGGACATATGGGACATCTGGGACGTCTGGGACGTTAGGGACATATGGGACATTCGGGATGTCTAAGACGTTAAGGACATATGGGACATCTAGGACGTCTGGGACGTCTGGGACGTTAAGGACGTATGGGACATTTAGGACGCCTGGGACATTAGGGACATATGGGACATATGGGACATCTGGGACGCCTGGGACATTAGGGACATATAGGACATATGGGACATCTGGGACCTCTGGGACGTTAGGAACATATGGGGCATGTGGGACGTCTGGGACGTTAAGGACGTATGGGACATCTAGGACGTCTAGTACGTTAGTGACATATGGGACATCTGGGACGTCTGGAACGTTAGGGACATATGGGACATCTGGTACGTCTGGGACATTAGGGACATATGGGACATATGGGACATCTGGGACGTCTGGGACGTTAGGGACATATGAAACATCTGGGACATCTGGGACGTTAGGGACATATGGGACATCTAGCACGTCTGGAACGTCTGGGACGTTAGGGACATACGGGACAGCTGGGACGTGTGGGACGTTAGGGACATATGGGGCATTTAGGACGTCTGGGACGTTAGGGACATATGGAACACTTAGGACGCCTGGGACATTAGGGACATATGGGACATATGGGAAATCTGGGACGTCTGGGACGTTAAGGACATATGGGACGTCTAGGACGTCTGGGACGTTATGGACATATAGGACATCTAGGACGTCTGGGACATCTGGGACGTTAAGGACATACGGGACAGCTGGGACGTCTGGGACGTTAGGGACATATGGGACATTTAGGACGTCTAAGAGGTTAGAGACAAATGGAACATCTAGGAAGCCTGGGACATCTGGGACGTCTGAGACGTTAGGGTCATATGAGAAATCTGGGACGTCTGGGACGTTAAGGACATATGGGACATCTAGGACGTCTGGGACGTCTGGGACGTTAAGGACATATGAAACATTTAGGACGCCTGGGACATTAGGGACATATGGGACATATGGGATATCTGGAACGTCTGGGACGTTAGGGACATATGGGACATCTGGGACGTCTGGGACGTTAAGGACATATGGGACATCTAGGACGTCTGGGACGTCTGGGACCTTAAGGACATATGAGACATCTAGGACGCCTGAGACGTTAGGGACATATGGGACATCTGGGACGTTAAGGACATATGGGACAACTAGGACGTCTAGGACGTCTGGGACGTTAGAGACATATAGGACATCTGGGACGTCTGAGACGTTAAGGACATATGGGACAACTAGGACGTCTAGGACGTCTGGGACGTTAGAGACGTATAGGACATCTGGGACGTCTGGGACGTCTGGGACCTTAAAGACATATGAGACATCTAGGACGCCTGAGACGTTAGGGACATATGGGGCATCTGGGACGTTAAGGACATATGGGACAACTAGGACGTCTAGGACATCTGGGACGTTAGAGACATATAGGACGTCTGGGACGTCTGGGACGCTAGCGACATATAGGACATCTAGGACGTCTGGGACGTTAGGGACATATTGGGCATCTAGGACGTCTAGGACGTCTGGGACGTTAGGAACATACGGGACAGCTGGGACGTCTGGGACGTTAGGGACATATGGGACTTTTAGGACGTCTGGGACGTTAGGGACATATGGAACGTCTAAGACGCCTGGGACATTAGGGACATATGGGACATCTGGTACGTCTGGGAGGTTAGGGACATATGGGACATCTGGGACGTCTAGGACGTTAAGGACATATGGGACATCTAGGACGTCTGGGACGTCTAGGACGTTAAGAACATATGGGACATTTGGGACGCCTGGGACATTAGGGATATATGTGACATATGGGACATCTGGGACGCCTGGGACATTAGGGACATATGGGACATCTGGGACGTCTCGGACGTCAAGGACATATGGGACATTTAGGACGCCTGGGACATTAGGGACATATGGGATATCTGGGACGTCTGGGACGTTAAGGACATATGGGACAACTAGGAAGTCTGGGACGTTAAGGACATATGAGACATCTAGGACGTCTGGGACGTCTGGGACGTTAGGGACATACGGGACAGCTGAACGTCTGGGACGATAGGGACAAATTATTTGAAACAAAATGGTTAAACATGGCTGATAGAAGGAAACTTCATGCGGCGTGTTTATATCGTAAAATCATTACTGATAAAACGCCCTCCTATTTATTCAAAAAAGTTAATTTTAGATCTGATCTGCATAATGTAAATTTACGTAACAAATACTTCATAAATATACCGGCTCATCGAACTGCTTTTTATGAACGATGTTTTTCATATAATATAGCTAATCTTTATAACTCGTTACCTTATTTTCTAAAAACTCTCACTTACATTAAATTTAAAACGCAACTAAGTAAAATGTTACTAAACAAAACCTTAAAATTTTCTTTATAATTTGCCATAATCTAATTATATAAATTTTTTATTAATTTTACATTATATACACATGGCCAGATATCAACAATATACCTACCACCAACTATAGCGCAAGCTACGCAGAACAAATCTTTTAATTTAATTTATGTATTAAACAAGGGGTTAAGTGTAAGAGCAGAACTTCACTTCCTTGGAAGTGAATTTCTGAACTTCGCCCTATTGACACACATTCTACTTTATTTCAATCTGTATTTTGTAAATTTTCTTGTATTTTTTTTGCTGTGTCAATAAAAGACATTATTATTATTATTATTATTATTACATATGGGGCATTTAGGACGTCTGGGACGCTAGGGACATATGGAACATCTAGGACGCCTGGGACATTAGGGACATATAGGACATATGGGACATCTGGGACATCTGAGACGTTAGGAACATATGGGACATCTGGGACGTCTGGGAGGTTAAGGATATATGGGATATCTAGGATGTCTGGGACGTCTGGGACGTTAAGGACATATGGGAAATTTAGGACGCCTGGGACATTAGGGACATATGGGACATATGGAACATCTGGGACGTCTGGGACGTTAGGGACATATGGGACATCTGGGACGTTAAGGACATATGGGACATCTAGGCCGTCTGGGACGTCTGGGAGGTTAAGGACATATGGGACATTTAGGACTCCTGGGACATTAGGGACATATGGGACATATGAGACATCTAAAGCGTCTGGGACGTTAAGGACATATGGGACATCTAGGCCGTCTGGGACATCTGGGACGTTAAGGACATATGGGACATCTAGGCCGTCTGGGACGTCTGGGACGTTAAGGACATATGGGACATTTAGGACTCCTGGGACATTAGGGACATATGGGACATATGGGACATCTAAAGCGTCTGGGACGTTAAGGACATATGGGACATTTAGGACTCCTGGGACATTAAGGACATATAGGACATCTGGGACGTCTGGGACGTTAAGGACATATGGGACAACTAGGACGTCTAGGACGTCTGGGACGTTAGAGACATATAGGACATCTGGGACGTCTGGGACGTCTGGGACCTTAAGGACATATGAGACATCTAGGACGCCTGAAACGTTAGGGACATATGGGACATCTGGAACGTTAAGGACATATGGGACAACTAGGACGTCTAGGACGTCTGGGACGCTAGCGACATATAGGACATCTAGGACGTCTGGGACGTTAGGGACATATGGGACATCTGGGACATCTGGGACGTTAAGGACATATGGGACATCTAGGCCATCTGGGACGTCTGGGACGTTAAGGACATATGGGACATTTAGGACTCCTGGGACATTAGGGACATATGAGACATATGGAACATCTGAAGCGTCTGGGAGGTTAAAGACATATGGGACATCTAGGACGTCTGGGACGTCTAGGACGTTAAGGACATATGGGACATTTAGGACGTCTGGGACATTAGGGACATGTGGAACATATGGGACATCTGGGACGCCTGGGACATTAGAGATATATGGGACATATGAGACATCTGGGACGTCTGGGACGTTAGGGACATATGGGGCATCTGGGACGTCTGGGACGTTAAGGACGTATGGGACATCTAGGACGTCTAGTACGTTAGGGACATATGGGACATCTGGGTCGTCTGGGACGCTAGGGACATATGGGACGTTTAGGACGTCTGGGAGGTTAGGGACATATGGAACATGTAGGATGCCTGGGACATTAGGGACATATGAGACATATGGGACATCTGGGACGTCTGGAACGTTAGGGACATATGGGACATCTGGGACGTCTGTGACGTTAAGGACAAATGGGACATCTAGGACGTCTGGGACGTCTGGGACGTTAAGGATATATGGGACATTTAGTACGCCTGGGACATTAGGGACATATGGGACATCTGGGACGCTTGGGACATTAGGGACATATGGGACATATGGGACATCTGGGACGTCTCGGACGTCTGGGACGTTAGAGACATATAGGACATCTAAGACGTCTGGCACGTTAGGGACATATGGGACATCTAGGACTTCTGGGACGACTGAGACATAAGGAACATACGGGACAGCTGGGACGTCTGGGACGTTCGGGACATATGGGACATTTAGGACGTCTGGGACGTTAGCTACATATGGAACATCTAGAACGCTTGGGACATTAGGGACATATGGAACATATGGGACATCTGGGACGTCTGGGACGTTAAGGACATATGGGACATCCAGGACGTCTGGGACGTCAGGGACGTTAAGAACATATGAAACATTTAGGACGCCTGGGACATTAGGGACATATGGGACATATGAAACATCTGGGACGCCTGGGACATTAGGGACATACGGGACATATTTGACATCTGGGACGTCTGCGACGTTAGGTACATATGGGACATCTGGGACGTCTGGGACGTTAAGGACATATAGGACATCTAGGACGTCTGGGACGTCTGGGACGTTAAGGACATATGGGATATTTAGGACGCCTTGGACATTAGGGACTTGGGGACATATGGGACATCTGGGACGTCTGGGACGGTTAAGGGACATATGGGACATCTAGGACGTCTGGGACGTCCGGGACGTTAAGGACATATAAGACATTTAGGACGTCTGGGACATTAGTGACATATGGGACATATGGGACATCTGGGATGCCTGGGACATTAGGAACATATGGGACATATGGAACATTTAGGACGTTTGGGACGTTAGGGACATATAGGACATTTAGAACGTCTGGGACATTAGTGACATATGGGACATATGGGACATCCAGGACATCTGGGACGTCTTAAACGTTAGGGACATACGGGACAGTTGGGACGTCTGGGGCGTTAAGGACATATGGGACATTTAGGACGTCTGGGACGTTAGGGACATATGGAACATCTAGGACGCCTGGGACATTAGGGACATATGGGACATATGGGGTATCTGGGACGTCAGGGACTTTAGGGACATATGGAACATCTGGGACGTCTGGGATGTTAAGGACATATGGGACATATGGGACATCTGGGACGCCTGGTACATTAGGGAAATATGGGACATATGGGACATCTGGGACGACTGGGCCGTTATTGACATATGGGGCATCTGGGACGTCTGGAACGTTAAGGACGTATGGGACATCTAGGACGTCAAGGTCGTTAGGGACACATGAGACATCTGAGACGTCTGGGACGTTAGGGACATATGCGACATCTGGGACGTCTGGGACATGAGAGACATATGGGACATATGGGACATCTGGGACGTCTGGGACGTTAGGGACATATGGGACATCTGGGACGTCTGGGACGTTAGGGACATATGGAACATCTGAGACGTCTGGGACGTTAGGGACATATGCGACATCTGGGACGTCTGGGACATTAGAAACATATGGGACATATGGGACGTCTGGGACGTCTGGGGCGTTAGGATTATACGGGACAGCTGAAACGTCTGGGACGTTATTGACATATGGGACATCTGGGACGTCTGGGACATTAGAGACATATGGGACATATGGGATATCTGGGACGTCTGGGACGTTAGGGACATATGGGACATCTGGGACGCCTGGGACCTTAGGGACATATGGGACATCTGGTACGGCTAGGACGTTAAGGACATATGGGACATCTAGGACGTCTGGGACGACTGGGACGTTAAGGACATATGGGACATTTAGGACGCCTGAGACATTAGGGACATATGGGACATACGGGACATCTATGACGTTTGGGACGTTAAGGACATATGGGACATCTAGGACATCTGGGACGTCTGGGACGTTAAGGACATGTGGGACATCTAGGACGTCTGGGACGTCTGGGACGTTAAGAACATATGGGACATTTAGGACGCTTGAGACATTAGGGACATATGGGACATATGGGACATCTGGAACGCCTGGGACATTAAAGACATATGGGACATATGGGACATCTGGGACATCTGGGACGTTAGGGACATATGGGGCATCTGGGTCGTCTGGGACGTTAAGGACGTATGGGACATCTAGGACGTCTAAGACGTTAGGGACATATGGGACACCTGGGACGTCTGGGACGTTAGGGACATATGGAACATGTGGGACGTCTGGGACATTAGGGACATATGTAACATATGGGACATCTGGGACGTCTGGGACGTTTGGGACATATGGGACATCTGGGACGTCTGGACGTTAGGGACATATGGGACATCTAGGACGCCTGGGACATTAGGGACATATGGAACATATGGGACAGCTGGGACGTCTGGGACGTTAGGGACATATGGGACATTTAGGACGTCTGGGACGTTAGGGACATATGGAACACTTAGGACGCCTGGGACATCTGGGACGTCTGGGACGTTAGGGACATATGGGACACTTAGGACGCCTGGGACATTAGGGACATATGGAACATATGGGACATCTGGGACGTCTGCGACGTTAAGGACATATGGGACGACTAGGACGTCTGGGACGTTAGGGACATATGGGACATCTAGGACATCTGGGACATCTGAGACGTTAAGGACATACGGAACAGCTGGGACGTCTGGGACGTTAGGGACATATGGGACATTTAGGACGTCTGGGACGTTAGGGACATATGGATCATCTAGGACGCCTGGGACATTAGGGACATATGAGACATATGGGACATTTGGGACGTCTGGGACGTTAGGGACATATGGGACATCTGTGACGTTTGGGAAGTTAAGGACATATGGGACATCTAGGACGTCTGGGACGTCTGGGACGTTAAGGATATATGAGACATTTAGTACGCCTGAGACATTAGGGACATATGGGACATATGGGACATCTAGGACGTCTGGCAGGTTAGGGACATATGGGACATCTAGGACGTGTGGGACGTCTGGGACGTTATCAACATACGGGCCAGTTGGGACGTCTGGGACGTTAGGGACATATGGGACATCTGGGACAACTGGGACGCCTGGGACGTTAGGGACATATGGGACATCTAAGACGTCTGGGACGTCTGGGACGTTAAGGACATATGGGACAGCTGGGACGTCTGGGACGCCTGGGACATTTAGGGACATATGGGACATATGGGACGTCTGGGACGTCTGCGACGTTAGGGACATACGGGACAGCTGGGACGTCTGGGACTTTAAGGACATATGGGACTTTTAGGACGTCTGGGACGTTAGAGACATATGGAACATCTAGGACGCTTGGGACATTAGGGACATATGGGACATATGGAACATCTGGGACGTCTGGGACGTTAGGGACAGATGGGACATCTGGGACGTCTGGGACGTTAAAGACATGTGGGACATCTAGGACGTCTGGGACGTCTGGGACGTTAAGAACATATGGGACTTTTAGGACGCCTGAGACATTAGGGACATATGGGACATATGGGACATCTGGAACGCCTGGGACATTAGGGACATATGGGACATAAGGGACATATGGGACATTTGGGACGTCTGGGACGTTAGGGACATATGGGGCATATGGGACGTCTGAGACGTTAAGGACGTATGGGACATCTAGGACGTCTAGGACGTTAGGGACATATGGGACATCTGGGAAGTCTGGGACGTTAGGGACATATGGGACATCTGGGACGTCTGGGACATTAGGGACATATGGGACATATGGGACATCTGGGACGTCTGGGACGTTAGGGACATTTGGGACATCTGGGACGTCTGGGACGTTAGGGACATATGGGACATCTAGGACGTCTGGGACGTCTGGGACGTTAGGGGCATACGGAACAGCTGGGACGTCTAGGACGTTAGGGACATATGGGACATTTAGGACGTCTGGGACGTTAGGGACATATGGAACACTTAGGACGCCTGGGACATTAGGGGCATATGGAACATCTGGGACGTCTGGGACGTTAAGGACATATGGGACGTCTAAGACGTCTGAGACGTTAGGGACATATGGGACATCTAGGACGTCTGGGACATCTAGGACGTTAAGGACATACGGGACAGCTGGGACGTCTGGGACGTTAGGGACATATGGGACATTTAGGACGTCTGGGACGTTAGGGACATATGGAACATCTAGGACGCCAGGGACATTAGGGACATATGGGACATATGTTACATCTGGGACGTCTGGGACGTTAGGGACATATGGGACATCTGAGACGTCTGGGACGTTAAAGACATATGGGACGTCTAGGACGTCTGGGACGTCTGGCACGTTAAGGACTTACGGGACATTCAGTACGCCTGGGACATTAGGGACATATGAGACATATGGGACATCTGGGACGTCTGGGACGTCTGGGACGTTAGGGACATATAGGACATCTAGTGCGTCTGGCACGTTAGGGACATATGGGACATCTATAACGTCTGGGACGTCTGGGACGTTTAGGATATATGGGACATCTAGGACGTCTGGGACGTCTGGGACGTTTAGGACATATGGGACATCTAGGACGTCTGGGACGTCTGGGACGTTTAGGACATATGGGACATCTAGGACGTCTGGGACGCCTGGGACATTAAGGACATATGGGACATCTGGGACGTTTGGGACGTTAAAGACATATGGGACATTTAGGACGCCTGGGACATTAGGGACATATGGGACATATGGGACATCTGGTACGTCTGGGACGTTAAGGACATATGGGACATCTGGGACGTTTGGGACGTTAAGGACATATGGGACATCTAAGACGTCTGGGACGTCTGGGACGTTAGGGACATACGGGACAGTTAGGACGTCTGGGACGTTAGGAACATATGGGACTTTTAGGACGTCTGGGACGTTAGGGACATATGGGACATCTGGGACGCCTGGGACACTAGGGACATATGGGACATATGGGACATCTGGGACGTCTGGGACGTCTGGGACGTTAAGGACATATAAGCTGTCTAGGACGACTGGGACGTTAAAAACATATGGGACATCTAGGACGTCTGAGACGTCTGAGACGTTAGGGTCATACGGGACAGCTGGGACGTCTTGGACTCTAGGGACATATGGGACATTTAGGACGTCTGGGACGTTAGGGACCTATGGGACATATGGGACATCTAAGACGTCTGGGGCGTTAGGGACATATGGGACATCTGGGATGTCTGGTACGTTAAGGACATATGGGACATCTAAGACGTCTGGGACGTTAAAGACATATGGGACATTTAGGACGCCTGGGATATTACGGACATATTAGGCATATGGGACATCTGGGACGCCTGGGACATTAGCGACATATGGGACATATGGGACATTTGGGACGTCTGGGACGTTAGGAACATATGAGACATCTGGGACGTTAGGGACGTTAAGGACATATGTGACATCTAGGACGTCTGGGACGTCTGGGACGTTAGGGACATATGGGACATATTGGACGCCTGGGACATTAGGGACATATGGGACATATGGGACATATGGGACATCTGGGACGTCTGGGAAGTTAGGGACATATGGGACATCTGGGACGTCTGGGACGCTAAGGACATATGGGACATCTAGGACGTCTGGGACGTCTGGGACGTTAGGGACATACGGGACAGTTGGGACGTCTGAGACGTTAGGAACATATGGGACATTTAGGACGTCTGGGACGTTAGGGACATATGGAACATCTGGGACGTCTGAGACGTTAGGGACATTTGGGACAACTGGGACGTCTGGGACGTTAAGGACATATGGGGCATTTAGGACGCCTGGGACGTTAAGGACATATGGGACATATGGGACATCTGAGACGTCTGGGACGTTAGGGACATACGGGACATCTGGGACGTCTGGGACGTCTGGGACGTTAAGGACATATGGGACATCTAGGACGTCTGGGACGTCGAGAAAGTTAAGGACATATGAGACACTTAGGACGCCTGGGTCATTAAGGACATATGGGACATATGGGACATCTGGGACGCCTGGGACATTAAGGACAGATGGGACATCTGGGACGCCTGGGACGTTAAGGACATATGGGAAATTTAGGACGCCTGGGACGTTAGGGACATATGGGACATATGGGACATATGGGACATCTGGGACGTTAGGAACATATGGGACATCTGGGACGTCTTGGACGTTAAGAACATATGGGACATTTAGGACGCCTGGGACGTTTGGGACATATGGGACATATGGGACATCTGGGACGTCTGGGACGTTAGGGACATATGGGACATCTGGGACGTCGAGGACGTTAAGGACATATGGGACATCTATTACGTCTGGGACGTCTGGGAAGTTAAGAACTTATGGGACACTTAGGACGCCTGGGTCATTAAGGACATATGGGACATATGGGACATCTGGCACGCCTGGGACATTAAGGACAGATGGGACATCTGGGACCCCTGAGACATTAAGGACAGATGGGACGTCTGGGACGTCTGGGACGTTAGGGACATATAGGACATCTTGGACGTCTAAGACGTTAGGGACATATGGGACACTAGGACGTCTCGGACGTCCGGGACGTTAGGGACATACGGGACAGCTGGGACGGCTGGAACGTTAGAGACATATGGAACATTTATGAGGCCTGGGACATTAGGGACATATGGGACATATGGGACATATGGGACATCTGGGACGTCTGGGACGTTATGGTCATATGAGACATCTGGGACGTCTGGGACATTAAGGACATATGGTACATTCAGGACGAATGGGACATTAGGGACATATGGGAAATATGGGACATCTGGGACGCCTGAGACATTAGGGACATATAGGACATATGAAACATCTGGGACGTTGGGACGTTAGGGACATATGGGGCATATGGGACGTCTGGGACGTTAAGGACATATGGGACATCTAGGACGGCTGGGACGTCTGGGACGTTAAGGACATATGGGACATCTAGGACGTCTGGGACGTTAGGGCCATATGAGACATCTGGGACGTCTAGGACGTTAAGGACATATGGGACATCTAGGACGTCTGGGACGTCTGGGACACTAAGGACATATAGGACATCTGGGACGTCTGGGACGTTAGAGACATATGGGACATCTGAGACGTCTGGGACGTTAAGGACATATGGGACATCTAGGACATCTGGGACGTCTGGGACGTTAGGGACATATAGGACATCTAGGACGTCTGGGACGTTAGGGACATATGGGACATCTAGGACGTCTGGGACGTTAGGGACATACGGGACAGCTGGGACGTTTGGGACATTAGGGACATATGGGACATATGGGACATCTGGGACGTCTGGGACGTTAGGGACATATGGGACATCCGGGATATCTAGGACGCTAAGGACATATGGGACATCTAGGACGTCTGGGACGTCTGGGACGTCTGGGACGTTAGGGACATACGGGACAGCTGGGACGTCTGGGACGTTAAGGACATATGGGACATTTAGGACGTCTGGGACGTTAGGGACATTGGGAAAACTTAGGACGCCTGGGACATTAGGGACATATGGAACATATGGGACATCTGGGACGTCTGGGACGTTAGGGACATATGGGACATCTGGGACGTTAAGGACATATGGGACGTCTAGGACGTCTGGGACGTTAGGGACATATGGGACATCTAGGACGTCTGGGACATCTAGAACGTTAAGGACATACGGAACAGCTGGGACGTCTGGACGTCTGGGACGTTAGGGACATTTGGGACATCTAAGACGTCTGGGACGTTAGGGACATATGGGACATCTAGGACGTCTGGGACGTTAGGGACATACGGGACAGCTGGGACGTCTGGGACGTTAGGGACATATGGGACATTTAGGACGTCTGGGACGTTAGGGACATATGGAACACTTAGGACGCCTGGGACATTAGGGACATATGGAACATATGGGACATCTGGGACGTCTGGGACGTTAGGGACATATGGGACATCTGGGACGTCTGGGACGTTAAGGACATATGGGACGTCTAGGACGTCTGGGACGTTAGGGACATATGGGACATCTAGGACGTCTGGGACATCTAGGACGTTAAGGACATACGGGACAGCTGGGACGTCTGGGACGTTAGGGACATATGGGACATTTAGGACGTCTGGGACGTTAGGGACATATGGAACATCTAGGACGCCTGGGACATTAGGGACATATGGGACATATGGGACATCTGGGACGTCTGGGACGTTAGGGACATATGGAACATCTGAGACGTCTGGGACGTTAAGGACATATGGGACATCTAGGACGTCTGGGACGTCTGGCACGTTAAGGACATATGGGACATTTAGTACGCCTGGGACATTAGGGACATATGGGACATATGGGACTTCTGGGACGCCTGGGACATTAAGGACATATAGGACATATGGGACGTTTGGGACTTTAAAGACATATGGGACATTTAGGACGCCTGGGACATTAGGGACATATGGGACATATGGGACATCTGGGACGTCTGGGACGATAAGGACATATGGGACATCTGGGACGTTTGGGATGTTAAGGACATATGGGACATCTAGGACGTCTAAGACGTTAGGGACATATGGGACACTAGGACGTCTGGGACGTCCGGGACGTTAGCGACATACGGGACAGCTGGGACGTCTGGAACGTTAGGGACATATGGGACATTTAGGACGTCTTGGACGTTAGGGACATATGGAACATTTAGGAGACCTGGGACATTAGGGACATATGGGACATATGGGACATCTGGGACGTCTGGGACGTTATGGTCATATGAGACATCTGGGACGTCTAGGACGTTAAGGACATATGGCACATCTAGGACGTCTGGGACGTCTGGGACATTAAGGACATATGGTACATTCAGGACGAATGGGACGTTAGGGACATCTAGGACGTCTGGGACGTTAGGGATATACGGGACAGCTGGGACGTTTGGGACATTAGGGACATAATGGACATATGGGACATCTGGGACGTCTGGGACGTTAGGGACGTATGGGACATCCGGGATATCTAGGACGCTAAGGACATATGGGACATCTAGGACGTCTGGGACGTCTGGGACCTCTGGGACGTTAGGGACATACGGGACAGCTGGGACGTCTGGAACGTTAAGGACATATGGGACATTTAGGACATCTGGGACGTTAGGGCCATATGGAAAACTTAGGACGCCTAGGACATTAGGGACATATGGAACATATGGGACATCTGGGACGTCTGGGACGTTAGGGACATATGCGACGTCTGGGACGTTAAGGACATAAGGGACGTCTAGGACGTCTGGGACGTTAGGGACATATGGGACATCTAGGACGTCTGGGACATCTAGGACGTTAAGGCCATACGGAACAGCTGGGACGTCTGGGACGTCTGGGACGTTAGGGACATTTGGGACATCTGAGACGTCTGGGACGTTAGGGACATATGGGACATCTAGGACGTCTGGGACGTCTGGGACGTTAGGGACATACGGGACAGCTGGGACGTCTGGGACGTTAGGGACATACGGGACATTTAGGACGTCTGGGACGTTAGGGACATATGGAACACTTAGGACGCCTGGGACATTAGGGACATATGGAACATATGGGACATCTGGGACGTCTGGGACGTTAGGGACATATGGGACATCTGGGACGTCTGGGACGTTAAGGACATATGGGACGTCTAGGACGTCTGGGACGTTAGGGACATATGGGACATCTAGGACGTCTGGGACATCTAGGACGTTAAGGACATGCGGGACAGCTGGGACGTCTGGGACGTTAGGGACATATGGGACATTTAGGACGTCTGGGACGTTAGGGACATATGGAACATCTAGGACGCCTGGGACATTAGGGACATATGGGACATATGGGACATCTGGGACGTCTGGGACGTTAGGGACATATGGGACATCTGAGACGTCTGGGACGTTAAGGACATATGGGACATCTAGGACGTCTGGGACGTCTGGCACGTTAAGGACATATGGGACATTTAGTACGCCTGGGACATTAGGGACATATGGGACTTCTGGGACGCCTGGGACATTAAGGACATATAGGACATATGGGACGTTTGGGACTTTAAAGACATATGGGACATTAAGGACGCCTGGGACATTAGGGACATATGGGACATATGGGACATCTGGGACGTCTGGGACGATAAGGACATATGGGACATCTGGGACGTTTGGGACGTTAAGGACATATGGGACATCTAGGACGTCTGGGACGTCCGGGACGTTAGTGACATACGGGACAGCTGGGACGTCTGGGACGTTAGGGACATATGGGACATTTAGGACGTCTGGGACGTTAGGGACATATGGAACATCTAGGACGCCTGGGACATTAGGGACATATGGGACATATGGGACATCTGGGACGTCTGGGACGTTAGGGACATATGGGACATCTGAGACGTCTGGGACGTTAAGGACATATGGGACATCTAGGACGTCTGGGACGTCCGGGACGTTAGTGACATACGGGACAGCTGGGACGTCTGGAACGTTAGGGACATATGGGACATTTAGGACGTATTGGACGTTAGGGACATATGGAACCTTTAGGAGACCTGGGACATTAGGGACATATGGGACATATGGGACATCTGGGACGTCTGGGACGTTATGGTCATATGAGACATCTGGGACGTCTGGGACGTTAAGGACATATGGCACATCTAGGACGTCTGGGACGTCTGGGACATTAAGGACATATGGTACATTCAGTACGAATGGGACATTAGGGACATATGGGACATATGGGACATTTGGGACGCCTGAGACATTAGGGACATATGGGACATATGAAACATCTGGGACGTTGGAACGTTAGGGACATATGGGGCATATGGGAGGTCTGGGACGTTAAGGACATATGGGATATCTAGGACGGCTGGGACGTCTGGGACGTTAAGGACATATAAGACATCTAGGACGTCTGGGACGTTAGGGCCATATGAGACATCTGGGACGTCTAGGACGTTAAGAACATATGGGACATCTAGGACGTCTGGGACGTCTGGGACTTTAAGGACATATAGGACATCTGGGACGTCTGGGACGTTAGAGACATATGGGACATCTGAGACGTCTGGGACGTTAAGGACATATGGGATATCTAGGACATCTGGGACGTCTGGGACGTTAGGGACATATAGGACATCTAGGACGTCTGGGACGTTAGGGACATATGGGACATCTAGGACGTCTAGGACGTCTGGGACGTTAGGGACATACGGGACAGCTGGGACGTTTGGGACATTAGGGACATATGGGACATATGCGACATCTGGGACGTCTGGGACGTTAGGGACATATGGGACATCCGGGATATATAGGACGCTAAGGACATATGGGACATCCAGGACGTCTGGGACGTCTGGGACGTCTGGGACGTTAGGGACATACGGGACAGCTGGGACGTCTGGGACGTTAGGGACATATGGGACATTTAGGACGTCTGGGACGTTAGGGACATATGGAACACTTAGGACGCCTGGAACATTAGGGACATATGGAACATATGGGACATCTGGGACGTCTGGGACGTTAGGGACATATGGGACATCTGGGACGTCTGGGACGTTAAGGACATATGGGACGTCTAGGACGTCTGGGACGTTAGGGACATATGGGACATCTAGGACGTCTGGGACGTCTGGCACGTTAAGGACATATGGGACATTTAGTACGCCTGGTACATTAGGGACATATGGGACATATGGGACTTCTGGGACGCCTGGGACATTAAGAACATATAGGACATATGGGACGTTTGGGACTTTAAAGACATATGGGACATTTAGGACGCCTGGGACATTAGGGACAAATGGGACATATGGGACATCTGGGACGTCTGGGACGTTAGGGACATATGGGACATCTGAGACGTCTGGGACGTTAAGGACATATGGGACATCTAGGACGTCTGGGACGTCTGGCACGTTAAGGACATATGGGACATTTAGTACGCCTAGGACATTAGGGACATATGGGACATATGGGACTTCTGGGACGCCTGGGACGTTAAGAACATATAGGACATATGGGACGTTTGGGACTTTAAAGACATATGGGACATTTAGGACGCCTGGGACATTAGGGACAAATGGGACATATGGGACATCTGGGACGTCTGGGACGTAAGGGACATATGGAACATCTAGGACGCCTGGGACATTAGGGACATATGGGACATATGGGACATCTGGGACGTCTGGGACGTTAGGGACATATGGGACATCTGAGACGTCTGGGACGTTAAGGACATATGGGACATCTAGGACGTCTGGGACGTCTGGCACGTTAAGGACATATGGGACATTTAGTACGCCTGGGACATTAGGGACATATGGGACATATGGGACTTCTGGGACGCCTGGGACATTAAGAACATATAGGACATATGGGACGTTTGGGACTTTAAAGACATATGGGACATTTAGGACGCCTGGGACATTAGGGACAAATGGGACATATGGGACATCTGGGACGTCTGGGACGATAAGGACATATGGGACATCTGGGACGTTTGGGACGTTAAGGACATATGGGACATCTAGGACGTCTGGGATGTCTGGGACGTTAGGGACATACGGGACAGTTAGGACGTCTGGGACGTTAGGAACATATGGAACTTTTAGGACGTCTGGGACGTTTGGGACATATGGGACATCTGGGACGCCTGGGACACTAGGGACATATGGGACATATGGGACATCTGGGACGTCTGGGACGTCTGGGACGTTAGGGACATATAAGTTATCTAGGACGTCTGGGACGTTAAAAACATATGAGACATCTAGGACGTCTGAGACGTCTGGGACGTTAGGGACATACGGGACAGCTGGGACGTCTTGGACGTTAGGGACATATGGGACATTTAGGACGTCTGGGACGTTAGGAACCTATGGGACATATGGGACATCTGAGACGTTTGGGGCGTTAGGGACATATGGGACATCTGGGACGTCTGGGACGTTAAGGACATATGGGACATCTAAGACGTCTGGGACGTTAAAGACATATGGGACATTTAGGACGCCTGGGATATTACGGACATATGGGACATATGGGACATCTGGGACGCCTGGGACATTAGCGACATATGGGACATATGGGACATTTGGGACGTCTGGGACGTTAGGAACTTATGAGACATCTGGGACGTTAAGGACATATGGGACATCTAGGACGTCTGGGACGTCTGGGACGTTAGGGACATATGGGTCATATAGGACGCCTGGGACTTTAGGGACATATGGGACATATGGGACATCTGGGACGTCTGGGACGTTAGGGACATATGGGACATCTGGGACGTCTGGGACGCTAAGGACATATGGGACATCTAGGACGTCTGGGACGTCTGGGACGTTAGGGACATATGGGACATATAGGACGCCTGGGACTTTAGGGACATATGGGACATATGGGACATCTGGGACGTCTGGGACGATAAGGACATATGGGACATCTGGGACGTTTGGGACGATAAGGACATATGGGACATTTAGGACGTCTAAGACGTTAGGGACATATGGGACACTAGGACGTCTGGGACGTGCGGGACGTTATGGACATACGGGACAGCTGGGACGTCTGGAACGTTAGGGACATATGGGACATTTAGGACGTCTTGGACGTTAGGGACATATGGAACATTTAGGAGACCTGGGACATTAGGGACATTGGGACATATGGGACATCTGGGACGTCTGGGACGTTATGGTCATATGAGACATCTGGGACGTCTGGGACGTTAAAGACATATGGCACATCTAGGACGTCTGGGACGTCTGGGACATTAAGGACATATGGTACATTCAGGACGAATGGGACATTAGGGACATATGGGACATATGGGACATCTGGGACGCCTGAGACATTAGGGACATATGGGACATATGAAACATCTGGGACGTTGGGACGTTAGGGACATATGGGGCATATGGGACGTCTGGGACGTTAAGGACATATGGGACATCTAGGACGGCTGGGACGTCTGGGACGTTAAGGACATATAAGACATCAAGGACGTCTGAGACGTTAGGGCCATATGAGACATCTGGGACGTCTAGGACGTTAAGGACATATGGGACATCTAGGACGTCTGGGACGTCTGGGACTTTAAGGACATATAGGACATCTGGGACGTCTGGGACGTTAGAGACATATGGGACATCTGAGACGTCTGGGACGTTAAGGACATATGGGATATCTAGGACATCTGGGACGTCTGGGACGTTAGGGACATATAGGACATCTAGGACGTCTGGGACGTTAGGGACATATGGGACATCTAGGACGTCTAGGACGTCTGGGACGTTAGGGACATACGGGACAGCTGGGACGTTTGGGACATTAGGGACATATGGGACATATGGGACATCTGGGACGTCTGGGACGTTAGGGACATATGGGACATCCGGGATATCTAGGACGCTAAGGACATATGGGACATCTAGGACGTCTGGGACGTCTGGGACGTCTGGGACGTTAGGGACATACGGGACAGCTGGGACGTCTGGGACGTTAGGGACATATGGGACATTTAGGACGTCTGGGACGTTAGGGACATATGGAACACTTAGGACGCCTGGAACATTAGGAACATATGGAACATATGGGACATCTGGGACGTCTGGGACGTTAGGGACATATGGGACATCTGGGACGTCTGGGACGTTAAGGACATATGGGACGTCTAGGACGTCTGGGACGTTAGGGACATATGGGACATCTAGGACGTCTGGGACATCTAGGACGTTAAGGACATACGGGACAGCTGGGACGTCTGGGACGTTAGGGACATATGGGACATTTAGGACGTCTGGGACGTCAGGGACATATGGAACATCTAGGACGCCTGGGACATTAGGGACATATGGGACATATGGGACATCTGGGACGTCTGGGACGTTAGGGACATATGGGACATCTGAGACGTCTGGGACGTTAAGGACATATGGGACATCTAGGACGTCTGGGACGTCTGGCACGTTAAGGACATATGGGACATTTAGTACGCCTGGGACATTAGGGACATATGGGGCATATGGGACTTCTGGGACGCCTGGGACATTAAGAACATATAGGACATATGGGACGTTTGGGACTTTAAAGACATATGGGACATTTAGGACGCCTGGGACATTAGGGACAAATGGGACATATGGGACATCTGGAACGTCTGGGACGATAAGGACATATGGGACATCTGGGACGTTTGGGACGTTAAGGACATATGGGACATCTAGGACGTCTGGGACTTCTGGGACGTTAGTGACATACGGGACAGTTAGGACGTCTGGGACGTTAGGAACATATTTAACTTTTAGGACGTCTGGGACGTTAGGGACATATGGGACATCTGGGACGCCTGGGACACTAGGGACATATGGGACATATGGGACATCTGGGACGTCTGGGACGTCTGGGACGTTAGGGACATATAAGCTATCTAGGACGTCTGGGACGTTAAAAACATATGAGACATCTAGGACGTCTGAGACGTCTGGGACGTTAGGGACATACGGGACAGCTGGGACGTCTTGGACGTTAGGGACATATGGGACATTTAGAACGTCTGGGACCTTAGGAACCTATGGGACATATGGGACATCTGAGACGTCTGGGGCGTTAGGGACATATGGGACATCTGGGACGTCTGGGACGTTAAGGACATATGGGACATCTAAGACGTCTGGGACGTTAAAGACATATGGGACATTTAGGACGCCTGGGATATTACGGACATATGGGACATATGGGACATCTGGGACGCCTGGGACATTAGCGACATATGGGACATATGGGACATTTGGGACGTCTGGGACGTTAGGAACTTATGAGACATCTGGGACGTTAGGGACGTTAAGGACATATGGGACATCTAGGACGTCTGGGACGTCTGGGAAGTTAGGGACATATGGGACATATAGGACGCCTGGGAATTTAGGGACATATGGGACATATGGGACATCTGGGACGTCTGGGACGCTAAGGACATATGGGACATCTAGGACGTCTGGGACGTCTGGGATGTTAGGGACATACGAGACAGTTGGGACGTCTGAGACGTTAGGAACATATGGGACATTTAGGACGTCTGGGACGTTAGGGACATATGGAACATCTGGGACGTCTGAGACGTTAGGGACATTTGGGACAACTGGGACGTCTGGGACGTTAAGGACATATGGGACATTTAGGACGCCTGGGACGTTAAGGAGATATGGGACATATGGGACATCTGAGACGTCTGGGACGTTAGGAACATATGGGACATCTGGGACGTCTGGGACGTTAAGGACATATGGGACATCTAGGACGTCTGGGACGTCTGGAAAGTTAAGGACATATGAGACACTTAGGACGCCTGGGTCATTAAGGACATATGGGACATATGGGACATCTGGGACGCCTTGGACATTAAGGACAGATGGGACATCTGGGACGTCTGGGACGTTAAGGACATTTGGGAAATTTAGGACGCCTGGGACGTTAGGGACATATGGGACATATGGGACATCTGGGACGTCTGTTACGTTAGGGACATATGGGACATCTGGGACGTCTGGGACGTTAAGGACATATGGGACATTTAGGACGCCTGGGACGTTTGGGACATATGGGACATATGGGACATCTGGGACGTCTGGGACGTTAGGGACATATGGGACATCTGGGACGTCTAGGACGTTAAGGACATATGGGACATTTAGGTCGCCTGGGACGTTTGGGACATATGGGACATATGGGACATCTGGGACGTCTGGGACGTTAGGGACATATGGGACATCTGGGACGTCTGGGACGTCTGGAAAGTTAAGGACATATGAGACACTTAGGACGCCTGGGTCATTAAGGACATATGGGACATATGGGACATCTGGGACGCCTTGGACATTAAGGACAGATGGGACATCTGGGACGTCTGGGACGTTAAGGACATTTGGGAAATTTAGGACGCCTGGGACGTTAGGGACATATGGGACATATGGGACATCTGGGACGTCTGGGACGTTAGGGACATATGGGACATCTGGGACGTCTGGGACGTTAAGGACATATGGGACATTTAGGACGCCTGGGACGTTTGGGACATATGGGACATATGGGACATCTGGGACGTCTGGGACGTTAGGGACATATGGGACATCTGGGACGTCTAGGACGTTAAGGACATATGGGACATCTATTACGTCTGGGACGTCTGGGAAGTTAAGGACATATGGGACACTTAGGACGCCTGGGTCATTAAGGACATATGGGACATATGGGACATCTGGGACGCCTGGGACATTAAGGACAGATGGGAAATCTGGGACGCCTGAGACATTAAGGCAGATGGGACGTCTGGGACGTCTGGGACGTTAGGGACATATAGGACATCTAGGACGTCTAAGACGTTAGGGACATATGGGACACTAGGACGTCTGGGACGTCCGGGACGTTAGGGACATACGGGACAGCTGGGACGTCTGGAACGTTAGGGACATATGGGACATTTAGGACGTCTTGGACATTAAGGACATATGGGACATATGGGACATCTGGGACGTCTGGGACGTTAAGGACATATGGCACATCTAGGGCGTCTGGGACGTCTGGGACGTTAAGGACATATGGTACATTCAGGACGAATGGGACATTAGGGACATATGGGACATATGGGACATCTGGGACGCCTGAGACATTAGGGACATATGGGACATATGAAACATCTGGGATGTTGGGACGTTAAGGACATATGGGACATCTAGGACGGCTGGGACGTCTGGGACGTTAAGGGCATATGGGACATCTAGGACGTCTGGGACGATAGGGCCATATGAGCCATCTGGGACGTCTAGGACGTTAAGGACATATGGGACATCAGTAGGGTGTTTTGAAGTGTTCTGAGACAAGGTCAGGTCAAGGTTGCCAACCCCCACCACTCGACCCGCCACCTCCCACCACCATAAATATTAAGGTCAAGGCTAAGTGTTGGTGGGAGGTAGCGGGTCGAGTGGTGGGGGGTGGCAACCTTGACCTGACCTTGTCTCAGAACACTCCAAAGAAAAAATATTTAAAGTCAAGGACTTCAGCTTTTAAGTTCAAGGACCTCTGCGCATTTAAGTTCAAGGACCTCTGCTTTGAAGTTCAAGGCTAAATCGTATTTGGATGGTTACCTTGACTTAACCTTGTTCCAAACCCTTTCAAACAAGAACCTCCACGAACTGCGGGGGTTGTAAGATTCATATTGTTGAAATGATGCTCGCTCAATGGCGTAGAAGAATGTACTTGTGAAGACGGCTAAAGGAACAACGACAATGAATTAAACGAAAAAAAGTGTTATAAATTCATTTATTAAGTATAAATTCATTTATTAAGTATAAATACATTAATTAGGAATTGTCAAGTCTAGTGCACTAATTCTTTGTAAGGCATCACTTATGTTAAGTTGATCCGCAACCAAAAATTGTTTGACCTCTTCTAACTCGTTTTGTAATTGTTGCAACTTTTTACACATCTTCGCAAAGACGCAATGTTCGGACCAGCGCAAATGTTCCTCTAGAGGATCATCTTCCGGTACCCATTTGTGGATACGAATTTCACAACAAAAGCACTGCACTTCATCGCTGTCTTGAAGGTAGAAAAATCCAACCCGTGCAAGCGAGGCTGCAGGTATGACACCAGTCCAGTTTTTGTAGGTCTGGATGCGGTGCTCGTAGCGGCGGAGGTATGGCGGAAATACTTCGAGACACATGGTTAAATGAAAACTAGCGACTGTTACTCTGTAAGGTTGTGACACGCTTATATAGTTGGTAATCCAGAATGAGAGGGGGAATAGCTGTTCAAGGCTGACCGGGCGACTCCACTAGAATGGGAGCCTTGAGATGAAATTCCACATACATAACAGGAATGTCGTTGACTGCTTTAAATTTCAGCACGTCACCCCTTTTCAGGGTCTTTCCAGTCAACTCTGTAGCGCTAAGATGGCTATCATTCAAAATAATTGTAGGAGTTGCAGGATTCGTATTGACAGAAGATATAACAGCCTCAGCGAATTGAACTGTATAGTTTAATTTACCGGATAGTAGAATATACTAGCCTTCAGGGTTAACTCCTAGACTTGTAAAGTGTATGTCCTTTTCATAGTAAAAATCCGCCAAGTTCTCGAAAAGAAACAGTTGAGGAGGAGAACCAGTGGAATGATCTGAGGGATGGCCAAGGTGATGTCTTCCAAATTTATCCAGCGGCATTATAGTTTACTCTAACGCTTCTACGCACACTCGATTCGCTTAACTGCTACTTCGTTGAAATGCTATTTCTAACTGACCAATTTTCCCCCCACCACTAGTTTTGGTACTCCTCCTACTTGACCGTGACCGTGGGCAACCTTGTAACTCCCTTCTACCACTACCTTCAAAAAGTAGATAAAAAAAGAGCAGGCAGGAGTAGGAATCGCAGAACATCGTCTTATTCAGTGCAACTAAGAATGGAAACCATTACCAAAGTTCTTGGCTTAGTGAAGAGCGGGCAAGCAGTGTTCGATGGTGTCACGAAGTTTAAACCGCAACAGTGTCCAGTGCTCCTTGGCAGTAGTACATATAGATTAAATAATTCACAGACTAAGTTTGTATGTGTGGGTCTACAAACCAGCGGTGGATTTGTACCAGTAATACAAATACGTGGAAATCACAATAATTGGGTTCAGCTGCTGGAACCCGAGTGGGGAATCCTGTTAGAAAATGAGGGAATTATAACAAATTATTTTTATTCCGGAGCTGGACAGTGGCCACCGCTTCAGTTGGGACCCATACTCCTATCATTCACAACGATTCAAGCGGTGAAGGTGTTACGCATACAGGGTCAGGACGGATCGGATGTTTACCTCGGGAGAGAAACTGTGGAAGAGCTGTACAGGGTTCGCACTCTAATTGGACGAAAACTAGCACAATTGAAGAACTTAAAGTTTCCTCAATTTTATTCAACAACAATAACGCGAGCTTAATTCATTTTCTTATATGGGTATTTCGCCACTCTGCAAATTAAAATATTAAATAACGAAAATATTAACAACGAACGTTTCGAGGTATTCAAAACGATGAATACTTTACGGTCAGTTCTTACAAAAACTAAACCGTTCAACGAAGAACAGCATTCAAGGAATTGTATATATAGTATTCCCTGTGAATGCGGGAAATATTATATCGGTGAAACATCCAGGCCTTTAGCAGTAAGAGTTAAAGAAAATAAAAATATGTTGAAAACGTATCAATTCAATAAGTCTAAGCTGGCAGAACATGCTTGGGATGAAAACCATAAAATACAATGGGACAACACAAAGATCTTGTCTAAAGAATCGATGTCAACTAGGCGAAAAATTAAGGAAACGGCATACATTTTACTTAACGAAGAAAAATGCGTGTCGTCTTTCTCAATATTTTTAGACAATAGTTGGCTATCGATTCTTAAAGATGAGATCAAGTAGGTACAGATATCAACAAACGTCAATGTCAGAAAATTCATTGGAGGTTGGTCGTTTTTTCTTCCAGTGAAAAAAAGATAAGTTCTTGTTAGTTTTAATTGTTATTCGTTGATAACGAGGGCAGATTGTCCCTCGAAACGTTCGTTGTTAATATTTTCGTTATTTAATATTTTAATTTGCAGAGTGGCGAAATACCCATATAAGAAAATGAATTATGAATTCACGCCACAAAGAAGTTTCAGAGATTATCTTAATCAAAGGTATGGGCCTAATATAACTAGTAACTTCCGAAGTTGGGAAACACTTTACAAGAAGCTGGCACACTCTGAAAATAGTATAACTTTCCTATGTCGTTGTAGAAATAGCTGTATTATTCCAAAAGGGTTTAGACTCAAAGCACCTTATGTAAGTGCTCGTTCTAGTAATATCATGAAAAGAGCTAGTGAAGCTCTAGTTAGAGACAGAATACAGTTTCACAGACATAACAAAGTGATACTATTTTCTGACATAAACAAACTGGAACAGGTTATGCAAAGGGATGTACGGGAAGACGATTTCAATCGTATGTACAACTCTATTAGTAATACCTACAACAAAACACACACAGAGCAAAAACGTACACATTTAAAAAAGTACCAACACCTCATACAAGAAAAACACACAATTGAACTAAATACACTAAAGAACAGTGACACTTTTTTAAATAAAACTGTAGTTAATCTGTCTTCTAAAGAACTGAACGCCACTGACAAATTAGTTCTTGGCAAAGGGCTCAACTACGCAGTGGCGCCAAAACGAATTAATAAACTTGATTTAGTTACAGCTATAGAAGAGACTTGTCAAAAACTTCCAGAAGACATTAGACAGGAATACAGAATTAGAAACAAAATCATACTAGAACGACCTTACACAATCAGACAAAATATATCCAAACAAGAAAAACATTCACTATACACACTAAAAACCGATAACACAATTAAAATTCTACCTGCAGACAAAGGCAACGCCACAGTAGTACTTGACACAACCACATACAACGAAAAACTTTTAACACTAATTAGTGAGGGACAATACACTAAACTAAATAAAGATCCAACACATACAATAGAAACAAAAATATACAGAACACTTTACAAACACAGAGAACAATTTACAGATTTTGTAAGACGTACGCTAACACCACACTACAGTAAACCACCACATTTTTATGGATTACCAAAGATACACAAACCAAATGTACCACTTAGGCCAATAGTTAGTTCTATAGGTTCTCCTTGTCACAGTTTAGCTAAATATTTACTTAAGATACTGACTCCTATATCAGGAAATACAGACACGTATATAAAGAACACGCCCCATTTCCTTAAAAAACTTAAAGAAGCAAACATAAACACACAACACTTAATGGTTAGTTTCGATGTAGTTAGTCTCTTCACTAATGTTCCAGTAGACAAAACACTCAACATCATTAAACATAAGCTACAAAACGATAACACATTACATACACGAACAACATTAAACGTTGGTACCATTATGGAACTCTTAACACTATGCATTAAAACGATATACTTTCAACTAAACAATGAATTTTACCAACAAGATTTCGGGATGGCAATGGGTTCACCTTTATCTCCCATTGTTAGTAACATTTTTATGGAAGACTTTGAACAACAACATGTCTACACGTACACCAACAAACCAGTAGTTTGGTGGAGATATGTCGATGATGTTTTTGCAATTTGGCCTCATGATATAGATGAGGTGGACAAATTTCTTGAACATATTAACAGTAAAGAAACCTCCATCAAATTCACATTAGAAACAGAGCAAAACAATCAGTTACCCTTTCTTGATACACTAATCACACGCACAATAAATACTTTTGAAACATCAGTATACCGTAAGAAAACCAATACTAATAGGTACTTACATTTTAATTCTAACCATCACAAAAACATAAAGACAGGCGTTGTAAAAAGTCTTTACGACAGAGCCAAAGTTGTTTGCTCTAATGATAACATTTTCAAAAAAGAGAAAGAATTTATTATTAATGTTTTACAAGATAATGGCTATCCAGAGACTCTTGTTCGGAACATTTTCAATACACGAAGCAATGCCACACACATACAAAGGAATGACACTCAAAAATATAATACTCTTACTATACCATATATTCCAGGCATATCTGACAAAATTAGACGAATTGGAAATAGATTCAATGTTAGGACGGTATTCAAAACGATGAATACTTTACGGTCAGTTCTTACAAAAACTAAACCGTTCAACGAAGAACAGCATTCAAGGAATTGTATATATAGTATTCCCTGTGAATGCGGGAAATATTATATCGGTGAAACATCCAGGCCTTTAGCAGTAAGAGTTAAAGAACATAAAAATATGTTGAAAACGTATCAATTCAATAAGTCTAAGCTGGCAGAACATGCTTGGGATGAAAACCATAAAATACAATGGGACAACACAAAGATCTTGTCTAAAGAATCGATGTCAACTAGGCGAAAAATTAAGGAAACGGCATACATTTTACTTAACGAAGAAAAATGCGTGTCGTCTTTCTCAATATTTTTAGACAATAGTTGGCTATCGATTCTTAAAGATGAGATCAAGTAGGTACAAATATCAACAAACGTCAATGTCAGAAAATTCATTGGAGGTTGGTCGTTTTTTCTTCCAGTGAAAAAAAAGATAAGTTCTTGTTAGTTTTAATTGTTATTCGTTGATAACGAGGGCAGATTGTCCCTCGAAACGTTCGTTGTTAATATTTTCGTTATTTAATATTTTAATTTGCAGAGTGGCGAAATACCCATATAAGAAAATGAATTATGAATTCACGCCACAAAGAAGTTTCAGAGATTATAATAACGCGAGCGCTAACTCAACCTGGGGATTATATTCAAAATCTACACGTTACGTTACAAAACTTTGACGAATTGTCGGAGAAGGCTCTGTGTCTCTACGAACTGCTGACGTTTGCTAGCGACAGTGTTAGGTGTGATATTGAACTAGAAGCAATTGGGCAGCAACTGTCGTCGTAATGTGGATGTGTTACTCGGAGGCTGCTCGAGCGCCAGCTACAGATGTGCGCAGCGCCATAGGAAATCTGCAAGGTCGGTGTGAGGACTTAGCATTCGACGCAGGACATGAAGTTGTGTATGGTATGGGGCGGCGGAGCGGATATACCGATGAAGAGTTGCACACGAGAGAAAGATTATATGAAAATGGAGCAGAAGTATGTCAATTGTTTCTAAATAATGTGATAAATCGAAGGCTCTTTGTAAATCTGATGGAAGGTCTCGGGTTACATCATAAGCTAAGTGAAGTAAACAAATTTATAGAAGAAGAAGAAAATGAAGAAACAACTAAAGAAGAAACTAGAGCGAAAGAAACTAAAGAAGAAAATGTTACTAGTTAAGATAGTATTTATATAATTTTTTTATATTATTATTATATTATAGTATGTAATGTTTATTTGTTAAAGTTTTTTTTACTGAAGAAACTACTACTTATAATACGTACAATGCTCTGACGGGAGTGGTCAAGCAGGTGTAACTCTTCTGCGCAAGTTTTATCATGGAGGGGAGGGGGGTAGTATTACTTTGCCGTCCAGCTAGTTATCCGACCATAACTTCGTTGTGTCCTGACAAGTGTGAGTGCGCCAGTACCTTTAGCCGTTCAGCTAGTTCTCTGAGGCAACATGAAATTGGTTATCGATATTCAAGGATTCAAAACAACCGACAAGAATTTCACTCCAAAGGAATTTGCTGCTTACGATGGAACCAGTATTGCTCACCACGTGTTCAAACAACCCTTTCCTTTCGAAGCACTGCCTCAGAATTTGCAAAAGCAAGCCCGTTGGTTAATGGAAAACCATCATTGCATAGCCTGGAAGGATGGATTTACTCCTGCATACCTGTTCCCCACCATATTGCGACGCCTTCTGCGGGACGCTGAACTGATATATGTCAAAGGGAGAGAAAAGGCTGAGTTTCTGAAACGCTACACCGCAACACCAATCATTGAAATTGCGGAGCAACCACCACTCAGTCCAACACAACCCCTTTGCATGTATCATGCTAAAACTTGTTGCTATTGTGCTTTGTCTAATGTTTACCATATATATAATCATTACTTAATGGAATAATAAAACAACATTTAAATTTTATTCTGTTTTTTTATTTACAAACAATATATAATCTAACAATGTACTATCTAATGATCTACAAAGGCTGAATATCGTTCTACGTATACTTTATCTCTATGTTTTGAGCTGAAGACGTTTCTCAATACCTCTTCCACATTAAGGATCCTCCGCTTGAACCTCATCTTATCCATAGCTTCTTGTTGCCAGACTCCTCTCCGAGCTTCTTTATACGCATACGCCCACGTATGCAGATTGTACATCTGATTCTTCGAGTCGTCAAACTGCACACTCTTCTTCATTTTCCTTCTTTTCACAAATTTGTTCGTTCAGACCGATACTAGTCACTGCACACTCTTCTTAATTTTCCTTCTTTTCACAAATTTGTTCGTTCAGACCGATACTAGTCAACAGCCGCACCGTTTTGTAGATTTTTTTTCTTTTTTGGTGGGAGGAGGTTCTAGAGTTTGACTTTGAAATCAAGGTCGAGTGGTGGGAGGTGTTAGAGTTCGTCCTTGAAAATGATGTGATCTTGAAAATCACCTTAGCTTTCAACTCAAGGTCAGATCAAAATAAAAAAAATAAACCATTTAAAAAATATATTTAGTTAAATGTTACAGGTGATCAATATTTGAAATATATCTCCAGAAGAGCGAGCCATATCCACTCCTAACTTGAAGTGTGAACATGCCGGTTGGTGTAGAGTTAATTTTCGTTGTAGATTTACACGGTAGATCGAATACTGAGACACGTTCTTCCAGCATCTCAGCAAAGGGATGCTTTGGGTGGTAGTCCACATCCAGCGTCAGCGATGTATTTCCTTCTCCAGCAAAATATTTTAAAATGTTTTTTTCCAAATTGGCAATCAGTTGTTTCCGTTTTTCTTGTTGATTTTGGCTATCGCCAGCCATAGCACTCACTACATACGCGTCAAATTCCAAGTCTAAATTTCTGAGTCCCGAGGAATTTCTCACTATTTTATCTAAATTGTTTTTTGCATCTTTAAACCAGAAAGCACAGCACAACTTTACAGCGTGCTTTAATGTGATTTCATGTGAAGAATCGTCACTTGGAGTCTAATCCATTATTTTATACGTAAACGAATAGTGTGCGAACTTGACGTAAGTTATAAAACAATTAACGAGACCATAATAATGCGCAACCTTTTATACTTTCGATTATCCCGAAGGTCATCGCCGTTTTTCATTAAATAGTTTAAGGACTCGGTGGTCTAATGGTATGGCGCCTGGGGAGCATTATATGCATTAAAGGGAATTCTAGACACTGCGCCTCAGGAGATCTGGGTTCGAATCCTAGTCGAGTCAATTTTTTTTCAATAATCAGAAAGTAGACGGCAGTAGGAGTACAATGCAAAAAAAGACCTGCTTCGGAGTATTACAATTGTTTTACTGCTTTTGTCAGAGCGTTGTACGTAAAAACTCGATCATGAAGAACGAGACAATACGCGGTTGTGTTGGCTAGCACGTTTGCGGAAGTTTCAAATTCAACTCGAAAAACTACAGCGTTCGCGTGGAGGTAGTCCTTTTGATGGGAGCAGTCGATTACAACAATGGGTGCTTTGTCGACAAACTCATTGGGCGTGAACCAAGGCTCGTCAGTCTTGTTATAATAGGACGATTGAAACTTGGAGTACATTTCGTATAATGTGGCGTAATGATTCAGACCATAATTGTTATTTAAATTATCGTAGGGGAAACGTTCGGTGTTGAGATAAACTCTAAAATTTGTAAGATTAATTTTGTCGAAATGACTATTGTCCTTAGAGATGAGCCCCGAACGTTCCGTCTGAAAACCTACGATGACATATCTGGGGGTTTGTAATTTGGTGGTTGTTGCAATGGCATGAGAATGTTGAGTCACGGCATTAACGCCTGGTATGATATGAAGTTGCCAGCTGCGAAACGCTACTTGTGTGTCGATATTTTTGTCAATGTATTTGGTTAGAGATAATTCTTGAGCAAGACCTGGAGTGACATGTGGAACTTTCCAATACAGCTTGTCAATCGTAACTTTAGCAGTCTCTCCTACGGTAGCACTGAATACGGCGTCGGCATCGGTATTGCTGCGAATCAGGACAAGCTCTTGTCGGATGTTAAGTATGACTTTTCCATAATCTTCGGCGAAGCCTAGCAGCATTCTCAACGGTATGCAGGCACTGAAGTTGCCCTGTGCATCGGTAATGTGAGTATTGGCGGCGTACAACCAACCAGAATTTTGAAGCTTTTTAACATCATCAGAACTGTAGGACACATATCCCTTAAGAGTAGATGTAATACCAGGTTTGGTAACAGAATCGACAACGACACCATTGATTTCGTATCGGATTTCGCTAAATAAGTGAGCCAACCCATTGTTAAGAAATTTAGCCGTCGTAACTTCACCGGTTGCTTTCCGTAATTTTCCCTCTATGTATAGATAGCTCAAACCTGGTAGAGTTGACATATCTTCAGGAATTGGAATTCGAATTTTATCGTTATAGTCGAAATGGTTTGTATACGGTTGATGGGTGTGCAACTGATTGCTAACGATCGAGTTGTCGACGAGGACACGTTCCCCAATATTTAGAATACTCATGGCAGCACTTTAAAACCCAACGATCGCAAGAAGTCTCTGTTTGCCTTTGTTAACTGCTCGGCGGACGAAGCTGAACTGATTTTACAAGGCTGTGGACAACGTCTCTTATACGAACTGGGTTGGACATGGTAGGGTGAAGGGTTGAATCGAAAACCCATTATAACTTCTTTAAATGCAATGTTACCGTGACGGTTTCCTTACTAAAACTGACGGGGGTATCAGTCTGGTCCAGTATTTTAACAGTTAGGTTAGTGATCTGTCTCGTGCTGATCGGTAGGTAAATGACAGGGTTAGGTGTTTCCACTATTTTGTATCCAGGCGGCACTATGGGGAAGAATTGATGAACGATGTGGCCAGGCTTACCATTTTTATAGGAACCGACAGAGATATTGCAGTGGATAAGGATGGAGTTAATGTTCAAAATTTTCGTAACATGTTCACCTGCATGCCACATATTCGCATCATAAATTTTGCTGTCAAATCCCAACATGTCTCGGATAGTATTGTCACATGTAAAGTCGATTGGAACGTTCGATTTTATTTCGGATTTTAAGGTGCTGTTGTTTCCGCGTAGCAGCACCCGCCCATTACTTCCGCTAGACTCAAGTTGGTTATGCAGAAGGTCGGCAATGTCCGTAATTTCGTATGCACCCTCAGGTATAGTAATATGAGGTAGTCCGACGAGATGAAATTTATTGTTGGGAGGTCTAATGTTAGCAATAGTATTGTAGGTTTCGAAACTTAACAACCCCAAAACATATTCGCTACCGTCGTCTAAGAAAATAGGGGGGTCAAAATTCGCAGTAAGGATTGATGAATTACCTGTCAGAGTGAATATACTAGACATGATGAAGCGCAACACTTAAACTGTCGACAAAAGCGGTTTCGCAAAGTTATATAGAAATTTGAGACACAGGTGACCGCATGTGTATGACATGAGTCGTTGATATCTATTAGAATTATACGTGATCGTGTTATTGCCACCATCGCTACGAAAGTATTTCACTAATTCGGTTGGAGGTTGTAAGCGACCGATGCTATCGAAATACAGAACAAAGGTATCCACTTTTACGTAAGCCGTCCAATGCGTGCCAGGTCCTACATCATTGTCCAAATTAGTGACACCACATTCTCGTTTACGAATCTTGATAGGCAGGGCATCCCGCATAAATATTCCCCTAAAGTGTGGTATTTCTAGGCGTTTAACGTAGTCTGTAATATCGATGTTGGTTAACGCGCGGCGCGGCAGCTTCAACGGTAGTTTTTTGACTGATACGGTCGTAGATATAACCCTTTTCCGCGAGCAATGGATTCCATAGCTTTGTTATGTCGCTCCTTTTCCTGGAGATTCTTTTTAGCAGCCTTTGAGTCTCCCACTGCTTTAGCGACTGCTGCAGCACCACCTCCGAGGGATCCCAATGCTCCTAATGCAGCAAGTATGGGTACAAGCGGCAATATGCCTCCTCTCTTCGGAAGAGGTAGTACTCTTGACCGCTTCCGCCTCCTCCTCCTTGTTTTTAAAGCTCCTCCTGAATGCGAGCGGACTGTGATACCGACCCGTTTGGAATGCGTTCGCCGTGTACGCTTCCGTTTCACACCCATTCCGACTTTCGTCTTTCCTTTCATAATTCCAGTAACAGCAAGGGCTGCAGCTCTTTCCCCAAGAGTAGAGTCTTTTGCTTTAACACGTTCCCAAGCTTTCTCTGCTAGAACTTTATCTGCCGCGTGACGTGTCGAAAGATCGCTAGATTGTGAGTATGCGATGTCGTGTTGCTTGCAAGCCTCGTCCAGAGGATTCCTTCCTCGATCGCCTCGAGAAAGACGTTTGTTAAGTCGGGTACCAGGTCCGCAAAACTTGTACCCTGGTATGTGTAGTTCAAAGGGTAATTTGTCAATAAGGGTATTCAGGAAACCGCGACCTTTTCGCTTGGCGGTTCGGTGATGACTGGTTTGTTTACGCTTAGTAGCTTTCATCTTAAAGACTTACACACGACTGATGTTCTTCAAACGGAATTAACAAATATAACGAGAACGCACGGCGGGTAGAGCGCAGTTTCCTTCCGAGCGAAAACGATGGAAAACGTCAAAATTGTGAAACAAGGGTGTTCCTTGCCGGTAGTAAATCACACAATAAATTCCATATCCGAGACTTACAGAAAGCACAGCGCTTTACTGGGTAAAGGATGTAAACGATGTGTGGTCATAGGTCGATCCGGATCTGGAAAAACCAACCTCATGATCAGTTTACTAGTGCATCGAAATGGGTTGCGATTCGGACACCTTTATATATATGCGAAAACACTCGATCAACCCAAATATAATTATCTGAGAGTAGCCTTTCAACCATTGAGAGACATTGGATTCTTCGAATATAGTAACGATTGTGAGGTGATCAAACCCCAGGAAGCAAAAGAACATTCCGTGATAGTTTTTGACGACGTAGCTTGCGAGACGCAAAGCATAATTCGAGATTATTTTTGTTTCGGACGTCACCGAAACATAGATTGTTTTTATCTATGTCAGACGTATTCATCTATTCCTAAGCAGCTCATAAGAGATAATGCAAATCTCGTCATCATATTCCAACAAGACAACACCAATCTGAAGCACATTTACGACGATCATGTCAACACGGACATGTCATTCGACAAGTTTAAAGCATTGTGCTCTTATTGTTGGAATGAGGATCACGGATTTTTAGTGATCGATAAAGAAAGCGAAACCAACGCGGGACGATATAGAAAAGGTTTCGACAATTACTTTAATATATAGACAGCAGCCAAAGAAGGGAAGGTAGTAGTTTACCAACAACTGAAGGAGTTGCAACATGGATAAGCGTTTAGCCAGGGAACTTATCAAAACCCGACAATCCGTTAGACGTAAATAAGCAGCTTTAAAAGCAGACATCGCCCAATCCCAGTCGATTTTAGCTGAGCAATTTAAACCTCTTTCCAAACCGCTCACCGAATTGCTGACAACTATAAAGCAAGAAGGTGTGCCAGTGGGCGAACCAAAAGCTGATTATTTGCCAATAACAATTAAACGTAGAGTATCCACTCCCTCTACCTTGCCCCGTCCGCGAACGATAACCACTCCAGGCCAAGTTTCTGCGACAAACCTTCCGGGATCGTCACACACTTCCATACCGGGGCCATCATACACCTCTACACCGGGGCCATCACGCACCTCCACACCTCGATTTTTGCAGACGCATGTGTTATCCGAGAGTGAACCAGTAGAGGAATACGATGAGCAGTTGCAAACGGAGGTTGCTGAGGCGGCAGCAGAAGAAGGTGCTGTACAAGCGGCCAGAGAAACCATCCAACAAATGCTGGCACCGGAAGTTCTTGGTCAATATTTAGAACAATTTCAAGGGTTAGCTCGCACATACGTGGAAGGAATGATACGAGATACTGAGGACAAGTACGATTTGCACTACGGAGTTCGATTCGACATAGAGGGAGATAAGTTTGCTATAGGAAATAAAGAAATCAAATTCGAGGGTGAAAATATCGTTATTACAGACAACGGCAACAGAATAGTCTACAAAGGCACTCCAGGATTGTACGAATTGATGTTTAAAAAGAAACCAAATATATACAAAAACGCAGATTTAGAGCAATATCTAGATTTAGTGGATCGTTCCGCCGCAAATCGTGTAAACTACGACCCCACACAAAGAGTTAGTGGTAACGCAGGGTCTAAATACATGAAAATAGTACGACCTCTAACTGCCTCCTCAACCATAAGAGCTCCCGGCAGACCAGCGACAAAGGTACCACGGCGTGGCAAGGGATTACTAACAGTGACGGACAAAAAAGTGGAATATGTTCCTTGGAAGGATCCCAACTCATTAGTGAATCGGTTGCGTATATTAATAGCTTCTCAAGCAGCTGGACACACGGGTCATTCCAATGAGATCGTTTGCATCACCGAAGCCCTGCGAGACGCGAAAATAATCTACTAAGGGGGTACAAAAGTGGAGTGCCAATAGCGGTAAGGTCAGAAAGCATCAGTCGACGATAGAGTAATGCCCATCGACAAATTTGGACGGCACTACCATAGCACGCGCCACGCAGCGCATCCCAGACATGTCTTTATGAAAGTGAAAAATGTAAATCAACTCCATATAGAAGTACCACTGCTGCTAGTGGGGCGTGGGTACGATGAAATCGGATATTCCAAAATTTTCGGACAGAACGAGTACATTTTTCCGTTAACAACCGGCGAGATCATAAGTGTTCAAGTCAGCGGACCTTTGGTAGTATCACACCTCAACGGCATCCCACAGGACACGCTTGTCGGTAAGACATTGCGGCGAGGAGATAAACTGCAATTCGAATCCATAAACAATAAGTTATACGTGCAACTGCTGCTTAAATGTCCCGTAGGAGTGTAGAAAGCAACAGTTGACAATGAACCTTAAAGAAGCCATAGTTAGCGAACTCCACAAACCAGCACGAAAAAATTTCAAGAGAAGGCGCGTTATCCTAAAAGGCTTGAACGATTTATATCAAGCGGATTTGGTAGAAATGATTCCTTATGCAAAAGTCAATAAGGGCTTTCGTTACATTCTGGTAGTGATTAATGCTTTCTCAAAGTATGTGTGGGCCTATCCCGTAAAACGGAAAACAGGAAAGGACGTAACAGCTGCCATGGGTAAGGTGTAGAGGAGTGTAAAGGTGTCACCGCAAAACTTGCAAACGGATTTGGGGAAAGAGTTTTACAACACCGCTTTTCAACTATTAATGCGGCAGCACAATATCAAGCACTACAGCACGTATTCTAGTATGAAGAGCAGCATAGTGGAGAGATGCAACCGCACACTGAAGAACATGATGTGGAAGCAGTTCAGCCTGCAAGGGTCCTACAAATGGTTGGATATCCTACCCAAGATCGTAGCAAAGTATAACACAACCAAGCATCGCACAATAGGAATGAAACCTGCCCAAGTGAACTTAAAGAATGCAAAACTTTTGTTAAACACGGCGTACAGTTACACAAAGATCGTGGACCCAAAACCTCAAAAGTTTCGTACAGGGGACTTGGTACGCATTAGCAAGTATCGTTCGGCATTTAGCAAGGGGTACACGCCAAGCTGGAGCAACGAAATATTTACAATATCTACAGTTCGACTTACAAACCCTACAACCTATCGACTCACGGACCAAGAAGGTCACGAAATTAAAGGAGGATTCTACGAGCATGAACTGCAAAAAACAAAACATTCAGACGTATATCTAGTTGAAAGGGTCCTGAAGAAGAAAGGAAACTTATTGTATGTAAAGTGGTTGGGATTCGACAAGCGACACAATTCTTGGATACCTAAAACCAATCTCGTGTAACTTAAAGAAATGATGTAGTACTCTCAAAAAATAAAACATTTTTTTTTGTAGTAAATATCTTTTTTAATTAATAGACTGGTACAACTATGTGAGTTTTTCTTCAGATATACATTACTAATTCTGAACAACATTACAGATTTCAATGTGAGTTCTTCTGTAGATATGCATTACTACTTCTAAACAACATTACACATTTCATTTAAATTGGAACTAGATGAGAATGTTATATGATAACTACTTACAAACATAGTATGATACAATTACATAATAACAAATTGTACAAAAATGAAATTATGTATACTTAACATTTTTACGATACAATTACATAGTAACTAATTATACATACAAAGGAAATCAAATTATGTCTAAATATCTACGAAAAGAAAACCTCTGTAAACGTACCAATCTCGTGAGACTCTTTGCAAGAAATAAACTGTCATTACCATGTAAACGAAAAAAAAATGTACTGTTATTGATCCGCGCGTAGTATTACTGATCGTCTTGCAATAATTCCAGTAATCTGTCCAACGGTCTAGAACCTGACATGCCTATATCTACATGACCCCATGCTAGAGTGTTATTCGACTGAGGAATAAGATAGCGCTTATCATCCCGATATGATAGCGCAATTTTATTCTTCAGTTCAGTGTACACTGTGTGCTTGTGAGAGCGAAAAACATACATTTGGCAAAAAACCTGACCACGCACATTGTCAACAACGTCGCGATAGGTTGCCATAGTGAGATATTTATTGGCAGCAGCCTTTTGCACACCTTTTGCTTTCTTTACTTCTTTCCCTCCCACAAACACGCAGTAGGACTTAGCACCGGCTCCAAAAAATTGTTCTACCGGAACACCTGCGTACTCGTCTTTCATTTTACCGACGACCGATACGGTTTGAGGTATACCGTGTCGACCGTCTTTATAATTTGAAGTGTCAAAACGATCTAAATTAGTTTTTATGTCCTCATAGAAATTGTCAGTCCGTACGTGAATTACAAGCGAGTCAGTATCTGTATAGAGTAGGGAGACATTATTGCCATATTTTTGTTTAAAAAAAATATAAAAAAAGTCATACATTACGATTTTAGATAAGTCCAGAATAGTGAAACCTGCATAGATCGGTTTATTATACAAAACAACTGTTTTATTAAGTTCCACAGCAATCAAATTTTCAGAAAAAATTACCGAATCCTTAAAATTTGCTTTGGCAATTAGAGCTGCAGCACCTAGTTTCTTGCCGACATTGTCCCACGTGCTCGCCAACCTGATGTCCGATCGCTTGTCGACATTTTCCATCGTCTTTCCGAAAACGCTATTATTTTTAGCCTTAAAAAAATCTTTCTCAAATTCATTTCGTGCTCGGTTACGCAACGCGGTATTCATATCAATATATGAGCGCAACCAGGGCGATTGAATAAATTTAAGAATTCTGTGAATTTTTGTAAGAACTAAACCAGCATCTAAACATTGTTTTAAATTTCGATAATGAAGCACATACTTGTTCTTATGGTACAAATTTGGAATCAATTTTGGACATTTATATTTTCCACCCGGGGGAATAATAAGTTCCGGACAAAAGAGTAAATCATTGTGGTCGTCGTGCAAGTGTTCAGGATACTGCAGATCAACCTCCAAAATAAAACCCGTATCCGCCTCATCGTCAATTTCAAACACACCAAAATTTTCAACTTCCTCCGCCGCGAGCCATTCAAAATTTCGGTGCGGCAAATACTGACGCATCGCAAAACCGTATAGGTTTGTAGCGTCTAAATACATAATGAATGATGTAGGCTCAGAGGAATCATAATTTGGAACTAAACAATTGTTGGCAATAGCCTTCCTACCAATACATGTGCTTATACCACCCCTAATTGACTTTTTGAGAAAATGTATCATGTCCATGTCAGTTAATAATTCTAATTTGACACCCGTAAATCGTAACATAGCGTCCCAACTAAGACCTGGATCCGTATAATATTGGGCAGGGTCCAACTTATATGCTTCCAAACATAACTTCCTAAAATTTTCAAACACGTCTGCCAAAATCAACACGTCAGCTTTTAAATAAATGTCCGAGTAGTCACCCAACGTTTGACAGTCGAAGGTGTTCCACACAGACACAGCACGATCGTAATCAGTTTGAGAGACGTGTTCTTCATGTAGAGAGTCGAAAAACTGAACCTTCGAAGGCAACTTCGCAAGGTTCAATTTTTCGAAGGAGTCCACAAAGGAATATGGAAACACGCCTTTCTGTCTCATTAATTGAAATTTTGCATCGTCCCCAAACAACCTTTTAATTTCATAAAACTGATCGTCAGCCAAATAATCAGCTAAGGTACTCAAAGATCGATTCATAAAACGGTAACTGTCTAGAAATCTAATTTGTAAATAAACTTTCTGCGTTTTGTAACCAAAATCGATTTCATCTACTAACAGATGCTTGCCAAAGGATATATATTTTTCTTTCGTTTGAGGTATCACATCGATCTGTTCGCCATCGACGGCGAATTGTTTGACGAACAAATGAGAATCATAATTTAGGTTGTGGAAAAAGACAGGCACAAAATTGGGAACTTTGAAATTTAGATTACAGATAGAATGTGCAGCACCCCGATACGCTCCAGTCAGGTGACAATGGTCTCGCACCCTAATCTGATCGGTCACAAAGGGTCGATCACATATATGGCAAGACGTAGCAGCCTCGTAATTTTGAAGTTCCGCAGTAGTCATCGTCGCCAAAGGAACCACGTTTTTTAAAAAATTGTCATACAAATAACGAACGTCTGCATCCAACCGCTCCATAAAAACAGTTGAAGCATCTTCACCGCGGTACGTTTGAAATTTAGAAAGACTGTCGTCGTACGAACACTTTATAAAATATGCAAACGAGTAAGGCACATGCTCGCACGTCTTAACTGTAAACGAACTCTCGAGGTCTGGTTGCGTATCAGGTTTCTGTACAGGTTTTAAAATCGTCTCAAAATCTGCGTAGACAACGAACGGTAATTTTAATTGTTTATGGTAATTTTCAAATTTCAAAATATTTTGTGGGATTGTTTCACCAAGTTTGTCCACGATCAACTCATCGGTTGGAATTTTGGTATACACCTGATTACAATCGAACTTCATATGTTGTCGCAAGTGCTGTTCAGTACGGAAGTAATGCAAGCATCCGTCACAAAAATGTTTTGCCCCCTTTCTAGCAGTTATTTGCTGTGAAACGAGGCGAGAAAATTTTTTAATGCAACAGTAATGACTGTCACCCTCGTCATTAGTTAACAGAAGCAAGTTAACGTGTCTCAACCGCTTCATGACAGAGTAATGCAAAGGTCCCACAACCTCCCAAATCATTTTTTGATTTTCAAAACGCGACTCTAACCCATACACGTTAACCGAAAGTTGAGGATTAAGTTGTTCGAATTTCGGAATATCGCGCAATTTCAATGGAAATTCCAAACCATCTAACGCCAAAACAGTTTTACAATCGGGATAAGAACTCGTACGATGGGGAGGTCCGCTAGGTTCAACAATACCAGCTAAAATCGCCCACCCGAAACAGTACTCATCCTTGTTTTGAACGTTGACAATAGCTTTCTTTCGCTCAATAAATGATGGCAGTGGTAGGTACGAGGAAGCTCTGAGGGGGTTGTATTTGTTAACGACGACGACCAACGACAGCAACTGCTTAAGAGCCCAGCCTGCAACAATTCAAGTGTTCTTAATATACAGCGATCGTCGAGGTCACATCAACTTACCAGATTCCCGTTCCTGAAATTCAGACACTTTCTCATCCAAGATGCCGCAAAAATTATCATACAATACATCGAGGTCGGTACCCAAAGTTACAATTTCATTGCGCGTGTTAAATGACTTGATTTCTTCCAATCCTTTACTTTCTAAAACGAAGTATCCAAATAATTCCAAATTCACCTTTAAGCTCTTTAAATTTTTAAGCTGCCTTCGCAATAACGTCAACACTTTTTCTTTAATTTCTAACAGAAACTCCTCAACCATTATATGATAATTTATGGTTGTAACTCTATACGTGGCAATCCGGGACCTAAAGGCTGACTGCAGGGGTGCCACTCCATCATCCAGGCCTGGCCTCCCGGTTCGCAACGCATGACGATTACTTCGCATGTGCCCAACGAAGCCACGCACGGGAACATTCTCGTCGCATACGGAGCAATAGCGGGAGTCTGTAACAACAATCGTAACTACACCGCCCACTCACACACACTCATACGTACTTAGATCTTTACCAGGGCGAGAGCTCACAGACACGTTCCTTGACGTAGAAGGTCCAGTTGACGTACATGGTCCTGCAGCATTCGCTACGAACATGTCAATCACTCCGGTTTTATAATTACCAATAAATATTTTCAAACAAACTTTATATTTTCATCAATTTTCTTAAATATAATTTGAGCAATTATCTTGGATCTGAGACGCACTACTCTTAGAATGAAAAGAAATTAGAAATTATAAGAATCCACTAAGCTTTCTTGTTTTGCCACGGTGTTTCAATCTGTCAATTCATTTCCGTTTTGTTTACACGTGCATAAAAGTTTTGAAATTGTTTAAACAATCATAATAAACTGTTATAAAGTATGAATTTGTGACAATAATGATGTGGTGTGCTTAATTCCACCACCTTCACTTTTTACTAAATGATATTATTAAAAAAAAAATTCTCAACAGTAAGTTAACCTATAAAGTAAATACGCTCACAATCCTAATTGTAAAAACTTTAATTTCAGATGTATAAATGTAAATATAAGATGTAGAATTAAATCTCAAATAACAAAAATATTAGCAAATAATGAATATAAATGTCTCTTAACTGGTAAGAAAATTTAACCTTCACTTTAAGTTTTAACGTATTAACCTAACCAAAATGTTTATTTTCAGATTAAAACTATTAAATTCAAAATATAAACTCTAAATGTAACACTGGAGAAGGCTTAAATAAAGCTGAATATATATTGTTTAGAAAATTATAAATTTTTATTTCTACGGAAAC
The DNA here is from genome assembly GCA_940337035.1 of Agriotes lineatus. Taxonomy (NCBI): domain Eukaryota; kingdom Metazoa; phylum Arthropoda; class Insecta; order Coleoptera; family Elateridae; genus Agriotes; species Agriotes lineatus. The sequence continues at coordinate 53,826 of CALNHX010000160.1, forward strand.
TTTATTGACTGCAGAAATTACCTACAAAGTTTTTAAATCATTATTCCAGTCTTAAACAAAAACTACAATTACCAATTGATATATACCTGAGGGGGGATTAAGTCGAGCTTTCTTCGTAGCACTCTCTCTCACCTCTGGAGCGCGAAGATTGGATACCCTCCTCGCAGGAGCATCCATAGGAGTATCTGCAACTGACCGACATGGTTGACTATATATATCAGAGACGGAGAACAACAAACTCACCACTAGGCGAATAGGGAACGTTGCTTGGACAACTCTGGCGCCGATGCCGCAGCAAGGCATCCCGACGCGTAAATTTGCTAGAACATTGCTCGCAAACGTCCATTATGTAGGACAATCCAAATTGGTAATATGTACCGAGAATGCTATTAGCACGCGGGCAATGCTTCTCGGTATATACGCGCCAGCCGACACGATGGGGGCGTTTGGATTACGTCGGCCAGGAGGGGAAGTAGACAGGTTATAAGTGAGGGAGGGGGTGTGGATAGAAGAGGCAAGAAACAATAACAATAGCCTGACCTAGTCATCTACCATCCTTAATATGTTGGAAATAATGTGAACAAGTGTTTCAATTTGACTTATTTTCAACTTTCGAGCAGTCACGGTGCTGATTAGGCAGTGATTGCCGACTTGGCGGCTCCTCACCCACAACTGCTCTATCTGATATCGCGCCAGCCTATCTAGCGTTGACAGAGCCGCCTCGTGCTGTTCTAATTCCTGGAGGCGGATGTCCACGGCGGCACGCAACAACCTGTTATGCCTTTCGGCACGAGTCTCCACAACACATTCTGCAGCTACCGCGGGGGTATCTACAGCTTGCGAAGGAGCCTCCACAGGTCTAGGCTGATTGCATCTTGCTATTGCCTCATCTATCTCACGCAAATTCTCATCCGTGAAGTCTACCCACTCCGGCTCAGCATTGATGGGTGCGGAGTCAGTATGAGCAGACATCACAACATCTACAGCAATGGGTACATCGTTAGGTGTAAATGGTGTAGATGTAGTTGTTGGTTCTCCAACAACTACATCTAAACCATCTACACCCCATAAGTGTCTCGTGATGTCGGCGAGGTCTGGTAGCGTACCGTCCCCCACGGGAGCTTCCAATTCAAATTCTGCCAACATGCAATCTACATTAGCAGGACCATTGTCAATTAGTTCGCTCACTTCGAACGAAATTTGCGATGGCGCAGTAGAATCTCCATTCGGCAATGGAAAAACATACTCCACCAATTTGGAAGAGGACGTCGATGGGCCATTTCCGGTAGCAGCCACCGACGCTTGAAAGGCAGGCGACTCGTTGCTTGCACAAGAGCTGTGTGCCCTACATGCCTCGACACCATCGTCGTGGTAATGTTTATTTAAAAACATATCGCGCAAGTTGTGAGTGTTCCTGTTAGACGGTTGCACATTGCTAGAAGTAAGCAGCGCCCTCAACAGTGGATGGTCCTGACGTTTAGGAAGCTTAGCAGGGGTGCCACTAATGGAATCACTTTTGCGGTGTGCAGATGCGCTTGCATTGTTAGCAGCCATGCTCCTCTTACGTTTAGCGTCAGGGCGGGCAATTACAATATCGTGCACTACTTGAATTGGAGTTTTTAAACTACTCACCGTGGAAGCGCAAGTACACAATCGCATGTTCTTAGCATCCTCCTTTGCTATCATGGGATACAAAGGAGCACTAAGATCATCACTCAGCACAAACAATAGACCACTGCATCTAACACAACGACTGTAAGAGGCACTCATTGCTAATGTTTAATTATTGAATGTGCATTTCCACCTATATATAGTAATAAAATACAGCGAACTTGAAGCATTAAACAGTGGAATGCAGTTGTGGTCAGCCGTGCTCCGGCAATCGCGGATATGAACTTTAATGACCTAGCATTTTGAATGCGGGTTCCGACCTATATAGGAATGAACTCGAAGCATTAAACTGTGGAATGCGGTTGTGGTCAGCCGTGCTCGGGCAATCGCGGATATGAACTTTAATGACCTAGAATGTTGTATGCGGGTTCTGACCTATATAGGAATGAACTCGAAGCATTAAACTGTGGAATGCGGGTGTGGTCAGCCGTGCTCCGGCAATCGCGGATCTACTCATAGAGGAATGAACTTTAATGGCCTAGAATGTTGTATGCGGGTTCCGACCTATATAGGAATGAACTTGAAGCATTAAACTGTAGAATGCGGGTGTGGTCAGCCGTGCTCCGGCAATCGCGGATCTACTCACAGAGGAATGAACTTTAATGACCTAGAATGTTGAATGCGGAACAATTGGAAGTGTTGTTTCATTATGTTTCTGATAATGGAATTTACTGTGCTGGTGACGACAGGACTACTGTCTTAACATTTTTGTTCCCTTCTCCTTCCCACTTTCTAAATCAATTACTGGCTCATTTTTTTGACGACAATCTCGGATATTTTTTTTACAATAGTTCAATGCTTTATACCTGCGCTCCTGCAGAAATACTATCGTGGTTGTATTTTCCTGAACTAGAAGACCTTCACTCTAAGGCAATTAGTAGCCGGAATTCATCCTAATTAGAACCCTGCATTCGTGGTGCATATGAACTCGAATGAACGCATTTGAACTGGAGTCTGTGGTTTTCTGACGTGCCCAGGATATCCTGTTACTCGAACCCTGCATTCATGGTGCATATAAATGAACTTTGAATAACCGCACTTGAACTCGAGTATACATAAAACTGGACGACCTTCACCGTAACGTTATGTTTCCGGCAACTCTGTTTTCCGCGCTGTGCAACATTTGTCTCACAAACATCGAGTAGTTAAGATGCTGTTCTTTATAAATTTTATATCATTGACAATTGTGTACGCTCCCGAAAAGGCACGTGCAGAATTATCTGTCGGTTGGATGCGGTACTGGTTGAGCCGGTTCGCTTGGACACCGGCTCCAGAAGAACAACCAGTATTGCTTCTGCGATCTTTGAACCCCTCGTCCTCTACGTTGTTCTTCAACTACACCGCTGGACATCTGTCAGCGCAGAACTGGGAGGCTTTCGTCGTCGTCCCCCAATTGGAGGACATCGTGAACAGGGTGTTAGCTGGAGAGGCTGCAGCTTTAGCTGAGCTCGACGATGCTGAAGTATCATTGAGTTGGGATCCCTCAGACTTCGACGCCAGCTCACCTGCACCCTCAGTCTTTTCGGACGTGTCCACCGAAGCCTACGATGTTGACGGTGGTAGTTTTAGTGACAGTGGACAAATACACACCTTAATTAGTGAAGAATAGCGTAAGTTATATATTAGTGTACTGTAGTTAATTTTGTAAATAGAACTTAGTTACTTTTGTACATAGAAAAATAAATATTAGTTTCCTCCATATATATCCTTTTCCTAAAGTGTTTGTGTACACGTTCTCGAAACGTCACCTGTAGATAGTAGTAGTGGAGGTCCATGCCGACTCTAAACAATTTTTAGAGGTTTTTTTCTTTGAGACAAGGGTAAGTCAAGGTGTAACGCCAGCTTCCGTTTAAATTTGGTAAAATACATATTAAATAATATGATCAAATTTAGTCGTCATCCTCACGTAGCGTTATCAAGACCCTCCACCTGTACCGAGCAGATAAACCCGCCCGGGCATCGAAACAAAGGTTAGACGCGCGCCGAATCCCCTCTTCATAAGCTTTGGCGCAGCATATATAAGCTTTTGTGGAGGGCATTCGACAGAGAGATTTTCCTGCTAGCACCAGCTCCCTTCAGGAGACCCCGACCGAACTTAGCAAGCTAGATAATAAGTTGTTTCGACCCAGTGGTGAGAATCCGCCTGGATGTCAACAACTAATTAATTAGTTAACTTCCCCGAGAGTAGATTTGACCTAGTGAATTATTTTGAGAAACATCTCGCAGTCACCACTAAACAGAATTCGACTCAGTGGTGAAAATCCGCCTGAATGTCCTCTGTCTTACGTGGGTTGACCTAGTCGCTTTATCAAAATAAATATCTAGATGTCATCAATTCTCCCCAGTCGAAATAAATGGCCCTAATTAAGTAAAGCCCGATACATTTTTGAGCCGCTTTGAAATCGAGTGCCTGCACCGCTCGACTAGAATTTTTACGCCGGCCGCAAATATCAACTTGCGAGCTCGCAGAGACTCCTGTAAATTCATAAACGTTGGCTACCGTTACATTGCAAAATTAGGCATTCAGCCGGCCGAATAGAAACATATCACTCTTGCAAAGTAAATGTAAATTTACCTGTTATCTGTTGAAAATTGCGGCAGCCGTCGGTCTCAAAGATATTAGGAACGTGCAGGCTTCCACAAACATATTTACGAGAACCACGGGGCTTTGTTAAATCATTCCGTGATCACGCCGCTGCACGGCACTCTTCCCGGGGATCAAATTCAACCTATTCTCGTCACCCGGAAAGGGTGGAAAAAGTGTATTGATAGATTTAATTTGGGGATTGATTACAGAAACACGAGGCGAGAACTTTGACAGCTAACTCCTGCGGCGCCGCTACTGCGCGGGTCCACGTATGTGCCAGAATAGCGAAGAAATCCGAACCGCCCGAAGAAGGCTACTCCAGCCGTCGATGTAAACTTCCTCCGCATGCGAATTTGGTTGCGGCTTGCAAAGGGGCAACTCGTGCCGTTATTGTAATTGATCATTTGTCAAACTGATTGGAAATCTTTTATTTTCGTTAAATTATGCTCTATCATTTTGTACATAGTTAAAACAAATAAAAGTGTATATAGTAAATTCTGTTTGAGTATTTGTTAACTTCGTATGGTGGCTGAAAAGCGTGTTTGAACTCTGTTTCCGACGAATGAGCTTATCCGAGGTAAATTAATAATTAATTACTTAAAAAGAAGGGTCCAGGTGTTACAATGGCGCCCGGAGCAGGAACGTGAATTCAGACACACATACATAAGTAACAAATACCCATCCTTGTCCGCTAGATTGGCGCCCGAGGCAAAAGCTAGAAAATATCCGATTAAAACTGTGTAGTTTAATATTTTAGAATTCTTCGTACCAAACCTAATCTCCAAGAGCCATGGACGACGGAAATGGCAATGGCACACCGGCTCCCCCGAAGATTAAAGTAACCTGGATTTACACCCTCTGAGTAGAAGACCTCCGAGGGCTGGCAGCAGGTTTAGGCCTGGAAACAGAAGGCACTGTACAACAATTAAGACAAAGAGTGTCGAATCGCCTGAAAGGAGCCGCGACAGCAGACGACGACGATGACGAAGACACCCAGGATGACACGCAGGAGGAGCCTCACGTCGCAGAAGGCGAAAATGACCACCAGGAAGAACGGAGACAAAATCCGGATCCACCCAGAATGAATATTGCCCAAATTTGCAACAGCATTAGAAAATGGGGCCTGAAGTTCGACGGCACCACCGACCCCATTTCTTTTCTGGAGAGGATTGAGGAACTCTCAACCTGTTATCAGTTCCGGGAGCAGGAAGTCCTCACCGCCTTGCCCGAGTTGTTCAAAGGAAAGGCATTATTGTGGGTTAGAAATAATAAGCAAAAATGGAGAAATTGGGATAATTTCGTAGTTGCTTTTCACAACCAGTATTTACCCCCACGTTTCCAATTCCGGATGACCGAAGAAATTAGGAACCGGACACAGGGCCAGAAGGAATCCGTGGCCGACTTCGTCACAGCCCTCCAGACGCTGTTACGTCGGTTCGGAGTCACCAGGGAACACGAGCAGTTGGAACGCATTTACGAAAATCTCCGCCCTGAATATAAATTATATGTACGAAGGAAGGACTTCCAAAGGCTGGACGAGCTGGTGCAGATGGCGGAAGAATTCGAAGCCCTCCAGCTGGAGCAAGCGGCGTTCCAACCACCCCCCACAGCAAGTCAGGCCTACATGGCCGAAACGGCGTACAAGCCAGGGAAACCCAAGGTCACGTTCACCCAGGGATTCAAGACACCTACCGTGTCATCCTTACAAACCCCAGAGGATAATCAACGTGCACCATCAACCCCTAAGTCCCCCACCCTCTCAACCAGTACAGCCTATAATCGCACGGAAAATTGCTGGAAATGTGGACAGCGAGGCCACCAAAGGTTCCAGTGCCAGAGACCTTCCAAGCTTTTCTGCTCCTGGTGCGGTAAACCAGGTACCCTAACGAGGGATTGCCCATGCAAGCGGCCGGGAAACGCGTCCGGCCGTCGAGACCTGTGAGGCATCCTCGACACCCGAAGGCCAGGGCCTCCTCCCGCCGACACCGACCCCCTGGGTGGTCAAGGTGGCTCCAACGGGTCCAGAACTTCTGCAAACAAGAACCGAACCCGTCAACGCGAGTATCCACCATAGATGCCCGACTGTTCCTCCCAATAGCCCTCAAGGGAAGAACGTTCAACGCCCTAATCGATACAGGCGCCGCTAAGTCCTATATGGGAAGAACTCTCCAGAGGTTCCTGAGACAACAAGGGGTAGTCAACAAGTCACATCACCCAGACCGTGTCCAGCTGGCAGATGGCCAAATGATCACCACCAAGGGTCGATATGAAATCACTATTTTTATCCAAGAGAACCCCTATACGCTGCAGGCCCACGTAGTGGATACCCTCTCCAGCGACATAATTTTAGGACTCGACTTCCTGACCAAGTACGAAGCCGTCATACGCCCCGCCTCCCAGGTTATGACGCTCGGATCAACAGAAGTCGCCCTGAATGCTAGGAGAGACTCAGAAGGCGTCGCCACCCTTAAATCCTTGTCAGCCACCCAGGCTGAAAAACTAGACGAATTCCTGAAGGAAGAATTAGACAAATTCCCCACAGCCAGCGGACCCACTACCCTAGTGGAACACCAGATCACCCTTAAGGAAGGCCGAGGGCCCATCAAGCAGAGGTACTACCCACGAAACCCAGCGATGCAAGCCATCATCAACGAGGAGGTAGATAAGATGCTTGCAGACGGGATCATCGAACCCTCCAGCAGTTCTTTCAGCTCTCCGGTGGTCCTAGTGAAGAAACCTTCCGGACAGTACCGATTCTGCATCGACTACAGGAAGGTGAACGAGGCCACCTGCGCCGACGCCTATCCGCTACCCTTCATCGATGGTATCCTAAATAAGCTTCGTGGGGCCAGGTATATAAGTACTCTCGATTTAAAGCACGGCTATTGGCAAATCCCGCTTGCCATGGAAAGCCGCCCCATATCCGCCTTCACCGTTCCCGGGAGGGGATTATACCAATTTAAAGTTTTGCCGTTCGGCCTTCAGTCGTCACCAGCCACGTTCCAACGGTTCCTGGACAAGGTCATAGGTCCAGAACTCGAGCCCCACGCCTTTTGCTATTTGGACGACATCATCGTCGTCAGCAGGTCGTTCCAGGACCATTTACTGCATCTCCAGGTGGTTTTTCAGAGACTCCGCTTCGCCGGCCTTCAACTCCAGCCGGAGAAATGTCATTTCTGCCAGCCAGAATTAAAATATCTGGGACATGTTGTAAATCAAAACGGAATACAGACCGATCCTGAGAAAGTGGAAGCGATCACGAAGATGGACGCTCCCCAAACGCCAAAGGCCGTAAGGCGCTTCTTAGGGATGGCCTCCTGGTACCGCAAGTTCATTCCTGGCTTCGCCCAAATCGCATCCCCCCTGAACGAGCTCCTCCGAAAAGGTACCAAATTTGTTTGGACCGAGAAACAACAAGAAGCCCTGGACGGGCTGAAGAGAGCCCTAATTTCAGCCCCGATTCTTGCTTGCCCCGATTTCTCCGTTCCCTTCGTCCTCCAGACTGACGCCAGCACCACGGGATTGGGAGCTGTCCTTACCCAGGTGCTGGAGAAGCAAGAGAGAGTCATCGCGTACGCCAGCAGATCGTTAACCGAAGCCAAAACAAAGTATTCCGCGACTGAGTTAGAATGTCTGGCCGTCCTATTCGCGATAAAGAAATTCAAGGGATACCTCGAAGGTTCCCACTTCAAAGTGGTGACCGATCATCGTAGCCTGAGATGGCTACGGAACCTGCCCAATCCCTCAGCCCGTCTAGCCAGGTGGGCCCTGGAGCTCCAGCAATACGACTTCGAAGTCGAGTATCGGGCTGGAGCCTTGAACCACGTGGCAGATGCTTTGTCCCGAGCCCCAGGAGGTCCAGAAGACCACCTCGCCTCCATGGCCGCCCCGGAACCCGCCGCCCCATGTTCCTGGACGCGGAAGATAATTCGACTAGTGCGAAGAGACCCTGTCAAGTTTAGCACTTGGAAACTCGAGAGAGGAAACCTTTATCGGAGTTTCCCGAATGTAAGTGAAGACCTAGCTGAAGGCTTCCAACCCGAATGGAAGCTGTGCGTCCCCAGACCCCAACGACATAGAGTCCTGCAGGAATCCCACGATGATCCCACCGCTGGACACCTGGGGGTGACCAAGACGACAGCTAGAATACAAAGATTGTACTATTGGCCTAGGATGCAACAAGACATTCACCGATACGTACGCACGTGTGCAACTTGCCAACAATATAAGCTTCCCCAACAGCAACCAGCTGGCAAGATGTTTTGGTTTCGAGTTCGAGGTCCATGGGAAGCCATCAGCACAGATTTGATCGGCCCCCTCACCAGGTCTTCAAAAGGGAATGCGTGGCTTTTAGTTTTTCAGGACCGCTTCACCAAATGGATCGAAATCCATCCCCTTCGTACTGCTACCGCCAAAGCCGTGAGCCAAGCTCTGAAAGAAAGAATCATTTATAGATTTGGCACACCCCGAGTAATAGTTTCAGATAATGGACCCCAGTACGTTAGCAAATTATTTAAAGCATTGGCCAAAGAATACGGCATCCAGCATCGGCTGACACCGCCGTATACGCCCCAGGCCAACCCGGTGGAAAGAGCTAACAAGGTAGTGGGAACCATCATCGCGCAGTTAGCCCGAGGGAATCAGAAGCAGTGGGACGCGTGGCTGCCGGAAATAATGTTCGCCCTCAACACTGCTAAACACGAATCAACAGGATTCACCCCGGCCCTCCTGAACCTGGGACGAGAAATGTTGCCGCCACGCACGCTACGCGGAGAGACGGAGCCCGACTTCAACCCCGATGAAGAAGCTCCTACTCCGGAATTGTACCGGGAGCAACTCCAAAAACTAGAAGATGTAATGGCGATAGTGCGAGACAACCTGGCCAAAGCCTTTGCGCGACAAAGCCACCATTACAATTTAAGAAGACGTGAGTATCGGCCCCAGGTAGGCCACCAGGTGTTTAAACGAGATAGAATCCTCTCAGACGCCGCTCAAGGGATTTCGGCGAAGTTGACGCCCAAATACGCCGGACCCTACGTCATCAAAAAAGTAATCTCCCCTGTAATAGTGGAACTCAGCGATCCCCAAACCGGAAGAGAAGTCGGCAGAGTCCACGTAAAGGATATTAAAAAAGCCTTCCAGTAATTTTCCAGTCCGTCTGCCAGAAGTGTTTTTGTCCAAAATTTACCCCGCATCTGTAGTGAAAACATTTCTGGAAAATTTTTAGTAAACACCTGCAATCGTGCGGTTATAGATAACTGTCCCTCCACCTACAAAGAACCGGAAGGGGTAATAATCGAGACAACACGTATATAAAGGTCAGCCCCTAGCCCTGGCATTAATGTTCAAGTTGTTCCTGAGCGAATTAAATATGCCGCCAGTGAAGAATAAAACTGATGTACGCCCATGGCCCTTCAAGCTTTCCAAACCTCGAAAAGGCAAGAAGAAGATTTGCTCCTGGAATCCTCGTGCCTACGACTCGCAGGAGATGACATCCAAGGAACAATGGTCTCCGTTACCCAGGTGGAGTCCCGTCCCGGCTATGCTCTCACCTCTACCAGCTACACCAGAGAGAAAAGGGCCCGGCAAGCGAAATCCTGTAGAAAGGCTCCAGGTGAGAATCCCGCTCTCTAAGCTCGGCCCTGACCTGGAGGCAGAACTCCAAGAGTTGGCTCTGAAGTTCAGACGGCTGTTCGGCGAGCCCTCAGAAGACCTAGCCACCACACCAAAGAAGCTGGAGAAGCAAGATCCACCCGCTGATCCAGGCGCCCCCAGTGGGCCTCGTACTCCGAAGACGCCCTCCACGGCGTCGCCAGTCAGGAAGGCCTTAATCGTACCAACCGAAACCCCGCCAGAGCTCCGCCCGGAGAAGCCCTCCGACATCTCTGTCACCGAGGCCGTGATTCCACTAGAGAAGGACGACCTCCTCGGCGAAGTGCTCAACGAGTTGCAACAAATGAAATTGCCGGAGCCAGAATTGTCGCCAGCCATGCTCCCAGGACTGTTGTTGCCCCCCGAGAGGGCGAACCCAGCCAGAGCTCCCAGACGACGCCGGCGACAACGTACAATGCGACTCAAACTACCAGGAGGAGGTTTTCTGCGAATGTCCAGGAAGAACGCCATTCAGCTGGGCTTAATCCACGAGAAGCCTTAAATTACGGCGTTAACTAACCTTAAAGAAGTAGTTCTGCATCCTTCAGGCACCTGGGGGACCGGGGGAATTGATACCGCAATCCCCAAGTCTATCCTGAAGACGCTCCAAGTGCCTCCCTACGATGTAGAAGCGACCTACTCGGAAGAGATGTCCACCAAGCGCTTTCTTTTTCCCGGAGGAACCATCATGTGTAACGCCAGCTTCCGTTTAAATTTGGTAAAATACAGGCTTGCATTAAGCAAGTCCTCGGTTCGAATCCCGCTGGGGTCGGAATTTTTCCGTATCCTTGGCGATTAGAATCGGGCTTAGTAAGACCATTCACAGTTGGGCACCAAATTAACTGTGCTCTACTCAGAACCACAGACCTAAGAGATAGAGTAACAAGGTCAACACATCACCAATACACACACTTCATACAATGGTTGCTGCGCAAGCACCAAAGGCGCGATCCAACTCTGTATCCCGAATCCGGGGCAAGTTGATCATTGTACCGCCAGATGCCAGCGCATAAAGCACCAGCCTCGACACCGCAAGGTAAATGAGGTTACAGATAATACATACATATTAAATAATATGATCAAATTTAGTCGTCATCCTCACGTAGCGTTATCAAGACCCTCCACCTGTACCGAGCAGATAAACCCGCCCGGGCATCGAAACAAAGGTTAGACGCGCGCCGAATCCCCTCTTCATAAGCTTTGGCGCAGCATATATAAGCTTTTGTGGAGGGCATTCGACAGAGAGATTTTCCTGCTAGCACCAGCTCCCTTCAGGAGACCCCGACCGAACTTAGCAAGCTAGATAATAAGTTGTTTCGACCCAGTGGTGAGAATCCGCCTGGATGTCAACAACTAATTAATTAGTTAACTTCCCCGAGAGTAGATTTGACCTAGTGAATTATTTTGAGAAACATCTCGCAGTCACCACTAAACAGAATTCGACTCAGTGGTGAAAATCCGCCTGAATGTCCTCTGTCTTACGTGGGTTGACCTAGTCGCTTTATCAAAATAAATATCTAGATGTCATCAATTCTCCCCAGTCGAAATAAATGGCCCTAATTAAGTAAAGCCCGATACATTTTTGAGCCGCTTTGAAATCGAGTGCCTGCACCGCTCGACTAGAATTTTTACGCCGGCCGCAAATATCAACTTGCGAGCTCGCAGAGACTCCTGTAAATTCATAAACGTTGGCTACCGTTACATTGCAAAATTAGGCATTCAGCCGGCCGAATAGAAACATATCACTCTTGCAAAGTAAATGTAAATTTACCTGTTATCTGTTGAAAATTGCGGCAGCCGTCGGTCTCAAAGATATTAGGAACGTGCAGGCTTCCACAAACATATTTACGAGAACCACGGGGCTTTGTTAAATCATTCCGTGATCACGCCGCTGCACGGCACTCTTCCCGGGGATCAAATTCAACCTATTCTCGTCACCCGGAAAGGGTGGAAAAAGTGTATTGATAGATTTAATTTGGGGATTGATTACAGAAACACGAGGCGAGAACTTTGACAGCTAACTCCTGCGGCGCCGCTACTGCGCGGGTCCACGTATGTGCCAGAATAGCGAAGAAATCCGAACCGCCCGAAGAAGGCTACTCCAGCCGTCGATGTAAACTTCCTCCGCATGCGAATTTGGTTGCGGCTTGCAAAGGGGCAACTCGTGCCGTTATTGTAATTGATCATTTGTCAAACTGATTGGAAATCTTTTATTTTCGTTAAATTATGCTCTATCATTTTGTACATAGTTAAAACAAATAAAAGTGTATATAGTAAATTCTGTTTGAGTATTTGTTAACTTCGTATGGTGGCTGAAAAGCGTGTTTGAACTCTGTTTCCGACGAATGAGCTTATCCGAGGTAAATTAATAATTAATTACTTAAAAAGAAGGGTCCAGGTGTTACAATGGCGCCCGGAGCAGGAACGTGAATTCAGACACACATACATAAGTAACAAATACCCATCCTTGTCCGCTAGATTGGCGCCCGAGGCAAAAGCTAGAAAATATCCGATTAAAACTGTGTAGTTTAATATTTTAGAATTCCTCGTACCAAACCTAATCTCCAAGAGCCATGGACGACGGAAATGGCAATGGCACACCGGCTCCCCCGAAGATTAAAGTAACCTGGATTTACACCCTCTGAGTAAAAGACCTCCGAGGGCTGGCAGCAGGTTTAGGCCTGGAAACAGAAGGCACTGTACAACAATTAAGACAAAGAGTGTCGAATCGCCTGAAAGGAGCCGCGACAGCAGACGACGACGATGACGAAGACACCCAGGATGACACGCAGGAGGAGCCTCACGTCGCAGAAGGCGAAAATGACCACCAGGAAGAACGGAGACAAAATCCGGATCCACCCAGAATGAATATTGCCCAAATTTGCAACAGCATTAGAAAATGGGGCCTGAAGTTCGACGGCACCACCGACCCCATTTCTTTTCTGGAGAGGATTGAGGAACTCTCAACCTGTTATCAGTTCCGGGAGCAGGAAGTCCTCACCGCCTTGCCCGAGTTGTTCAAAGGAAAGGCATTATTGTGGGTTAGAAATAATAAGCAAAAATGGAGAAATTGGGATAATTTCGTAGTTGCTTTTCACAACCAGTATTTACCCCCACGTTTCCAATTCCGGATGACCAAAGAAATTAGGAACCGGACACAGGGCCAGAAGGAATCCGTGGCCGACTTCGTCACAGCCCTCCAGACGCTGTTACGTCGGTTCGGAGTCACCAGGGAACACGAGCAGTTGGAACGCATTTACGAAAATCTCCGCCCTGAATATAAATTATATGTACGAAGGAAGGACTTCCAAAGGCTGGACGAGCTGGTGCAGATGGCGGAAGAATTCGAAGCCCTCCAGCTGGAGCAAGCGGCGTTTTAACCACCCCCCACAGCAAGTCAGGCCTACATGGCCGAAACGGCGTACAAGCCAGGGAAATCCAAGGTCACGTTCACCCAGGGATTCAAGACACCTACCGTGTCATCCTTACAAACCCCAGAGGATAATCAACGTGCACCATCAACCCCTAAGTCCCCCACCCTCTCAACCAGTACAGCCTATAATCGCACGGAAAATTGCTGGAAATGTGGACAGCGAGGCCACCAAAGGTTCCAGTGCCAGAGACCTTCCAAGCTTTTCTGCTCCTGGTGCGGTAAACCAGGTACCCTAACGAGGGATTGCCCATGCAAGCGGCCGGGAAACGCGTCCGGCCGTCGAGACCTGTGAGGCATCCTCGACACCCGAAGGCCAGGGCCTCCTCCCGCCGACACCGACCCCCTGGGTGGTCCAGGTGGCTCCAACGGGTCCAGAACTTCTGCAAACAAGAACCGAACCCGTCAACGCGAGTATCCACCATAGATGCCCGACTGTTCCTCCCAATAGCCCTCAAGGGAAGAACGTTCAACGCCCTAATCGATACAGGCGCCGCTAAGTCCTATATGGGAAGAACTCTCCAGAGGTTCCTGAGACAACAAGGGGTAGTCAACAAGTCACATCACCCAGACCGTGTCCAGCTGGCAGATGGCCAAATGATCACCACCAAGGGTCGATATGAAATCACTATTTTTATCCAAGAGAACCCCTATACGCTGCAGGCCCACGTAGTGGATACCCTCTCCAGCGACATAATTTTAGGACTCGACTTCCTGACCAAGTACGAAGCCGTCATACGCCCCGCCTCCCAGGTTATGACGCTCGGATCAACAGAAGTCGCCCTGAATGCTAGGAGAGACTCAGAAGGCGTCGCCACCCTTAAATCCTTGTCAGCCACCCAGGCTGAAAAACTAGACGAATTCCTGAAGGAAGAATTAGACAAATTCCCCACAGCCAGCGGACCCACTACCCTAGTGGAACACCAGATCACCCTTAAGGAAGGCCGAGGGCCCATCAAGCAGAGGTACTACCCACGAAACCCAGCGATGCAAGCCATCATCAACGAGGAGGTAGATAAGATGCTTGCAGACGGGATCATCGAACCCTCCAGCAGTTCTTTCAGCTCTCCGGTGGTCCTAGTGAAGAAACCTTCCGGACAGTACCGATTCTGCATCGACTACAGGAAGGTGAACGAGGCCACCTGCGCCGACGCCTATCCGCTACCCTTCATCGATGGTATCCTAAATAAGCTTCGTGGGGCCAAGTATATAAGTACTCTCGATTTAAAGCACGGCTATTGGCAAATCCCGCTTGCCATGGAAAGCCGCCCCATATCCGCCTTCACCGTTCCCGGGAGGGGATTATACCAATTTAAAGTTTTGCCGTTCGGCCTTCAGTCGTCACCAGCCACGTTCCAACGGTTCCTGGACAAGGTCATAGGTCCAGAACTCGAGCCCCACGCCTTTTGCTATTTGGACGACATCATCGTCGTCAGCAGGTCGTTCCAGGACCATTTACTGCATCTCCAGGTGGTTTTTCAGAGACTCCGCTTCGCCGGCCTTCAACTCCAGCCGGAGAAATGTCATTTCTGCCAGCCAGAATTAAAATATCTGGGACATGTTGTAAATCAAAACGGAATACAGACCGATCCTGAGAAAGTGGAAGCGATCACGAAGATGGACGCTCCCCAAACGCCAAAGGCCGTAAGGCGCTTCTTAGGGATGGCCTCCTGGTACCGCAAGTTCATTCCTGGCTTCGCCCAAATCGCATCCCCCCTGAACGAGCTCCTCCGAAAAGGTACCAAATTTGTTTGGACCGAGAAACAACAAGAAGCCCTGGACGGGCTGAAGAGAGCCCTAACTTCAGCCCCGATTCTTGCTTGCCCCGATTTCTCCGTTCCCTTCGTCCTCCAGACTGACGCCAGCACCACGGGATTGGGAGCTGTCCTTACCCAGGTGCTGGAGAAGCAAGAGAGAGTCATCGCGTACGCCAGCAGATCGTTAACCGAAGCCGAAACAAAGTATTCCGCGACTGAGTTAGAATGTCTGGCCGTCCTATTCGCGATAAAGAAATTCAAGGGATACCTCGAAGGTTCCCACTTCAAAGTGGTGACCGATCATCGTAGCCTGAGATGGCTACGGAACCTGCCCAATCCCTCAGCCCGTCTAGCCAGGTGGGCCCTGGAGCTCCAGCAATACGACTTCGAAGTCGAGTATCGGGCTGGAGCCTTGAACCACGTGGCAGATGCTTTGTCCCGAGCCCCAGGAGGTCCAGAAGACCACCTCGCCCCCATGGCCGCCCCGGAACCCGCCGCCCCATGTTCCTGGACGCGGAAGATGATTCGACTAGTGCGAAGAGACCCTGTCAAGTTTAGCACTTGGAAACTCGAGAGAGGAAACCTTTATCGGAGTTTCCCGAATGTAAGTGAAGACCTAGCTGAAGGCTTCCAACCCGAATGGAAGCTGTGCATCCCCAGACCCCAACGACATAGAGTCCTGCAGGAATCCCACGATGATCCCACCGCTGGACACCTGGGGGTGACCAAGACGACAGCTAGAATACAAAGATTGTACTATTGGCCTAGGATGCAACAAGACATTCACCGATACGTACGCACGTGTGCAACTTGCCAACAATATAAGCTTCCCCAACAGCAACCAGCTGGCAAGATGTTTTGGTTTCGAGTTCGAGGTCCATGGGAAGCCATCAGCACAGATTTGATCGGCCCCCTCACCAGGTCTTCAAAAGGGAATGCGTGGCTTTTAGTTTTTCAGGACCGCTTCACCAAATGGATCGAAATCCATCCCCTTCGTACTGCTACCGCCAAAGCCGTGAGCCAAGCTCTGAAAGAAAGAATCATTTATAGATTTGGCACACCCCGAGTAATAGTTTCAGATAATGGACCCCAGTACGTTAGCAAATTATTTAAAGCATTGGCCAAAGAATACGGCATCCAGCATCGGCTGACACCGCCGTATACGCCCCAGGCCAACCCGGTGGAAAGAGCTAACAAGGTAGTGGGAACCATCATCGCGCAGTTAGCCCGAGGGAATCAGAAGCAGTGGGACGCGTGGCTGCCGGAAATAATGTTCGCCCTCAACACTGCTAAACACGAATCAACAGGATTCACCCCGGCCCTCCTGAACCTGGGACGAGAAATGTTGCCGCCACGCACGCTACGCGGAGAGACGGAGCCCGACTTCAACCCCGATGAAGAAGCTCCTACTCCGGAATTGTACCGGGAGCAACTCCAAAAACTAGAAGATGTAATGGCGATAGTGCGAGACAACCTGGCCAAAGCCTTTGCGCGACAAAGCCACCATTACAATTTAAGAAGACGTGAGTATCGGCCCCAGGTAGGCCACCAGGTGTTTAAACGAGATAGAATCCTCTCAGACGCCGCTCAAGGGATTTCGGCGAAGTTGACGCCCAAATACGCCGGACCCTACGTCATCAAAAAAGTAATCTCTCCTGTAATAGTAGAACTCAGCGATCCCCAAACCGGAAGGGAAGTCGGCAGAGTCCACGTAAAGGATATTAAGAAAGCCTTCCAGTAATTTTCCAGTCCGTCTGCCAGAAGTGTTTTTGTCCAAAATTTACCCCGCATCTGTAGTGAAAACATTTCTGGAAAATTTTTAGTAAACACCTGCAATCGTGCGGTTATAGATAACTGTCCCTCCACCTACAAAGAACCGGAAAGGGTAATAATCGAGACAACACGTATATAAAGGTCAGCCCCTAGCCCTGGCATTAATGTTCAAGTTGTTCCTGAGCGAATTAAATATGCCGCCAGTGAAGAATAAAACTGATGTACGCCCATGGCCCTTCAAGCTTTCCAAACCTCGAAAAGGCAAGAAGAAGATTTGCTCCTGGAATCCTCGTGCCTACGACTCGCAGGAGATGACATCCAAGGAACAATGGTCTCCGTTACCCAGGTGGAGTCCCGTCCCGGCTATGCTCTCACCTCTACCAGCTACACCAGAGAGAAAAGGGCCCGGCAAGCGAAATCCTGTAGAAAGGCTCCAGGTGAGAATCCCGCTCTCTAAGCTCGGCCCTGACCTGGAGGCAGAACTCCAAGAGTTGGCTCTGAAGTTCAGACGGCTGTTCGGCGAGCCCTCAGAAGACCTAGCCACCACACCAAAGAAGCTGGAGAAGCAAGATCCACCCGCTGATCCAGGCGCCCCCAGTGGG
The DNA here is from genome assembly GCA_940337035.1 of Agriotes lineatus. Taxonomy (NCBI): domain Eukaryota; kingdom Metazoa; phylum Arthropoda; class Insecta; order Coleoptera; family Elateridae; genus Agriotes; species Agriotes lineatus. The sequence goes on from CALNHX010000160.1 coordinate 71,298, forward strand.
CCTCGTACTCCGAAGACGCCCTCCACGGCGTCGCCAGTCAGGAAGGCCTTAATCGTACCAACCGAAACCCCGCCAGAGCTCCGCCCGGAGAAGCCCTCCGACATCTCTGTCACCGAGGCCGTGATTCCACTAGAGAAGGACGACCTTCTCGGCGAAGTGCTCAACGAGTTGCAACAAATGAAATTGCCGGAGCCAGAATTGTCGCCAGCCATGCTCCCAGGACTGTTGTTGCCCCCCGAGACGGCGAACCCAGCCAGAGCTCCCAGACGACGCCGGCGACAACGTACAATGCGACTCAAACTACCAGGAGGAGGTTTTCTGCGAATGTCCAGGAAGAACGCCATTCAGCTGGGCTTAATCTACGAGAAGCCTTAAATTACGGCGTTAACTAACCTTAAAGAAGTAGTTCTGCATCCTTCAGGCACTTGGGGGACCGGGGGAATTGATACCGCAATCCCCAAGTCTATCCTGAAGACGCTCCAAGTGCCTCCCTACGATGTAGAAGCGACCTACTCGGAAGAGATGTCCACCAAGCGCTTTCTTTTTCCCGGAGGAACCATCATGTGTAACGCCAGCTTCCGTTTAAATTTGGTAAAATACAGGCTTGCATTAAGCAAGTCCTCGGTTCGAATTCCGCTGGGGTCGGAATCTTTCCGTATCCTTGGCGATTAGAATCGGGCTTAGTAAGACCATTCACAGTTGGGCACCAAATTAACTGTGCTCTACTCAGAACCACAGACCTAAGAGATAGAGTAACAAGGTCAACACATCACCAATACACACACTTCATACAATGGTTGCTGCGCAAGCACCAAAGGCGCGATCCAACTCTGTATCCCGAATCCGGGGCAAGTTGATCATTGTACCGCCAGATGCCAGCGCATAAAGCACCAGCCTCGACACCGCAAGGTAAATGAGGTTACAGATAATACATACATATTAAATAATATGATCAAATTTAGTCGTCATCCTCACGTAGCGTTATCAAGACCCTCCACCTGTACCGAGCAGATAAACCCGCCCGGGCATCGAAACAAAGGTTAGACGCGCGCCGAATCCCCTCTTCATAAGCTTTGGCGCAGCATATATAAGCTTTTGTGGAGGGCATTCGACAGAGAGATTTTCCTGCTAGCACCAGCTCCCTTCAGGAAACCCCGACCGAACTTAGCAAGCTAGATAATAAGTTGTTTCGACCCAGTGGTGAGAATCCGCCTGGATGTCAACAACTAATTAATTAGTTAACTTCCCCGAGAGTAGATTTGACCTAGTGAATTATTTTGAGAAACATCTCGCAGTCACCACTAAACAGAATTCGACTCAGTGGTGAAAATCCGCCTGAATGTCCTCTGTCTTACGTGGGTTGACCTAGTCGCTTTATCAAAATAAATATCTAGATGTCATCAATTCTCCCCAGTCGAAATAAATGGCCCTAATTAAGTAAAGCCCGATACATTTTTGAGCCGCTTTGAAATCGAGTGCCTGCACCGCTCGACTAGAATTTTTACGCCGGCCGCAAATATCAACTTGCGAGCTCGCAGAGACTCCTGTAAATTCATAAACGTTGGCTACCGTTACATTGCAAAATTAGGCATTCAGCCGGCCGAATAGAAACATATCACTCTTGCAAAGTAAATGTAAGTTTACCTGTTATCTGTTGAAAATTGCGGCAGCCGTCGGTCTCAAAGATATTAGGAACGTGCAGGCTTCCACAAACATATTTACGAGAACCACGGGGCTTTGTTAAATCATTCCGTGATCACGCCGCTGCACGGCACTCTTCCCGGGGATCAAATTCAACCTATTCTCGTCACCCGGAAAGGGTGGAAAAAGTGTATTGATAGATTTAATTTGGGGATTGATTACAGAAACACGAGGCGAGAACTTTGACAGCTAACTCCTGCGGCGCCGCTACTGCGCGGGTCCACGTATGTGCCAGAATAGCGAAGAAATCCGAACCGCCCGAAGAAGGCTACTCCAGCCGTCGATGTAAACTTCCTCCGCATGCGAATTTGGTTGCGGCTTGCAAAGGGGCAACTCGTGCCGTTATTGTAATTGATCATTTGTCAAACTGATTGGAAATCTTTTATTTTCGTTAAATTATGCTCTATCATTTTGTACATAGTTAAAACAAATAAAAGTGTATATAGTAAATTCTGTTTGAGTATTTGTTAACTTCGTATGGTGGCTGAAAAGCGTGTTTGAACTTTGTTTCCGACGAATGAGCTTATCCGAGGTAAATTAATAATTAATCCCTTAAAAAGAAGGGTCCAGGTGTTACAAAGGTAAGTGTTAGTGATTTTGAAACAGTGCTAGTGTACACGTTCTCGAAACGACACCTGTGAATAGCAGTGGTGGAGGTCCATGCCGACACTAAAAAATTCTTTAAAGATTATTTTTGAGACAAGGGTAGGTCAAGGTAAGTGTGCAAAAGCTCTTGAAATTAGGGGTAGAACTCATTGAAGGAGTGTGTACCTTGAAAAATGGTTGAGGTCATTCACTTTAAACATTTTTTCTTTTGGAGTGTTCTGAGACAAGGTCAGGTCAAGGTTGCCACCCCCCCCACTCAACCTGCCACCCCCTTCCCCCCCACCACCACTTAGCCTTGAACTTCATATTGTTGGTGGTGGGGGGTGGCAGGTTGAGTGGTGGGGGGTGGCAGGTTGAGTGGTGGGGGGTGGCAACCTTGACCTGACCTTGTCTCAGAACACTCCAAAACACCCTACTGACATCTAGGACGTCTGGGACGTCTGGGACTTTAACGACATATAGGACATCTGGGACGTCTGGGACGTTAGAGACATATGGGACATCTGAGACGTCTGGGACGTTAAGGACATATGGGACATCTAGGACGTCTGGGACGTCTGGGACGTTAGGGACATATAGGACATCTAGGACGTCTGGGACGTTAGGGACATATGGGACATCTAGGACGTCTATGACATTAGGGACATATGGGACATATGGGACATCTGGGACGTCTGGGACGTTAGGGACATATTTGACATCCGGGATATCTAGGACTCTAAGGACATATGGGACATCTAGGATGTCTGGGACGTCTGGGACGTTAAGGACATATGGGACATTTAGGACGCCTGGGACGTTAGGGACATATAAGACATATGGGACATCTGGGACGCCTGGGACATTAGGGACATATAGGACATATGGAACATCTGAGACGTCTGGGACGTTAGGGACATATGGGACATCCGGGATATCTAGGACGTTAAGGACATATGGGACATCTAGGTCGTCTGGGACGTTAGGGACATATGGAACATCTAGGACGCCTGGGACATTAGGGACATATGGGACATCTGGGACGTCTGGGACGTTAGGGACATATGGGACATCCGGGATATCTAGGACGTTAAGGACATATGGGACATCTACGTCGTCTGGGACGTTAGGGACATATGGAACATCTAGGACGCCTGGGACATTAGGGACATATGGGACATCAGGGACGTCTGGGACGTTAGGGACATATGGGACATCCGGGATATCTAGGATGTTAAGGACATATGGGACATCTAGGACCTCTGGGACGTCTGGGACGTTAAGGACATATGGGACATTTAGGACGCCTGGGACATTAGGGACATATAAGACATATGGGACATCTGGGACGCCTGGGACATTAGGGACATATAGGACATATGGGACATTTAGGACGTCTGGGACGTTAGGGACATATGGGACATCTGGGACGTCTGGGACGTTAAGGACATATGGGACATCTAGGACGTCTGTGACGTCTGGGACGTTAAGGACATATGGGACATTTAGGACGCCTGGGGGCTTAGGGACATATGGGACATATGGGACATCTGAGACGTCTGGGACGTTACGGACATATGAAACATCTAGGACGACCTGGGACGTTAGGGACATATGGGACATCTAGGACGTCTGGGACGTCTGGGACGTTAGGGACATATGGGACATCTAGGACGTCTGGGACGTCTGGGAAGTTAAGGACATATGGGACACTTAGGACGCCTGGGTCATTAAGGACATATGGGACATATGGGGCATCTGGGACGCCTGGGACATTAAGGACAGATGGGACATCTGGGACGTCTGGGACGTTAAGGACATATGGGACATTTAGGACGCCTGGGACGTTAGGGACATATGGGACATATGGGACATCTGGGACGTCTGGGACGTTAGGGACATATGGGACATCTGGGACGTCTGGGACGTTAAGGACATATCGGACATTTAGGACGCCTGAGACGTTAGGGACATATGGGACATATGGGACATCTGGGACGTCTGGGACGTAAGGGTCATATGGGACATCTGGGACGTCTGGGACGTTAAGGACATATGGGACACTTAGGACGCCTGGGTCATTAAGGACATATGGGACATCTGGGACGCCTGGGACATTAAGGACAGATGGGACATCTGGGACGCCTGGGACATTAAGGACAGATGGGACGTCTGGGACGTCTGGGAAGCTAGGGACATATAGGACATCTAGGACGTCTTAGACGTTAGGGACATATGGGACACTAGGACGTCTGGGACGTCCGGGATGTTAGGGACATAAGGGACAGCTGAGACGTCTGGAACGTTTGGGACATATGGGACATTTAGGACGTCTTGGACGTTAGGGAAATATGGAACATCTAGGAGGCCTGGGACATTAGGGACATATGGGACATATGGGACATCTGGGACGTCTGGAACGTTATGGTCATATGAGACATCTGGGACGTCTGGGACGTTAAGGACATATGGGACATCTAGGACGTCTGGGACGTCTGGGACGTTAAGGACATATGGTACATTTAGGACGAATGGGACATTAGGGACATATGGGACATATGGGACATCTGGGACGCCTGAGACATTAAGGACATATGGGACATATGAAACATCTGGGACGTTGGGACGTTAGGGACATATGGGACATCTAGGACGGCTGGGACGTCTGGGACGTTAAGGACATATGGGACATATGAAACATCTGGGACGTCTGGGACGTTAAGGACATATGGGACATCTAGGACGGCTGGGACGTCTGGGACGTTAAGGACATATGGGACATCTAGGACGTCTGGGACGTAATGGTCATATGAGACATCTGGGACGTCTGGGACGTTAAGGACATATGGGACATCTAGGACGTCTGGGACGTCTGGGACGTTAAAGACATATGGGACATTTAGGACGCCTGGGACATTAGGGACATATGGGACATATGGGACATCTGGGACGTCTGGGACGTTAAGGACATTTGGGACATCTGGGACGTTTGGGACGTTAAGGACATATGGGACATCTAGGACGTCTGGGACGTTATGGTCATATGAGACATCTGGGACGTCTGGGACGTTAAGGACATATGGGACATCTAGGACGTCTGGGACGTCTGGGACGTTAAAGACATATGGGACATTTAGGACGCCTGGGACATTAGGGACATATGGGACATATGGGACATCTGGGACGTCTGGGACGTTAAGGACATTTGGGACATCTGGGACGTTTGGGACGTTAAGGACATATGGGACATCTAGGACGCCTGGGACATTAGGGACATATGGGACATATGGGACATCTGGGACGTCTGGGACGTTAAGGACATTTGGGACATCTGGGACGTCTGGGACGTTAGGGACATACGGGACAGTTAGGACGTCTGGGACGTTAGGAACATATGGGACATTTAGGACGTCTGGGACGTTAGGGACATATGGGACATCTGGGACGCCTGGGACACTAAGGACTTATGGGACATATAAGACATCTGGGACGTCTGGGACGTCTGGGACGTTAGGGACATATAAGCTATCTAGGGCGTCTGGGACGTTAAAAACATATGGGACATCTAAGACGTCTGAGACGTCTGGGACGTTAGGGACATACGGGACAGCTGGGACGTCTTGGACGTTAGGGACATATAGGACATTTAGGACGTCTGGGACGTTAGGGACCTATGGGACATATGAGACATCTGAGACGTCTGGGGCGTTAGGGACATATGGGACATCTGGGACGTCTGGGACGTTAAGGACATATGGGACATTTAGGACGCCTGGGATATTACGGACATATGGGACATATGGGACTTCTGGGACGCCTGGGACATTAGCGACATATGGGACATATGGGACATTTCTGACGTCTGGGACGTTAGGAACATATGAGACATCTGGGACGTTAGGGACGTTAAGGACATATGGGACATCTAGGACGTCTGGGACGTCTGGGACGTTAGGGACATATGGGACATATAGGACGCTTGGGACATTAGGGACATATGGGACATATGGGACATCTGGGACGTCTGCGACGTTAGGGACATATGGGACATCTGGGACGTCTGGGACGCTAAGGACATATGGGACATCTAGGACGTCTGAGACGTCTGGGACGTTAGGGACATACGGGACAGTTGGGACGTCTGAGACGTTAGGGACATATGGGACAATTAGGACGTCTGGGACGTCAGGGACATATGGAACATCTAGGACGCCTGGGACATTAGGGACATATGGGACATATGGGACATCTGGGATTTCTGGGACGTTAGGGACATATGGGACATCCGGGATATCTAGGATGTTAAGAACATATGGAACATCTAGGACTTCTGGGACGTCTGGGACATTAAGGACATATGGGACATTTAGGACGCCTGGGACATTAGGGACATATAAGACATATGGGACATCTGGGACGCCTGGGACATTAGGGACATATAGGACATATGGGACATCTGGGACGTCTGGGACGTTAAGGATATATGGGACATCTGGGACGTCTGGGACGTTAAGGACATATGGGACATTTAGGACGTCTGGGACGTCTGGGACGTTAAGGACATACGGGACATTTAGGACGCCTGGGACCTTAGGGACATATGGGACATATGGGACATCTGAGACGTCTGGGACGTTACGGACATATGGTTCATCTATGACGATCTGGGACGTTAGGGACATATGGGACATCTAGGACGTCTGGGACGTCTGGGACGTTAGGGACATATGGGACATCTAGGGCGTCTGGGACGTCTGGGAAGTTAAGGACATATGGGACACTTAGGACGCCTGGGTCATTAAGGACATAACGGACATCTGGGACGCCTGGGACATTAAGGACAGATGGGACATCTGGGACGTCTGGGACGTTAAGGACATATGGGACATTTAGGACGCCTGGGACGTTAGGGACATATGGGACATATGGTGCATCTGGGACGTCTGGGACGTTAGGGGCATATGGGACATCTGGGACGTCTGGGACGTTAAGGACATATGGGACATCTAGGACGTCTGGGACGTCTGGGACGTTAAGGACATATGGGACATTTAGGACGCCTGGGGCCTTAGGGACATATGGGACATATGGGACATCTGAGACGTCTGGGACGTTACGGACATATGAAACATCTAGGACGACCTGGGACGTTAGGGACATATGGGACATCTAGGACGTCTGGGACGTCTGGGACGTTAGGGACATATGGGACATCTAGGACGTCTGGGACGTCTGGGAAGTTAAGGACATATGGGACACTTAGGACGCCTGGGTCATTAAGGACATATGGGACATATGGGGCATCCGGGACGCCTGGGACATTAAGGACAGATGGGACATCTGGGACGTCTGGGACGTTAAAGACATATGGGACATTTAGGACGCCTGGGACGTTAGGGACATATGGGACATATGGGACATCTGGGACGTCTGGGACGTTAAGGACATATCGGACATTTAGGACGCCTGATACGTTAGGGACCTATGGGACATCTGGGACGTCTGGGACGTTAGGGACATATGGGACATCTGGGACGTCTGGGACGTTAAGGACATATTGGACACTTAGGACGCCTGGGTCATTAAGGACATATGGGACATCTGGGACGCCTGGGACATTAAGGACAGATGGGACATCTGGGACGCCTGGGACACTAAGGACAGATGGGACGTCTGGGACGTCTGGGACGCTAGGGACATATAGGACATCTAGGATGTCTAAGACGTTAGGGACATATGGGACACTAGGACGTCTGGGACGTCCGGGATGTTAGGGACATAAGGGACAGCTGAGACGTCTGGAACGTTTGGGACATATGGAACATTTAGGACGTCTTGGACGTTAGGGAAATATGGAACATCTAGGAGGCCTGGGACATTAGGGACATATGGGACATATGGAACATCTGGGACGTCTGGGACGTTATGGTCATATGAGACATCTGGGACGTCTGGGACGTTAAGGACATATGGGATATCTAGGACGTCTGGGACGTTAAGGACATATGGTACATTTAGGACGAATGGGACATTAGGGACATATGGGACATATGGGACATCTGGGACGCCTGAGACATTAGGGACATATGGGACATATGAAACATCTGGGACGTTGGGACGTTAGGGACATATGGGACATCTGGGACGTCTGAGACGTTAAGGACATATGGGACATCTAGGACGGCTGGGACGTCTGGGACGTTAAGGACATATGGGACATTTAGGACGTCTGGGACGTTATGGTCATATGAGACATCTGGGACGTCTGGGACGTTAAGGACATATGGGACATCTAGGACGTCTGGGACGTCTGGGACGTTAAAGACATATGGGACATTTAGGACGCCTGGGACATTAGGGACATATGGGACATATGGGACATCTGGGACGTCTGGGACGTTAAGGACATTTGGGACATCTGGGACGTTTGGGACGTTAAGGACAAATGGGACATCTAGGACGCCTGGGACATTAGGGACATATGGGACATATGGGACATCTGGGACGTCTGGGACGTTAAGGACATTTGGGACATCTGGGACGTCTGGGACGTTAGGGACATACGGGACAGTTAGGACGTCTGGGACGTTAGGAACATATGGGACATTTAGGACGTCTGGGACGTTAGGGACATATGGGACATCTGGGACGCCTGGGACACTAAGGACTTATGGGACATATGGGACATCTGGGACGTCTGGGACGTCTGGGACGTTAGGGACATATAAGCTATCTAGGACGTCTGGGACGTTAAAATCATATGGGACATCTAAGACGTCTGAGACGTCTGGGACGTTAGGGACATACGGGACAGCTGGGACGTCTTGGACGTTAGGGACATATAGGACATTTAGGACGTCTGGGACGTTAGGGACCTATGGGACATATGAGACATCTGAGACGTCTGGGGCGTTAGAGCCATATGGGACATCTGGGACGTCTGGGACGTTAAGGACATATGGGACATTTAGGACGCCTGGGATATTACGGACATATGGGACATATGGGACTTCTGGGACGCCTGGGACATTAGCGACATATGGGACATATGGGACATTTCTGACGTCTGGGACGTTAGGAACATATGAGACATCTGGGACGTTAGGGACGTTAAGGACATATGGGACATCTAGGACGTCTGGGACGTCTGGGACGTTAGGGACATATGGGACATATAGGACGCTTGGGACATTAGGGACATATGGGACATATGGGACAACTGGGACGTCTGCGACGTTAGGGACATCTGGGACATCTGGGACGTCTGGGACGCTAAGGACATATGGGACATCTAGGACGTCTGAGACGTCTGGGACGTTAGGGACATACGGGAGAGTTGGGACGTCTGAGACGTTAGGGACATATGGGACAATTAGGACGTCTGGGACGTTAGGGACATATGGAACATCTAGGACGCCTGGGACATTAAGGACAGATGGGACATCTGGGACGTCTGGGACGTTAAGGACATATGGGACATTTAGGACGCCTGGGACGTTAGGGACATATGGGACATATGGTGCATCTGGGACGTCTGGGACGTTAGGGGCATATGGGACATCTGGGACGTCTGGGGCGTTAAGGACATATGGGACATTTAGGACGCCTGGGATATTACGGACATATGGGACATATGGGACTTCTGGGACGCCTGGGACATTAGCGACATATGGGACATATGGGACATTTCTGACGTCTGGGACGTTAGAAACATATGAGACATCTGGGACGTTAGGGACGTTAAGGACATATGGGACATCTAGGACGTCTGGGACGTCTGGGACGTTAGGGACATATGGGACATATAGGACGCTTGGGACATTAGGGACATATGGGACATATGGGACATCTGGGACGTCTGCGACGTTAGGGACATATGGGACATCTGGGACGTCTGGGACGCTAAGGACATATGGGACATCTAGGACGTCTGAGACGTCTGGGACGTTAGGGACATACGGGAGAGTTGGGACGTCTGAGACGTTAGGGACATATGGGACAATTAGGACGTCTGGGACGTTAGGCACATATGGAACATCTAGGACGCCTGGGACATTAGGGACATATGGGACATATGGGACATCTGGGATTTCTGGGACGTTAGGGACATATGGGACATCCGGGATATCTAGGATGTTAAGAACATATGGAACATCTAGGACCTCTGGGACGTCTGGGACGTTAAGGACATATGGGACATTTAGGACGCCTGGGACATTAGGGACATATAAGACATATGGGACATCTGGGACGCCTGGGACATTAGGGACATATAGGACATATGGGACATCTGGGACGTCTGGGACGTTAAGGACATATGGGACATCTGGGACGTCTAGGACGTTAAGGACATATGGGACATTTAGGACGTCTGGGACGTCTGGGACGTTAAGGACATACGGGACATTTAGGACGCCTGCGACCTTAGATACATATGGGACATATGGGACATCTGAGACGTCTGGGACGTTACGGACATATGGTTCATCTATGACGATCTGGGACGTTAGGGACATATGGGACATCTAGGGCGTCTGGGACGTCTGGGAAGTTAAGGACATATGGAACACTTAGGACGCCTGGGTCATTAAGGACATATGGGACATATGGGACATCTGGGACGCCTGGGACATTAAGGACAGATGGGACATCTGGGACGTCTGGGACGTTAAGGATATATGGGACATTTAGGACGCCTGGGACGTTAGGGACATATGGGACATATGGGGCATCTGGGACGTCTGGGACGTTAGGGGCATATGGGACATCTGGGACGTCTGGGACGTTAAGGACATATGGGACATCTAGGACGTCTGGGACGTCTGGGACGTTAAGGACATATGGGACATTTAGGACGCCTGAAGCCTTAGGGACATATGGGACATATGGGACATCTGAGACGTCTGGGACGTTACGGACATATGAAACATCTAGGACGACCTGGGACGTTAGGGACATATGGGACATCTAGGACGTCTGGGACGTCTGGGACGTTAGGGACATATGTGACATCTAGGACGTCTGGGACGTCTGGGAAGTTAAGGACATATGGGACACTTAAGACGCCTGGGTCATTAAGGACATATGGGACATATGGGGCATCTGGGACGCCTGGGACATTAAGGACAGATGGGACATCTGGGACGTCTGGGACGTTAAGGACATATGGGACATTTAGGACGCCTTGACGTTAGGGACATATGGGACATATGGGACATCTGGGACGTCTGGGACGTTAAGAACATATCGGACATTTAGGACGCCTGATACGTTAGGGACATATGGGACATCTGGGACGTCTGGGACGTTAGGGACATATGGGACATCTGGGACGTCTGGGACGTTAAGGACATATTGGACACTCAGGACGCCTGGGTCATTAAGGACATATGGGACATCTGGGACGCCTGGGACATTAAGGACAGATGGGACATCTGGGACGCCTGGGACATTAAGGACAGATGGGACGTCTGCGACGTCTGGGACGCTAGGGACATATAGGACATCTAGGATGTCTAAGACGTTAGGGACATATGGGACACTAGGACGTCTGGGACGTCCGGGATGTTAGGGACATAAGGGACAGCTGAGACGTCTGGAACGTTTGGGACATATGGAACATTTAGGACGTCTTGGACGTTAGGGAAATATAGAACATCTAGGAGGCCTGGGACATTAGGGACATATGGGACATATGGAACATCTGGGACGTCTGGGACGTTATGGTCATATGAGACATCTGGGACGTCTGGGACGTTAAGGACATATGGGACATCTAGGACGTCTGGGACGTTAAGGACATATGGTACATTTAGGACGAATGGGACATTAGGGACATATGGGACATATGGGACATCTGGGACGCCTGAGACATTAGGGACATATGGGACATATGAAACATCTGGGACGTTGGGACGTTAGGGACATATGGGACATCTGGGGCGTCTGGGACGTTAAGGACATATGGGACATCTAGGACGGCTGGGACGTCTGGGACGTTAAGGACATATGGAACATTTAGGACGTCTGGGACGTTATGGCCATATGAGACATCTGGGACGTCTGGGACGTTAAGGACATATGGGACATCTAGGACGTCTGGGACGTCTGGGACGTTAAAGATATATGGGACATTTAGGACGCCTGGGACATTAGGGACATATGGGACATATGGGACATCTGGGAAGTCTGGGACGTTAAGGACATTTGGGACATCTGGGACGTTTGGGACGTTAAGGACATATGGGACATCTAGGACGTCTGGGACGTCTGTGACGTTAGGGACATACGGGACAGTTAGGACGTCTGGGACGTTAGGAACATATGGGACATTTAGGACGTCTGGGACGTTAGGGACATATGGGACATCTGGGACGCCTGGGACACTAAGGACATATGGGACATATGGGACATCTGGGACGTCTGGGACGTCTGGGACGTTAGGGACATATAAGCTATCTAGGACGTCTGGGACGTTAAAAACATATGGGACATCTAAGACGTCTGAGACGTCTGGGACGTTAGGGACATACGGGACAGCTGGGACGTCTTGGACGTTAGGGACATATAGGACATTTAGGACGTCTGGGACGTTAGGGACCTATGGGACATATGAGACATCTGAGACGTCTGGGGCGTTAGGGACATAAGGGACATCTGGGACGTCTGGGACGTTAAGGACATATGGGACATTTAGGACGCCTGGGATATTACGGACATATGGGACATATGGGACATCTGGGACGCCTGGGACATTAGCGACATATGGGACATATGGGACATTTCTGACGTCTGGGACGTTAGGAACATATGAGACATCTGGGACGTTAGGGACGTTAAGGACATATGGGACATCTAGGACGTCTGGGACGTCTGGGACGTTAGGGACATATGGGACATATAGGACGCTTGGGACATTAGGAACATATGGGACATATGGGACATCTGGGACGTCTGCGACGTTAGAAACATATGGGACATCTGGGACGTCTGGGACGCTAAGGACATATGGGACATCTAGGACGTCTGAGACGTCTGGGACGTTAGGGACATACGGGACAGTTGGGACGTCTGAGACGTTAGGGACATATGGGACAATTAGGACGTCTGGGACGTTAGGGACATATGGAACATCTGGGACGTCTAAGACGTTAGGGACATTTGGGACAACTGGCACGTCTGGGACGTTAAGGACATATGGGACATTTAGGACGCCTTGGACGTTAAGGACATGTGGGACATATGGGACATCTGGGACGTCTGGGACGTTAGGGACATATGGGACATCTGGGACGTCTGGGACGTTAAGCCATATGGGACATCTAGGACGTCTGGAACGTCTGGAAAGTTAAGGACATATGGGACAGATTGGACATCTGGGACGTCTGGGACGTTAAGAACATATGGGAAATTTAGGACACCTAGGACGTTAGGGACATATGGGACATATGTGACATCTGGGACGTCTGGGACCTTAGGGACATATGGGACATCTGGGACGTCTGGGACGTTAAGGACATATGAGACTTTTAGGACGCCTGGGTCGTTAAGGACATATGGGACATATGGGACATCTGGGACGTCTGGGACGTTAGGGACATATGGGACATCTGAGACGTCTGGGACTTTAAGGACATATGGGACATCTATTACGTCTGGGACGTCTGGGAAGTTAAGGACATATGGGACACTTAGGACGCCTGGGTCATTAAGGACATATGGGACATATGGGACGCCTGAGACGTTAAGGACAGATGGGACGTCTGGGACGTCTGGGACGTTAGGGACATATAGGACATCTAGGACGTCTAAGACGTTAGGGAGATATGGGACACTAGGACGTCTGGGACGTCCGGGACGTTAGGGACATACGGGACAGCTGGGACGTCTCGAACGTTAGGGACATATGGGACATTAAGGACGTCTTGGACGTTAGGGACATATGGGACATCTGGGACGTCTGGGACGTTATGGTCATATGAGACATCTGGGACGTCTGGGACGTTAAGGACATATGGGACATCTAGGACGTCTGGGACGTCTGGGACGTTAAGGACATATGGTACATTCTGGACGAATGGGACATTAGGGACATATGGGACATATGGGACATCTGGGAAGCTTGAGACATAAGGGACATATGGGACATATGAAACATCTGGGACGTCTAGGACGTTAAGGACATATGGGACATCTAGGACGTCTGGGACGTCTGGGACTTCAAGGACATATAGGACATCTGGGACGTCTGGGACGTTAGAGACATATGGGACATTTAAGACATCTGGGACGTTAAGGACATATGGGACATCTAGGACGTCTAGGACGTCTGGGACGTTAGGGATATATGGGACATCTAGGACGTCTAGGACGTCTGGGACGTTAGGGTCATACGGGACAACTGGGACGTCTGGGACATTAAGGACATATGGGACATATGGGACATCTGGGACGTCTGGGACGTTAGGGACATATGGGACATCCGGGATATCTAGGACGCTAAGGACATATGGGACATCTAGGACGTCTGGGACGTCTGGGACGTTAAGGACATATGGGACTTTTAGGACGCCTGGGACGTTAGGGACATATAAGACATATGGGACATCTGGGACGCCTGGGACATTAGGGACATATAGGACATATGGGACATCTGAGACGTCTGGGACGTTAGGGACATACGGGACATCTGGGACGTCTGGGACGTTAAGGACATATGGGACATCTAGGACGTCTGGGACGTCTGGGACGTTAAGGACATATGGGACGTGTAGGACGCCTGGGACCTTATTGACATATGGGACATATGGGACATCTGAGACGTCTGGGACGTTACGGACATATGGGACATCTAGGACGATCTGGGAAGTTAGGGACATATGGGACATATGGGACATCTGGGCCGTCTGGGACGTTAGGGACATATGGGACATCCGGGATATATAGGACGTTAAAGACATATGGGACATCTAGGACGTCTGGGACGTTAGGGACATATGGAACATCTAGGACGCCTGGGACATTAGGGACATATGGGACATATGGGACTTCTGGGACGCCTGGGACATTAGCGACATATGGGACATATGGGACATTTCTGACGTCTGGGACGTTAGGAACATATGAGACATCTGGGACGTTAGGGACGTTAAGGACATATGGGACATCTAGGACGTCTGGGACGTCTGGGACGTTAGGGACATATGGGACATATAGGACGCTTGGGACATTAGGGACATATGGGACATATGGGACATCTGGGACGTCTGCGACGTTAGGGACATATGGGACATCTGGGACGTCTGGGACGCTAAGGAAATATGGGACATCTAGGACGTCTGAGACGTCTGGGACGTTAGGGACATACGGGACAGTTGGGACGTCTGAGACGTTAGGGACATATGGGACAATTAGGACGTCTGGGACGTTAGGGACATATGGAACATCTAGGACGCCTGGGACATTAGGGACATATGGGACATATGGGACATCTGGGATTTCTGGGACGTTAGGGACATATGGGACATCCGGGATATCTAGGATGTTAAGAACATATGGAACATCTAGGACCTCTGGGACGTCTGGGACGTTAAGGTCATATGGGACATTTAGGACGCCTGGGACGCCTGGGACATTATTGACATATAGGACATATGGGACATCTGGGACGTTTGGGACGTTAAGGACATATGGGACATCTGGGACGTCTGGGACGTTAAGGACATATGGGACATTTAGGACGTCTGGGACGTCTATTACGTTAAGGACATACGGGACATTTAGGACGCCTGGGACCTTAGGGACATATGGGACATATGGGACATCTGAGACGTCTGGGACGTTAAGGAAATATGGTTCATCTATGACGATCTGGGACGTTAGGGACATATGGGACATCTAGGACGTCTGGGACGTCTGGGACGTTAGGATCATATGGGACATCTAGGGCGTCTGGGACGTCTGGGAAGTTAAGGACATATGGGACACTTAGGACGCCTGGGTCATTAAGGACATATGGGACATATGGGACATCTGGGACGCCTGGGACATTAAGGACAGATGGGACATCTGGGACGTCTGGGACGTTAAGGACATATGGGACATTTAGGACGCCTGGGACGTTAGGGACATATGGGACATATGGGGCATCTGGGACGTCTGGGACGTTAGGGGCATATGGGACATCTGGGACGTCTGGGACGTTAAGGACATATGGGACATCTAGGACGTCTGGGACGTCAGGGACGTTAAGGACATATGGGACATTTAGGACGCCTGGGGCCTTAGAGACATATGGGACATATGGGACATCTGAGACGTCTGGGACGTTACGGACATATGAAACATCTAGGACGACCTGGGACGTTATGGACATATGGGACATCTAGGACGTCTGGGACGTCTGGGACGTTAGGGACATATGGGACATCTAGGACGTCTGGGACGTCTGGGAAGTTAAGGACATATGGGACACTTAGGACGCCTGGGACATTAAGGACATATGGGACATATGGGGCATCTGGGACGCCTGGGACATTAAGGACAGATAGGACATCTGGGACGTCTGGGACGTTAAGGACATATGGGACATTTAGGACGCCTGGGACGTTAGGGACATATGGGACATATGGGACATCTGGGACGTCTGGGACGTTAGGGACATATGGGACATCTGGGACGTCTGGGACGTTAAGGACATATCGGACATTTAGGACTCCTGATACGTTAGGGACATATGGGACATATGGGACATCTGGGACGTCTGGGACGTTAGGGACATATGGGGCATCTGGGACGTCTGGGACGTTAAGGACATATGGGACATCTAGGACGTCTGGGACGTTAGGAACATATGGGACATTTAGGACGTCTGGGACGTTAGGGACATATGGGACATCTGGGACGTCTGGGACGTTAGGGACATATGGGACATCTGGGACGTCTGGGACGTTAAGGACATATCGGACATTTAGGACGCCTGATACGTTAGGGACATATGGGACATATGGGACATCTGGGACGTCTGGGACGTTAGGGACATATGGGACATCTGGGACGTCTGTGACGTTAGGGACATACGGGACAGTTAGGACGTCTGGGACGTTAGGAACATATGGGACATTTAGGACGTCTGGGACGTTAGGGACATATGGGACATCTGGGACGCCTGGGACACTAAGGACATATGGGACATATGGGACATCTGGGACGTCTGGGACGTCTGGGACTTCTGGGACGTTAGGGACATATAAGCTATCTAGGACGTCTGGGACGTTAAAAACATATGGGACATCTAAGACGTCTGAGACGTCTGGGACGTTAGGGACATACGGGACAGCTGGGACGTCTTGGACGTTAGGGACATATAGGACATTTGGGACGTCTGGGACGTTAGGGACCTATGGGACATATGAGTCATCTGAGACGTCTGGGGCGTTAGGGACATAAGGGACACCTGGGACGTCTGGGACGTTAAGGACATATGGGACATTTAGGACGCCTGGGATATTACGGACATATGGGACATATGGGACATCTGGGACGCCTGGGACATTAGCGACATATGGGACATATGGGACATTTCTGACGTCTGGGACGTTAGGAACATATGAGACATCTGGGACGTTAGGGACGTTAAGGACATATAGGACATCTAGGACGTCTGGGACGTCTGGGACGTTAGGGACATATGGGACATATAGGACGCTTGGGAGATTAGGGACATATGGGACATATGGGACATATGGGACGTCTATGACGTTAGGGACATATGGGACATCTGGGACGTCTGGGACGCTAAGGACATATGGAACATCTAGGACGTCTGAGACGTCTGGGACGTTAGGGACATACGGGACAGTTGGGACGTTTGAGACGTTAGGGACATATGGGACAATTAGGACGTCTGGGACGTTAGGGACATATGGAACATCTGGGACGTCTAAGACGTTAGGGACATTTGGGACAACTGGCACGTCTGGGACGTTAAGGACATATGGGACATTTAGGACGCCTGGGACGTTAAGGACATGTGGGACATATGGGACATCTGGGACGTCTTTGACGTTAGGGACATATGGGACATCTGGGACGTCTGGGACGTTAAGCCATATGGGACATCTAGGACGTCTGGAACGTCTGGAAAGTTAAGGACACATGGGACAGATTGGACATCTGGGACGTCTGGGACGTTAAGAACATATGGGAAATTTAGGACACCTGGGACGTTAGGGACATATGGGACATATGTGACATCTGGGACGTCTGGGACCTTAGGGACATATGGGACATCTGGGACGTCTGGGACGTTAAGGACATATGAGACTTTTAGGACGCCTGGGACGTTAGGGACATATGGGACATCTGGGACGTCTGGGACGTTAGGGACATATGGGACATCTGGGACGTCTGGGACGTTAAGGACATATGGGACATCTATTACGTCTGGGACGTCTGGGAAGTTAAGGACATATGGGACACTTAGGACGCCTGGGTCATTAAGGACATATGGGACATATGGGACAGCTGGGACGCCTGGGACATTAAGGACAGATGGGACATCTGGGACGCCTGAGACATTAAGGACAGATGGGACGTCTGGGACGTCTGGGACGTTAGGGACATATAGGACATCTAGGACGTCTAAGACGTTAGGGAGATATGGGACACTAGGACGTCTGGGACGTCCGGGACGTTAGGGACATACGGGACAGCTGGGACGTCTCGAACGTTAGGGACATATGGGACATTAAGGACGTCTTGGACGTTAGGGACATATGGGACATCTGGGACGTCTGGGACGTTATGGTCATATGAGACATCTGGGACGTCTGGAACGTTAAGGACATATGGGACATCTAGGACGTCTGGGACGTCTGGGACGTTAAGGACATATGGTACATTCTGGACGAATGGGACATTAGGGACATATGGGACATATGGGACATCTGGGACGCTTGAGACATTAGGGACATATGGGACATATGAAACATCTGGGACGTTGGGACGTTAGGGACATATGGGGCATATGGGACGTCTGGGACGTTAAATACATATGGGACATCTAGGACGGCTGGGACGTCTGGGACGTTAAGGACATATGGGACATATAGGACGTCTGGGACGTTAGGGCCATATGAGACATCTGGGACGTCTAGGACGTTAAGGACATATGGGACATCTAGGACGTCTGGGACGTCTGGGACTTTAAGGACATATAGGACATCTGGGACGTCTGGGACGTTAGAGACATATGGGACATTTAAGACGTCTGGGACGTTAAGGACATATGGGACATCTAGGACGTCTGGGACGTCTGGGACGTTAGGGACATATAGGACATCTAGGACGTCTGGGACGTTAGGGATATATGGGACATCTAGGACGTCTAGGACGTCTGGGACGTTAGGGTCATACGGGACAGCTGGGACGTCTGGGACATTAAGGACATATGGGACATATGGGACATCTGGGACGTCTGGGACGTTAGGGACATATGGGACATCCGGGATATCTAGGACGCTAAGGACATATGGGACATCTAGGACGTCTGGGACGTCTGGGACGTTAAGGACATATGGGACTTTTAGGACGCCTGGGACGTTAGGGACATATAAGACATATGGGACATCTGGGACGCCTGGGACATTAGGGACATATAGGACATATGGGACATCTGAGACGTCTGGGACGTTAGGGACATACGGGACATTTGGGACGTCTGGGACGTTAAGGACATATGGGACATCTAGGACGTCTGGGACGTCTGGGACGTTAAGGACATATGGGACATGTAGGACGCCTGGGACCTTATTGACATATGGGACATATGGGACATCTGAGACGTCTGGGACGTTACGGACATATGGGACATCTAGGACGATCTGGGAAGTTAGGGACATATGGGACATATGGGACATCTGGGACGTCTGGGACGTTAGGGACATATGGGACATCCGCGATATATAGGACGTTAAAGACATATGGGACATCTAGGACGTCTGGGACGTTAGGGACATATGGAACATCTAGGACGCCTGGGACATTAGGGACATATGGGACATATGGGACATCTGGGACTTCTGGGACGTTAGGGACATATGGGACATCCGGGATATCTAGGATGTTAAGGCCATATGGAACATCTAGGACCTCTGGGACGTCTGGGACGTTAAGGACATATGGGACATTTAGGACGTCTGGGACATTAGGGACATATAAGACATATGGGACATCTGGGACGCCTGGGACATTAGGGACATATAGGACATATGGAACATCTGGGACGGCTGGGACATTAGGGACATATGGGACATCTGGGACGTCTGGGACGTTAAGGACATACGGGACATTTAGGACGCCTGGGACCTTAGGGACATATGGGACATATGGGACATCTGAGACGTCTGGGACGTTACGGACATATGGTACATCTAGGACGATCTGGGACGTTTGGGACATATGGGACATCTAGGACGTCTGGGACGTCTGGGACGTTACGGACATATGGTACATCTAGGACGATCTGGGACGTTTGGGACATATGGGACATCTAGGACGTCTGGGACGTCTGGGACGTTAGGGACATATTGGACATCTAGGACGTCTAGGACGTCTGGGAAGTTAAGGACATATGGGACACTTAGGACGCATGGGTCATTGAGGACATAAGGGACATGTGGGACATCTGGGACGCCTGGGACATTAAGGACAGATGGGACATCTGGGACGTCTGGGACGTTAAGGACATATGGGACATTTAGGACGCCTGGGACGTTAGGGACATATGGGACATATGAGGCATCTGGGACGTCTGGGACGTTAGGGACATATGGGACATCTGGGACGTCTGGGACGTTAAGGACATATGGGACATTTAGGACGCCTGGGACGTTAAGGACATATTAGACATATGGGACATCTGGGACGTCTGGGACGTTAGGGACATATGGGACATCTGGGACGTCTGGGACGTCTGGGAAGTTAAGGACATATGGGACACTTAGGACGCCTCGGTCATTAAGGACATCTGGGACATCTGGGACGCCTGGGACATTAAGGACAGATGGGACATCTGGGACGGCTGGGACATTAAGGACAGATGGGACGTCTGGGACGTCTGGGACGCTAGGGACATATAGGACATCTAGGACGTCAAAGACGTTAGGGACATATGGGACACTAGGACGTCTGGGACGTCCGGGACGTTAGGGACATACGGGACAGCTGAGACGTCTGGAACGTTAGGGACATATGGGACATTTAGGACGTCTTGGACGTTAGGGACATATGGAACATCTAGGAGGCCTGGGACATTAGAGACATATGGGACATATGGGACATCTGGGACGTCTGGGACGTTAAGGACATATGGGACATCTGGGACGTCTGGGACGTCTGGGACGTTAAGGACATATGGTACATTTAGGACGAATGGGACATTAGGGGCATATGGGACATATGGGACATCTGGGACGCCTGAGACATTAGGGACATATGGGACATATGAAACATGTGGGACGTTGGGACGTTAGGGACATGTGGGACATCTGGGACGTTAAGGACATATGGGACATCTAGGACGGCTGGGACGTCTGGGACGTTAAGGACATATGGGACATCTGGGACGCCTGAGACATTAGGGACATATGGGACATATGAAACATATGGGACGTTGGGACGTTAGAGACATGTGGGACATCTGGGACGTCTGGGACGTTAAGGACATATGGGACATCTAGGACGGCTGGGACGTCTGTGACGTTAGGGACATATGAGACATCTGGGACGTCTAGGACGTTAAGTACATATGGGACATCTGGGACGTCTGGGACGTCTGGGACGTTAAAGACATATAGGACATCTGGGACGTCTGGGACGTTAGAGACATATGGGACATCTGAGACGTCTGGGACGTTAAGGACATATGGGACATCTAGGACGTCGGGGACGTCTGGGACGTTAGGGACATATAGGACATCTAGGACGTCTGGGACGTTAGGGACATATGGAACATCTAGGACGCCTGGGACATTAAGGACATATGGGACATATGGGACATCTGGGACGTCTGGGACATTAGGGACATATGGGACATCCGGGATATCTAGGATGTTAAGGACATATGGGACATTTAGGACGCCTAGGCCATTAGGGACATATAAGACATATGGGACATCTAATCCGCCTGGGACATTAGGGACATATAGGACATATGGGACATCTGGGACGTCTGGGACGTTAGGGACATATGGGACATCTGGGACGTCTGGGACGTTAAGGACATATGGGACATCTAGGACGTCTGGGACGTCTGGGACGTTAAGGACATATGGGACATTTAGGACGCCTGGGACCTTAGGGACATATGGGACATATGGGACATCTGAGACGTCTGGGACGTTACGGACATACGGGACATTTAGGACGTCTTGGACGTTAGGGACATATGGAACATCTAGGAGACCTGGGACATTAGAGACATATGGGACATATGGGACATCTGGGACGTCTGGGACGTTAAGGACATATGGGACCTCTGGGACGTCTGGGACGTCTGGGACGTTAGGCACATACGGGACAGCTGGGACGTCTGGGACGTTAAGGACATATGGGACTTTTAGGACGTCTGGGACGTTAGGGACATATGGAACATCTAGGACGCATGGGACATTAGGGACATATGGGACATATGGGACATCTGGGACGTTAAGGACATGTGGGACATCTAGGACGTCTGGGACGTCTGGGACGTTAAGAACATATGGGACATTTAGGACGCCTGAGACATTAGGGACATATGACACATATGGGACATCTGGAACGCCTGGGACGTTAAAGACATATGGGACATATGGGACATCTGGGACGTCTGGGACGTCAAGTACGTATGGGACATCTAGGACGTCTAGGACCTTAGGGACATATGGGACATCTGGGACGTCTGGGACGTTAGGGGCATATGGGACATCTGGGACGTCTGGGACATTAGGGACATATGGGACATATGGGACATCTGGGACGTCTGGGACGTTAGGGACATATGGGACATCTGGAACGTCTGGGACGTTAGGGACATATGGGACATCTAGGACGTCTGGGACGTCTGGGACGTTAGGGACATACGGAACAACTGGGACGTCTGGGACGTTAGGGACATATGGGACATTTAGGACGTCTGGGACATTAGGGACATATGGGACATATGGGACATCTGGGACGTCTGGGACGTTAGGGACATATGGGACATCTGGGACGTCTGGGACGTTAGGGACATATGGGACATCTAGGACGTCTGGGACGTCTGGGACGTTAGGGACATACGGGACAACTGGGACGTCTGGGACGTTAGGGACATATGGGACATTTAGGACGTCTGGGACGTTAGGGACATTTGGGACATCTGGGACGCATGGGACATTAGGGACATATGGGACATATGGGACATCTGGGACGTCTGGGACGTTAGGGGCATATGGGACATCTGGGACGTCTGGGACATTAGGGACATATGGGACATATGGGACATCTGGGACGTCTGGGACGGTAGGGACATATGGGACATCTGGAACGTCTGGGACGTTAGGGACATATGGGACATCTAGGACGTCTGGGACGTCTGGGACGTTAGGGACATACGGGACAACTGGGACGTTATTGACATATGGGACATTTAGGACGTCTGGGACGTTAGGGACATATGGAACACTTAGGACGCCTGGGACATTAGGGACATATGAAACATATGGGACATCTGGGACGTCTGGGACATCTGGGACGTCTGGGACATTAGGGACATATGGGACATATGGGACATCTGGGACGTCTGGGACGTTAGGGACATATGGAACATCTGGGACGTCTGGGACGTTAGGGACATATGGGACATCTAGGACGTCTGGGACGTCTGGGACGTTAGGGACATACGGGACAACTGGGACGTCTGGGACGTTAGGGACATATGGGACATTTAGGACGTCTGGGACGTTAGGGACATTTGGGACATCTACGACATCTGGGACGTCTGGGACGTCTGGGACGTTAGGGACATATGGGACATCTGGGACAACTGGGACGCCTAGGAGATTAGGGACATATGGGACATATGGGACATCTGGGACGTCTGGGACGTTAAGGACATATAGGACATCTAGGACGTCTGGGACGTTAGGGACATATGGGACATCTAAGACGTCTGGGACGTCTGGGACGTTAGGGACATATGGGACATCTGGGACGTCTAGGACGCCTGAGACATTAGGGACATATGGGACATATGGGACGTCTGGGACGTCTGGGACGTTACGGACATACGGGACATCTAGGACGATCTGGGACGTTAGGGACATATGGGACATCTAGGACGTCTGGGACGTCTGGGACGTTAGGGACTTACGGGATAACTGGGACGTCTTGGACGTTAGGGACATATGGGACATTTAGGACGTTTGGGACGTTAGGGACATATAGAACATCTAGGACGCCTGGGACATTAGGGACATATAGGACATATGGGACATCTGGGACGTCTGGGACGTTAGGGACATATGGGACATCTGGGACGTCTAGGACGTTAAGGACATATAGGACATTTAGGACGCCTGGGACATTAGGGACATATGGGATATATGAAACATCTGGGACGCCTGGAACATTAGGGACATATAGGACATATGGGGCATCTGGGAAGTCATGGACGTTAGGGACATATGGGACATCTGGGACGTCTGGGACGTTAAGGACACATGGGACATCTAGGACATCTAGTACGTTTGGGGCATTAAGGATATTTGGGACATTTAGTGCGCCTGGGACATTAGGGACATATGGGACATATGGGACATCTCGGACGTCTGGGACGTTAAGGACATATGCTACATCTAGAACGTCTGGGACGTTAAAGACATATGGGACATTTAGGATGCCTGGGACATTAGGGACATATGGGACATATGGGACATTAGGGACATATGGGACATATGGGACATCTGGGACGTCTGGAACGTTAGGGACATATAGGACATCCAGGACGTCTGGGACGTTAGGGACACATGGGACATATGGGACATCTCGGACGTCTGGGACGTTAAGGACATATGCTACATCTAGAACGTCTGGGACGTTAAAGACATATGGGACATTTAGGATGCCTGGGACATTAGAGACATATGGGACATATGGGACATTAGGGACGTATGGGACATATGGGACATCTGGGACGCCTAGGAGATTAGGGACATATGGGACATATGGGACATCTGGGACGTCTGGGACGTTAGGGACATATAGGACATCTAGGACGTCTGGGACGTTAGGGACATATGGGACATCTAAGACGTCTGGGACGTCTGGGACGTCTGGGACGTTAGGGACATATGGGACATCTGGGACGTCTAGGACGCCTGGGACATTAGGGACATATGGGACATATGGGACGTCTGGGACGTCTGGGACGTTAGGGACATGCGGGACAGCTGGGACGTCTGGGACGTTAAGGAGATATGGGACTTTTAGGACGTCTGGGACGTTAGGGACATATGGAACATCTAGGACGCATGGGACATTAGGGACATATGGGACATATGGGACATCTGGGACGTTAAGGACATGTGGGACATCTAGGACGTCTGGGACGTCTGGGACGTTAAAAACATATGGGACATTTAGGACGCCTGAGACATTAGGGACATATGACACATATGGGACATCTGGAACGCCTGGGACGTTAAAGACATATGGGACATATTGGACATCTGGGACGTCTGGGACGTTAAGTACGTATGGGACATCTAGGACGTCTAGGACCTTAGGGACATATGGGACATCTGGGACGTCTGGGACGTTAGGGGCATATGGGACATCTGGGACGTCTGGGACATTAGGGACATATGGGACATATGGGACATCTGGGACGTCTGGGACGGTAGGGACATATGGGACATCTGGAACGTCTGGGACGTTAGGGACATATGGGACATCTAGGACGTCTGGGACGTCTGGGACGTTAGGGACATACGGGACAACTGGGACGTCTGGGACGTTATTGACATATGGGACATTTAGGACGTCTGGGACGTTAGGGAC
Organism: Agriotes lineatus; assembly: GCA_940337035.1. Lineage (NCBI taxonomy): Eukaryota > Metazoa > Arthropoda > Insecta > Coleoptera > Elateridae > Agriotes > Agriotes lineatus. The sequence goes on from CALNHX010000160.1 coordinate 97,665, forward strand.
ATATGGAACACTTAGGACGCCTGGGACATTAGGGACATATGAAACATATGGGACATCTGGGACGTCTGGGACGTTAGGGACATATGGGACATCTAGGACGTCTGGGACGTTAAGGACATATGGGACGTCTAGGACGTCTGGGACGTTAGGGACATATGGGACATCTAGGACGTCTGGGACATCTGGGACGTCTGGGACATTAGGGACATATGGGACATATGGGACATCTGGGACGTCTGGGACGTTAGGGACATATGGGACATCTGGGACGTCTGGGACGTTAGGGACATATGGGACATCTAGGACGTCTGGGACGTCTGGGACGTTAGGGACATACGGGACAACTGGGACGTCTGGGACGTTAGGGACATATGGGACATTTAGGACGTCTGGGACGTTAGGGACATTTGGGACATCTACGACATCTGGGACGTCTGGGACGTCTGGGACGTTAGGGACATATGGGACATCTGGGACAACTGGGACGCCTAGGAGATTAGGGACATATGGGACATATGGGACATCTGGGACGTCTGGGACGTTAGGGACATATAGGACATCTAGGACGTCTGGGACGTTAGGGACATATGGGACATCTAAGACGTCTGGGACGTCTGGGACGTTAGGGACATATGGGACATCTGGGACGTCTAGGACGCCTGAGACATTAGGGACATATGGGACATATGGGACTTCTGGGACGTCTGGGACGTTAGGGACATACGGGACAGCTGGGACGTCTGGGACGTTAAGGACATATGGGACTTTTAGGACGTCTGGGACGTTAGGGACATATGGAACATCTAGGACGCATGGGACATTAGGGACATATGGGACATATGGGACATCTGGGACGTTAAGGACATGTGGGACATCTAGGACGTCTGGGACGTCTGGGACGTTAAGAACATATGGGACATTTAGGACGCCTGAGACATTAGGGACATATGACACATATGGGACATCTGGAACGCCTGGGACGTTAAAGACATATGGGACATATGGGACATCTGGGACGTCTGGGACGTCAAGTACGTATGGGACATCTAGGACGTCTAGGACCTTAGGGACATATGGGACATCTGGGACGTCTGGGACGTTAGGGGCATATGGGACATCTGGGACGTCTGGGACATTAGGGACATATGGGACATATGGGACATCTGGGACGTCTGGGACGTTAGGGACATATGGGACATCTGGAACGTCTGGGACGTTAGGGACATATGGGACATCTAGGACGTCTGGGACGTCTGGGACGTTAGGGACATACGGAACAACTGGGACGTCTGGGACGTTAGGGACATATGGGACATTTAGGACGTCTGGGACATTAGGGACATATGGGACATATGGGACATCTGGGACGTCTGGGACGTTAGGGACATATGGGACATCTGGGACGTCTGGGACGTTAGGGACATATGGGACATCTAGGACGTCTGGGACGTCTGGGACGTTAGGGACATACGGGACAACTGGGACGTCTGGGACGTTAGGGACATATGGGACATTTAGGACGTCTGGGACGTTAGGGACATTTGGGACATCTGGGACGCATGGGACATTAGGGACATATGGGACATATGGGACATCTGGGACGTCTGGGACGTTAGGGGCATATGGGACATCTGGGACGTCTGGGACATTAGGGACATATGGGACATATGGGACATCTGGGACGTCTGGGACGGTAGGGACATATGGGACATCTGGAACGTCTGGGACGTTAGGGACATATGGGACATCTAGGACGTCTGGGACGTCTGGGACGTTAGGGACATACGGGACAACTGGGACGTTATTGACATATGGGACATTTAGGACGTCTGGGACGTTAGGGACATATGGAACACTTAGGACGCCTGGGACATTAGGGACATATGAAACATATGGGACATCTGGGCCGTCTGGGACATCTGGGACGTCTGGGACATTAGGGACATATGGGACATATGGGACATCTGGGACGTCTGGGACGTTAGGGACATATGGAACATCTGGGACGTCTGGGACGTTAGGGACATATGGGACATCTAGGACGTCTGGGACGTCTGGGACGTTAGGGACATACGGGACAACTGGGACGTCTGGGACGTTAGGGACATATGGGACATTTAGGACGTCTGGGACGTTAGGGACATTTGGGACATCTACGACATCTGGGACGTCTGGGACGTCTGGGACGTTAGGGACATATGGGACATCTGGGACAACTGGGACGCCTAGGAGATTAGGGACATATGGGACATATGGGACATCTGGGACGTCTGGGACGTTAAGGACATATAGGACATCTAGGACGTCTGGGACGTTAGGGACATATGGGACATCTAAGACGTCTGGGACGTCTGGGACGTTAGGGACATATGGGACATCTGGGACGTCTAGGACGCCTGAGACATTAGGGACATATGGGACATATGGGACGTCTGGGACGTCTGGGACGTTAGGGACATACGGGACAGCTGGGACGTCTGGGACGTTAAGGACATATGGGACTTTTAGGACGTCTGGGACGTTAGGGACATATGGAACATCTAGGACGCATGGGACATTAGGGACATATGGGACATATGGGACATCTGGGACGTTAAGGACATGTGGGACATCTAGGACGTCTGGGACGTCTGGGACGTTAAGAACATATGGGACATTTAGGACGCCTGAGACATTAGGGACATATGACACATATGGGACATCTGGAACGCCTGGGACGTTAAAGACATATGGGACATATGGGACATCTGGGACGTCTGGGACGTCAAGTACGTATGGGACATCTAGGACGTCTAGGACCTTAGGGACATATGGGACATCTGGGACGTCTGGGACGTTAGGGGCATATGGGACATCTGGGACGTCTGGGACATTAGGGACATATGGGACATATGGGACATCTGGGACGTCTGGGACGTTAGGAACATATGGGACATCTGGAACGTCTGGGACGTTAGGGACATATGGGACATCTAGGACGTCTGGGACGTCTGGGACGTTAGGGACATACGGAACAACTGGGACGTCTGGGACGTTAGGGACATATGGGACATTTAGGACGTCTGGGACGTTCGGGACATATGGAACACTTAGGACGCCTGGGACATTAGGGACATATGAAACATATGGGACATCTGGGACGTCTGGGACGTTAGAGACATATGGGACATCTGTCACGTCTGGGACGTTAAGGACATATGGGACGTCTAGGACGTCTGGGACGTTAGGGACATATGACACATCTAGGACGTCTGAGACATCTGGGATGTCTGGGACATTAGGGACATATGGGACATATGGGACATCTGGGACGTCTGGGACGTTAGGGACATATGGGACATCTGGGACGTCTGGGACGTTAGGGACATATGGGACATCAAGGACGTCTGGGACGTCTGGGACGTTAGGGACATACGGGACAACTGGGACGTTTGGGACGTTTGGGACGTTAGGGACATATGGGACATTTAGGACGTCTGGGACGTTAGGGACATATGGAACGCTTAGGACGCCTGGGACATTAGGGACATATGAAACATATGGGACATCTGGGACGTCTGGGACGTTAGGGACATATGGGACATCTGGGACGTCTGGGACGTTAAGGACATATGGGACGTCTAGGACGTCTGGGACGTTAGGGACATATGGAACATCTAGGACGCCTGGGACATTAGGGACATATGGGACATATGGGACATCTGGGACTTCTGGGACGTTAGGGACATATGGGACATCCGGGATATCTAGGATGTTAAGGACATATGGAACATCTAGGACCTCTGGGACGTCTGGGACGTTAAGGACATATGGGACATTTAGGACGTCTGGGACATTAGGGACATATAAGACATATGGGACATCTGGGACGCCTGGGACATTAGGGACATATAGGACATATGGGACATCTGGGACGGCTGGGACGTTAGGGACATATGGGACATCTGGGACGTCTGGGACGTTAAGGACATACGGAACATTTAGGACGCCTGGGACCTTAGGGACATATGGGACATATGGGACATCTGAGACGTCTGGGACGTTACGGACATATGGTACATCTAGGACGATCTGGGGCGTTTGGGACATATGGGACATCTAGGACGTCTGGGACGTCTGGGACGTTACGGACATATGGTACATCTAGGACGATCTGGGACGTTTGGGACATATGGGACATCTAGGACGTCTGGGACGTCTGGGACGTTAGGGACATATGGGACATCTAGGACGTCTAGGACGTCTGGGAAGTTAAGGACATATGGGACACTCAGGACGCCTGGGTCATTGAGGACATAAGGGACATGTGGGAAATCTGGGACGCCTGGGACATTAAGGACAGATGGGACATCTGGGACGTCTGGGACGTTAAGGACATATGGGACATTTAGGACGCCTGGGACGTTAGGGACATATGGGACATATAAGGCATCTGGGACGTCTGGGACGTTAGGGACATATGGGACATCTGGGACGTCTGGGACGTTAAGGACATATGGGACATTTAGGACGCCTGGGACGTTAGGGACATATTAGACATATGGGACATCTGGGACGTCTGGGACGTTAGGGACATATGGGACATCTGGGACGTCTGGGACGTCTGGGAAATTAAGGACATATGGGACACTTAGGACGCCTCGGTCATTAAGGACATCTGGGACATCTGGGACGCCTGGGACATTAAGGACAGATGGGACATCTGGGACGGCTGGGACATTAAGGACAGATGGGACGTCTGGGACGTCTGGGACGCTAGGGACATATAGGACATCTAGGACGTCAAAGACGTTAGGGACATATGGGACACTAGGACGTCTGGGACGTCCGGGACGTTAGGGACATACGGGACAGCTGAGACGTCTGGAACGTTAGGGACATATGGGACATTTAGGACGTCTTGGACGTTAGGGACATATGGAACATCTAGGAGGCCTGGGACATTAGAGACATATGGAACATATGGGACATCTGGGACGTCTGGGACGTTAAGGACATATGGGACATCTGGGACGTCTGGGACGTCTGGGACGTTAAGGACATATGGTACATTTAGGACGAATGGGACATTAGGGGCATATGGGACATATGGGACATCTGGGACGCCTGAGACATTAAGGACATATGGGACATATGAAACATGTGGGACGTTGGGACGTTAGGGACATGTGGGACATCTGGGACGTTTGGGACGTTAAGGACATATGGGACATCTAGGACGGCTGGGACGTCTGGGACGTTAAGGACATATGGGACATCTGGGACGCCTGAGACATTAGGGACATATGGGATATATGAAACAAATGGGACGTTGGGACGTTAGGGACATGTGGGACATCTGGGACGTCTGGGACGTTAAGGACATATGGGACATCTAGGACGGCTGGGACGTCTGTGACGTTAGGGACATATGAGACATCTGGGACGTCTAGGACGTTAAGTACATATGGGACATCTGGGACGTCTGGGACGTCTGGGACGTTAAAGACATATAGGACATCTGGGACGTCTGGGACGTTAGAGACATATGGGACATCTGAGACGTCTGGGACGTTAAGGACATATGGGACATCTAGGACGTCGGGGACGTCTGGGACGTTAGGGACATATAGGACATCTAGGACGTCTGGGACGTTAGGGACATATGGAACATCTAGGACGCCTGGGACATTAAGGACATATGGGACATATGGGACATCAGGGACGTCTGGGACGTTAGGGACATATGGGACATCTGGGACGTCTGGGACTTTAAGGACATATGGGACATCTAGGACGTCGGGGACGTCTGGGACGTTAGGGACATATAGGACATCTAGGACGTCTGGGACGTTAGGGACATATGGAACGCTTAGGACGCCTGGGACATTAGGGACATATGAAGCATATGGGACATCTGGGACGTCTGGGACGTTAGGGACATATGGGACATCTGGGACGTCTGGGACGTTAGAGACATATGGGTCATCTGGGACGTCTGGGACGTTAAGGACATATGGGACATCTAGGACGTCTGAGACATCAGGGACGTCTGGGACATTAGGGACATATGAAACATATGGGACATTTGGGACGTCTGGGACGTTAGAGACATATGGGTCATCTGGGACGTCTGGGACGTTAAGGACATATGGGACATCTAGGACGTCTGAGACATCAGGGACGTCTGGGACGTTAGGGACATACGGGACAACTGGGACGTTTGGGACGTTAGGGACATATGGGACATTTAGGACGTCTGGGACGTTAGGGACATATGGAACGCTTAGGACGCCTGGGACATTAGGGACATATGAAGCATATGGGACATCTGGGACGTCTGGGACGTTAGGGACATATGGGACATCTGGGACGTCTGGGACGTTAAGGACATATGGGACGTCTAGGACGTCTGGGACGTTAGGGACATATGGGACATCTATGACGTCTGGGACATCTGGGACGTTAAGGACATACGGGACTGCTGGGACGTCTGGGACGTTAGGGACATATGGGACATTTAGGACGTCTGGGACGTTAGGGACATATGGGACATCTAGGACGCCTGGGACATTAGAGACGTATGGGACATATGGGACATCTGGGACGTCTGGGACGTTAGGGACATATGGGACATCTGAGACGTCTGGGACGTTAAGGACATATGGGACATCTAGGACGTCTGGGACGTCTGGGACGTTAGGAACATACGGGCCAGCTGAGACGTCTGGGACGTTAGGGACATATAGGACAGCTAGGACGTCTGGGACGTTAGGGACATATGGGACATCTAGGACATCTGGGACGTCTGGGACGTCTGGGACGGTAGGGACATATGGGACATCTGGAACAACTGGGACGCCTGGGACATTAGGGACATATGGGACATATGGGACATCTGGGACGTCTGGGACGTTAGGGACATATAGGACATCTAGGACGTCTGCGACGTTAGGGACATATGAGACATCTAAGACGTCTGGGACGTCTGGGACGTCTGGGACGTTAGGGACATATGGGACAACTGGGACGTCTGGGACGTTAAGGACATATGGGACTTTTAGGACGTCTGGGACGTTAGGGACATATGGAACATCTAGGACGCATGGGACATTAGGGACATATGGGACATATGGGACATCTGGGACGTCTGGGACGCTAGAGACATGTGGGACATCTGGGACGTCTGGGACGTTAAGGACATGTGGGACATCTACGACGTCTGGGACGTCTGGGACGTTAAGAACATATGGGACATTTAGGACGCCTGAGACATTAGGGACATATGACACATATGGGACATCTGGAACGCCTGGGACGTTAAAGACATATGGGACATATGGGACATCTGGGACGTCTGGGACGTTAGGGACATATGGGGCATCTGGGACGTCTGGGACGTTAAGTACGTATGGGACATCTAGGACGTCTAGGACCTTAGGGACATATGGGACATCTGGGACGTCTGGGACGTTAGGGGCATATGGAACATCTGGGACGTCTGGGACATCTGGGACGTCTGGGATGTTAGGGACATATGGGACATCTGGAACGTCTGGGACGTTAGGGACATATGGGACATCTAAGACGTCTGGGACATCTGGGACGTCTGGGACGTTAGGGACATATGGGACATCTGCAACGTCTGGGACGTTAGGGACATATGGGACATCTAGGACGTCTGGGACGTCTGGGACGTTAGGGACATACGGGACAACTGGGACGTCTGGGACGTTAGGGACATATGGGACATTTAGGACGTCTGGGACGTTAGGGACATATGGAACACTTAGGACGCCTGGGACATTAGGGACATATGAAACATATGGGACATCTGGGACGTCTGGGACGTTAGGGACATATGGGACATCTGGGACGTCTGGGACGTTAAGGACATATGGGACGTCTAGGACGTCTGGGACGTTAGGGACATATGGGACATCTAGGACGTCTGGGACATCTGGGACGTCTAGGACATTAGGGACATATGGGACATATGGGACATCTGGGACGTCTGGGACGTTAGGGACATATGGGGAATTTGGGACGTCTGAGACGTTAGGGACATATGGGACATTTAGGACGTCTGGGACGTCTGGGACGTTAGGGACATACGGGACAACTGGGACGTCTGGGACGTTAGGGACATATGGGACATTTAGGACGTCTGGGACGTTAGGAACATATGGAACACTTAGGACGCCTGGGACATTAGGGACATATGAAACATATGGGACATCTGGGACGTCTGGGACGTTAGGGACATGTGGGACATCTGGGACGTCTGGGACGTTAAGGACATATGGGACGTCTAGGACGTCTGGGACGTTAGGGACATATGGGACATCTAGGACGTCTGGGACATCTGGGACGTTAGGACATACCTGACAGCTGGGACGTCTGGGACGTTAGGGACATATAGGACATTTAGGACGTCTGGGACGTTAGGGACATATGGGACATCTAGGACGCCTGGGACATTAGAGACGTATGGGACATATGGGACATCTGGGACGTCTGGGACGTTAGGAACATATGGGACATCTGAGACGTCTGGGACGTTAAAGACATATGGGACATCTAGGACGTCTGGGACGTCTGGGACGTTAGAAACATATAGGACATCTAGGACGTCTAAGACGTTAGGGAAATATGGGACACTAGGACGTCTGGGACGTCCGGGACGTTAGGGACATACGGGACAGCTGGGACGTCTCAAACGTTAGGGACATATGGGACATTTAGGACGTCTTGGACGTTAGGGACATATGGGATATCTGGGACGTCTGGGACGTTATGGTCATATGAGACATCTGGGACGTCTGGGACGTTAAGGACATATGGGACATCTAAGACGTCTGGGACGTCTGGGACGTTAAGGACATATGGTACATTCTGGACGAATGGGACATTAGGGACATATGGGACATCTGGGACGCTTGAGACATTAGGGACATATGGGGCATATGAAACATCTGGGACGTTGGGACGTTAGGGACATATGGGGCATATGGGACGTCTGGGACGTTAAGGACATATGGGACATTTAGGACGTCTGGGACGTTAGGGACATTTGGGACATCTACGACATCTGGGACGTCTGGGACGTCTGGGACGTTAGGGACATATGGGACATCTGGGACAACTGGGACGCCTAGGAGATTAGGGACATATGGGACATATGGGACATCTGGGACGTCTGGGACGTCTGGGACGTTAGGGACATACGGGACAACTGGGACGTCTGGGACGTTAGGGACATATGGGACATTTAGGACGTCTGGGACGTTAGGGACATTTGGGACATCTACGACATCTGGGACGTCTGGGACGTCTGGGACGTTAGGGACATATGGGACATCTGGGACAACTGGGACGCCTAGGAGATTAGGGACATATGGGACATATGGGACATCTGGGACGTCTGGGACGTTAAGGACATATAGGACATCTAGGACGTCTAGGACGTTAGGGACATATGGGACATCTAAGACGTCTGGGACGTCTGGGACGTTAGGGACATATGGGACATCTGGGACGTCTAGGACGCCTGAGACATTAGGGACATATGGGACATATGGGACGTCTGGGACGTCTGGGACGTTAGGGACATACGGGACAGCTGGGACGTCTGGGACGTTAAGGACATATGGGACTTTTAGGACGTCTGGGACGTTAGGGACATATGGAACATCTAGGACGCATGGGACATTAGGAACATATGGGACATATGGGACATCTGGGACGTTAAGGACATGTGGGACATCTAGGACGTCTGGGACGTCTGGGACGTTAAGAACATATGGGACATTTAGGACGCCTGAGACATTAGGGACATATGACACATATGGGACATCTGGAACGCCTGGGACGTTAAAGACATATGGGACATATGGGACATCTGGGACGTCTGGGACGTCAAGTACGTATGGGACATCTAGGACGTCTAGGACCTTAGGGACATATGGGACATCTGGGACGTCTGGGACGTTAAGGACATATGGGACGTCTAGGACGTCTGGGACGTTAGGGACATATGGAACATCTAGGACGCCTGGGACATTAGGGACATATGGGACATATGGGACATCTGGGACTTCTGGGACGTTAGGGACATATGGGACATCCGGGATATCTAGGATGTTAAGGACATATGGAACATCTAGGACCTCTGGGACGTCTGGGACGTTAAGGACATATGGGACATTTAGGACGTCTGGGACATTAGGGACATATAAGACATATGGGACATCTGGGACGCCTGGGACATTAGGGACATATAGGACATATGGGACATCTGGGACGGCTGGGACGTTAGGGACATATGGGACATCTGGGACGTCTGGGACGTTAAGGACATACGGGACATTTAGGACGCCTGGGACCTTAGGGACATATGGGACATATGGGACATCTGAGACGTCTGGGACGTTACGGACATATGGTACATCTAGGACGATCTGGGACGTTTGGGACATATGGGACATCTAGGACGTCTGGGACGTCTGGGACGTTACGGACATATGGTACATCTAGGACGATCTGGGACGTTTGGGACATATGGGACATCTAGGACGTCTGGGACGTCTGGGACGTTAGGGACATATGGGACATCTAGGACGTCTAGGACGTCTGGGTCATTGAGGACATAAGGGACATGTGGGACATCTGGGACGCCTGGGACATTAAGGACAGATGGGACATCTGGGACGTCTGGGACGTTAAGGACATATGGGACATTTAGGACGCCTGGGACGTTAGGGACATATGGGACATATAAGGCATCTGGGACGTCTGGGACGTTAGGGACATATGGGACATCTGGGACGTCTGGGACGTTAAGGACATATGGGACATTTAGGACGCCTGGGACGTTAGGGACATATTAGACATATGGGACATCTGGGACGTCTGGGACGTTAGGGACATATGGGACATCTGGGACGTCTGGGACGTCTGGGAAATTAAGGACATATGGGACACTTAGGACGCCTCGGTCATTAAGGACATCTGGGACATCTGGGACGCCTGGGACATTAAGGACAGATGGGACATCTGGGACGGCTGGGACATTAAGGACAGATGGGACGTCTGGGACGTCTGGGACGCTAGGGACATATAGGACATCTAGGACGTCAAAGACGTTAGGGACATATGGGACACTAGGACGTCTGGGACGTCCGGGACGTTAGGGACATACGGGACAGCTGAGACGTCTGGAACGTTAGGGACATATGGGACATTTAGGACGTCTTGGACGTTAGGGACATATGGAACATCTAGGAGGCCTGGGACATTAGAGACATATGGAACATATGGGACATCTGGGACGTCTGGGACGTTAAGGACATATGGGACATCTGGGACGTCTGGGACGTCTGGGACGTTAAGGACATATGGTACATTTAGGACGAATGGGACACTAGGGGCATATGGGACATATGGGACATCTGGGACGCCTGAGACATTAAGGACATATGGGACATATGAAACATGTGGGACGTTGGGACGTTAGGGACATGTGGGACATCTGGGACGTTTGGGACGTTAAGGACATATGGGACATCTAGGACGGCTGGGACGTCTGGGACGTTAAGGATATATGGGACATCTGGGACGCCTGAGACATTAGGGACATATGGGATATATGAAACAAATGGGACGTTGGGACGTTAGGGACATGTGGGACATCTGGGACGTCTGGGACGTTAAGGACATATGGGACATCTAGGACGGCTGGGACGTCTGTGACGTTAGGGACATATGAGACATCTGGGACGTCTAGGACGTTAAGTACATATGGGACATCTGGGACGTCTGGGACGTCTGGGACGTTAAAGACATATAGGACATCTGGGACGTCTGGGACGTTAGAGACATATGGGACATCTGAGACGTCTGGGACGTTAAGGACATATGGGACATCTAGGACGTCGGGGACGTCTGGGACGTTAGGGACATATAGGACATCTAGGACGTCTGGGACGTTAGGGACATATGGGACATCTGGGACGTCTCGGACGTTAAGGACATATGGGACATCTGGGACGTCTGGGACATTAGGGACATATGGGACATATGGGACATCTGGGACGTCTGAGACGTTAGGGACATATGGGTCATCTGGGACGTCTGGGACGTTAGGGACATATGGGACATCTAAGACGTCTGGGACGTTTGGGACGTTAGGGACATATGGGGCATCTGGGAGCTCTAGGACGTTAAGGACGTATGGGACATCTAGGACGTCAAGGACGTTAGGGACATATGGGACATCTGGGACGTCTCGGACGTTAAGGACATATGGGACATCTGGGACGTCTGGGACATTAGGGACATATGGGACATATGGGAAATCTGGGACGTCTGAGACGTTAGGGACATATGGGTCATCTGGGACGTCTGGGACGTCTGGGACGTTAGGGACATATGGGGCATCTGGGAGCTCTGGGACGTTAAGGACGTATGGGACATCTAGGACGTCAAGGACGTTAGGGACATATGGGACATCTGGGACGTCTCGGACGTTAAGGACATATGGGACATCTGGGACGTCTGGAACATTAGGGACATATGGGACATATGGGACATGTGGGACGTCTGAGACGTTAGGGACATATGGGTCATCTGGGACGTCTGGGACGTTAGGGACATATGGGACATCTAAGACGTCTAGGACGTTAGGGACATCTAGACGTCTGCGACGTCTGGGAAGTTAAAGACGTATGGGACATTTAGGACGCCTGGGACATTAGGGACATATGGGACATATGGGACATCTGGGCCGCCTAGGACATTAGGGACATATGGGACATATGGGACATATGGGACATCTGGGACGTCTGGGACGTCTGGGACGTTAGGTAAATATAGGACATCTAGGACGTCTGGGACGTTAGGAACATATGGGACATCTAGGACGTCTAGGACGACTGGGACGTTAGGACCATACGGGACAGCTGGGACGTCTGGGACGTTAGGGACATATGGGACTTTTATGACGTCTGGGACGTTAGGGACATATGGAGCATCTAGGACGCCTGGGACATTATAGACGTATGTGACATATAAGACATCTGGGGCACCTGAGACGTTAAAGACATATGGGACATTTAGGACGCCTGGGACATTAATGACGTATGGCACATATGGGACATCTGGAACGCCTGAAACATTAGGGAAATATGGGATATATGGGACGCCTGGGACGTTAGGGATTAATGGAACATCTGGGACGTCTGTGGCGTTAAGGACATATGAGACATCTAGGACGTCTGGGACGTCTGGGACGTTAAGGACATATGGGATATTTAGGACGCCTAGGACATTAGGGACATATGGAACATATGGGACATCTGGGACGTCTGGGACGTTAGGGACATATGGGACATCTAGGACGTTTGGGACGTTAAGGACATATGGGACATTTAGGACGCCTGGGACATTAGGGACATATGGGACATATGGGACATCTGGGACGTTTGGACATTAGGGACATATAAGACATATGGGACATCTGGGACGTCTGGGACGTCTGGGACGTTTGGGACATATAGGACATCTAGGACATCTGGGACGTCTAGGACGTTAGGGACATACGGGACAGTTGGGACGTCTGGGACGTTAGGGACATATGGGACATTCAGGACGTCTGGGACGTTAGGGACATATGGAACATTTAGGACGCCAGGGACATTAGGGACATATGGGACATATGGAACAGCTGGGACGTCTGGGACGTTAGGGACATACGGGACAACTGGGACGTTTGGGACGTTTGGGACGTTAGGGACATATGGGACATTTAGGACGTCTGGGACGTTAGGGACATATGGAACGCTTAGGACGCCTGCGACATTAGGGACATATGAAACATATGGGACATCTGGGACGTCTGGGACGTTAGGGACATATGGAACGCTTAGGACGCCTGGGACATTAGGGACATATGAAACATATGGGACATCTGGGACGTCTGGGACGTTAGGGACATATGGGACATCTGGGACGTCTGGGACGTTAAGGACATATGGGACGTCTAGGACGTCTGGGACGTTAGGGACATATGGAACATCTAGGACGCCTGGGACATTAGGGACATATGGGACATATGGGACATCTGGGACTTCTGGGACGTTAGGGACATATGGGACATCCGGGATATCTAGGATGTTAAGGACACATGGAACATCTAGGACCTCTGGGACGTCTGGGACGTTAAGGACATATGGGACATTTAGGACGTCTGGGACATTAGGGACATATAAGACATATTCGACATCTGGGACGCCTGGGACATTAGGGACATATAGGACATATGGGACATCTGGGACGGCTGGGACGTTAGGGACATATGGGACATCTGGGACGTCTGGGACGTTAAGGACATACGTGACATTTAGGACGCCTGGGACCTTAGGGACATATGGGACATATGGGACATCTGAGACGTCTGGGACGTTACGGACATATGGTACATCTAGGACGATCTGGGACGTTTGGGACATATGGGACATCTAGGACGTCTGGGACGTCTGGGACGTTACGGACATATGGTACATCTAGGACGATCTGGGACGTTTGGGACATATGGGACATCTAGGACGTCTGGGACGTCTGGGACGTTAGGGACATATGGGACATCTAGGACGTCTAGGACGTCTGGGAAGTTAAGGACATATGGGACACTCAGGACGCCTGGGTCATTGAGGACATAAGGGACATGTGGGACATCTGGGACGCCTCGGACATTAAGGACAGATGGGACATCTGGGACGTCTGGGACGTTAAGGACATATGGGACATTTAGGACGCCTGGGACGTTAGGGACATATGGGACATATAAGGCATCTGGGACGTCTGGGACGTTAGGGACATATGGGACATCTGGGACGTCTGGGACGTTAAGGACATATGGGACATTTAGGACGCCTGGGACGTTAGGGACATATTAGACATATGGGACATCTGGGACGTCTGGGACGTCTGGGACGTTAGGGACATACGGGACAACTGGGACGTCTGGGACGTTAGGGACATATGGGACATTTAGGACGTCTGGGACGTTAGGGACATTTGGGACATCTACGACATCTGGGACGTCTGGGACGTCTGGGACGTTAGGGACATATGGGACATCTGGGACAACTGGGACGCCTAGGAGATTAGGGACATATGGGACATATGGGACATCTGGGACGTCTGGGACGTTAAGGACATATAGGACATCTAGGACGTCTAGGACGTTAGGGACATATGGGACATCTAAGACGTCTGGGACGTCTGGGACGTTAGGGACATATGGGACATCTGGGACGTCTAGGACGCCTGAGACATTAGGGACATATGGGACATATGGGACGTCTGGGACGTCTGGGACGTTAGGGACATACGGGACAGCTGGGACGTCTGGGACGTTAAGGACATATGGGACTTTTAGGACGTCTGGGACGTTAGGGACATATGGAACATCTAGGACGCATGGGACATTAGGGACATATGGGACATATGGGACATCTGGGACGTTAAGGACATGTGGGACATCTAGGACGTCTGGGACGTCTGGGACGTTAAGAACATATGGGACATTTAGGACGCCTGAGACATTAGGGACATATGACACATATGGGACATCTGGAACGCCTGGGACGTTAAAGACATATGGGACATATGGGACATCTGGGACGTCTGGGACGTCAAGTACGTATGGGACATCTAGGACGTCTAGGACCTTAGGGACATATGGGACATCTGGGACGTCTGGGACGTTAGGGGCATATGGGACATCTGGGACGTCTGGGACATTAGGGACATATGGGACATATGGGACATCTGGGACGTCTGGGACGTTAGGGACATATGGGACATCTGGAACGTCTGGGACGTTAGGGACATATGGGACATCTAGGACGTCTGGGACGTCTAGGACGTTAGCGACATACGGAACAACTGGGACGTCTGGGACGTTAGGGACATATGGGACATTTAGGACGTCTGGGACGTTCGGGACATATGGAACACTTAGGACGCCTGGGACATTAGGGACATATGAAACATATGGGACATCTGGGACGTCTGGGACGTTAGAGACATATGGGACATCTGTCACGTCTGGGACGTTAAGGAGATATGGGACGTCTAGGACGTCTGGGACGTTAGGGACATATGACACATCTAGGACGTCTGAGACATCTGGGATGTCTGGGACATTAGGGACATATGGGACATATGGGACATCTGGGACGTCTGGGACGTTAGGGACATATGGGACATCTGGGACGTCTGGGACGTTAGGGACATATGGGACATCAAGGACGTCTGGGACGTCTGGGACGTTAGGGACATACGGGACAACTGGGACGTTTGGGACGTTTGGGACGTTAGGGACATATGGGACATTTAGGACGTCTGGGACGTTAGGGACATATGGAACGCTTAGGACGCCTGCGACATTAGGGACATATGAAACATATGGGACATCTGGGACGTCTGGGACGTTAGGGACATATGGGACATCTGGGACGTCTGGGACGTTAAGGACATATGGGACGTCTAGGACGTCTGGGACGTTAGGGACATATGGAACATCTAGGACGCCTGGGACATTAGGGACATATGGGACATATGGGACATCTGGGACTTCTGGGACGTTAGGGACATATGGGACATCCGGGATATCTAGGATGTTAAGGACATATGGAACATCTAGGACCTCTGGGACGTCTGGGACGTTAAGGACATATGGGACATTTAGGACGTCTGGGACATTAGGGACATATAAGACATATGGGACATCTGGGACGCCTGGGACATTAGGGACATATAGGACATATGGGACATCTGGGACGGCTGGGACGTTAGGGACATATGGGACATCTGGGACGTCTGGGACGTTAAGGACATACGGGACATTTAGGACGCCTGGGACCTTAGGGACATATGGGACATATGGGACATCTGAGACGTCTGGGACGTTACGGACATATGGTACATCTAGGACGATCTGGGACGTTTGGGACATATGGGACATCTAGGACGTCTGGGACGTCTGGGACGTTACGGACATATGGTACATCTAGGACGATCTGGGACGTTTGGGACATATGGGACATCTAGGACGTCTGGGACGTCTGGGACGTTAGGGACATATGGGACATCTAGGACGTCTAGGACGTCTGGGTCATTGAGGACATAAGGGACATGTGGGACATCTGGGACGCCTGGGACATTAAGGACAGATGGGACATCTGGGACGTCTGGGACGTTAAGGACATATGGGACATTTAGGACGCCTGGGACGTTAGGGACATATGGGACATATAAGGCATCTGGGACGTCTGGGACGTTAGGGACATATGGGACATCTGGGACGTCTGGGACGTTAAGGACATATGGGACATTTAGGACGCCTGGGACGTTAGGGACATATTAGACATATGGGACATCTGGGACGTCTGGGACGTTAGGGACATATGGGACATCTGGGACGTCTGGGACGTCTGGGAAATTAAGGACATATGGGACACTTAGGACGCCTCGGTCATTAAGGACATCTGGGACATCTGGGACGCCTGGGACATTAAGGACAGATGGGACATCTGGGACGGCTGGGACATTAAGGACAGATGGGACGTCTGGGACGTCTGGGACGCTAGGGACATATAGGACATCTAGGACGTCAAAGACGTTAGGGACATATGGGACACTAGGACGTCTGGGACGTCCGGGACGTTAGGGACATACGGGACAGCTGAGACGTCTGGAACGTTAGGGACATATGGGACATTTAGGACGTCTTGGACGTTAGGGACATATGGAACATCTAGGAGGCCTGGGACATTAGAGACATATGGAACATATGGGACATCTGGGACGTCTGGGACGTTAAGGACATATGGGACATCTGGGACGTCTGGGACGTCTGGGACGTTAAGGACATATGGTACATTTAGGACGAATGGGACACTAGGGGCATATGGGACATATGGGACATCTGGGACGCCTGAGACATTAAGGACATATGGGACATATGAAACATGTGGGACGTTGGGACGTTAGGGACATGTGGGACATCTGGGACGTTTGGGACGTTAAGGACATATGGGACATCTAGGACGGCTGGGACGTCTGGGACGTTAAGGATATATGGGACATCTGGGACGCCTGAGACATTAGGGACATATGGGATATA
The DNA here is from genome assembly GCA_940337035.1 of Agriotes lineatus. Classification (NCBI taxonomy): domain Eukaryota; kingdom Metazoa; phylum Arthropoda; class Insecta; order Coleoptera; family Elateridae; genus Agriotes; species Agriotes lineatus. The sequence continues at coordinate 115,834 of CALNHX010000160.1, forward strand.
TGAAACAAATGGGACGTTGGGACGTTAGGGACATGTGGGACATCTGGGACGTCTGGGACGTTAAGGACATATGGGACATCTAGGACGGCTGGGACGTCTGTGACGTTAGGGACATATGAGACATCTGGGACGTCTAGGACGTTAAGTACATATGGGACATCTGGGACGTCTGGGACGTCTGGGACGTTAAAGACATATAGGACATCTGGGACGTCTGGGACGTTAGAGACATATGGGACATCTGAGACGTCTGGGACGTTAAGGACATATGGGACATCTAGGACGTCGGGGACGTCTGGGACGTTAGGGACATATAGGACATCTAGGACGTCTGGGACGTTAGGGACATATGGGACATCTGGGACGTCTCGGACGTTAAGGACATATGGGACATCTGGGACGTCTGGGACATTAGGGACATATGGGACATATGGGACATCTGGGACGTCTGAGACGTTAGGGACATATGGGTCATCTGGGACGTCTGGGACGTTAGGGACATATGGGACATCTAAGACGTCTGGGACGTTTGGGACGTTAGGGACATATGGGGCATCTGGGAGCTCTGGGACGTTAAGGACGTATGGGACATCTAGGACGTCAAGGACGTTAGGGACATATGGGACATCTGGGACGTCTCGGACGTTAAGGACATATGGGACATCTGGGACGTCTGGGACATTAGGGACATATGGGACATATGGGAAATCTGGGACGTCTGAGACGTTAGGGACATATGGGTCATCTGGGACGTCTGGGACGTCTGGGACGTTAGGGACATATGGGGCATCTGGGAGCTCTGGGACGTTAAGGACGTATGGGACATCTAGGACGTCAAGGACGTTAGGGACATATGGGACATCTGGGACGTCTCGGACGTTAAGGACATATGGGACATCTGGGACGTCTGGGACATTAGGGACATATGGGACATATGGGACATGTGGGACGTCTGAGACGTTAGGGACATATGGGTCATCTGGGACGTCTGGGACGTTAGGGACATATGGGACATCTAAGACGTCTAGGACGTTAGGGACATCTAGACGTCTGCGACGTCTGGGAAGTTAAAGACGTATGGGACATTTAGGACGCCTGGGACATTAGGGACATATGGGACATATGGGACATCTGGGCCGCCTAGGACATTAGGGACATATGGGACATATGGGACATATGGGACATCTGGGACGTCTGGGACGTCTGGGACGTTAGGTAAATATAGGACATCTAGGACGTCTGGGACGTTAGGAACATATGGGACATCTAGGACGTCTAGGACGACTGGGACGTTAGGACCATACGGGACAGCTGGGACGTCTGGGACGTTAGGGACATATGGGACTTTTATGACGTCTGGGACGTTAGGGACATATGGAGCATCTAGGACGCCTGGGACATTATAGACGTATGTGACATATAAGACATCTGGGGCACCTGAGACGTTAAAGACATATGGGACATTTAGGACGCCTGGGACATTAATGACGTATGGCACATATGGGACATCTGGAACGCCTGAAACATTAGGGAAATATGGGATATATGGGACGCCTGGGACGTTAGGGATTAATGGAACATCTGGGACGTCTGTGGCGTTAAGGACATATGAGACATCTAGGACGTCTGGGACGTCTGGGACGTTAAGGACATATGGGATATTTAGGACGCCTAGGACATTAGGGACATATGGAACATATGGGACATCTGGGACGTCTGGGACGTTAGGGACATATGGGACATCTAGGACGTTTGGGACGTTAAGGACATATGGGACATTTAGGACGCCTGGGACATTAGGGACATATGGGACATATGGGACATCTGGGACGTTTGGACATTAGGGACATATAAGACATATGGGACATCTGGGACGTCTGGGACGTCTGGGACGTTTGGGACATATAGGACATCTAGGACATCTGGGACGTCTAGGACGTTAGGGACATACGGGACAGTTGGGACGTCTGGGACGTTAGGGACATATGGGACATTCAGGACGTCTGGGACGTTAGGGACATATGGAACATTTAGGACGCCAGGGACATTAGGGACATATGGGACATATGGAACAGCTGGGACGTCTGGGACGTTAGGGACATACGGGACAACTGGGACGTTTGGGACGTTTGGGACGTTAGGGACATATGGGACATTTAGGACGTCTGGGACGTTAGGGACATATGGAACGCTTAGGACGCCTGCGACATTAGGGACATATGAAACATATGGGACATCTGGGACGTCTGGGACGTTAGGGACATATGGAACGCTTAGGACGCCTGGGACATTAGGGACATATGAAACATATGGGACATCTGGGACGTCTGGGACGTTAGGGACATATGGGACATCTGGGACGTCTGGGACGTTAAGGACATATGGGACGTCTAGGACGTCTGGGACGTTAGGGACATATGGAACATCTAGGACGCCTGGGACATTAGGGACATATGGGACATATGGGACATCTGGGACTTCTGGGACGTTAGGGACATATGGGACATCCGGGATATCTAGGATGTTAAGGACATATGGAACATCTAGGACCTCTGGGACGTCTGGGACGTTAAGGACATATGGGACATTTAGGACGTCTGGGACATTAGGGACATATAAGACATATTCGACATCTGGGACGCCTGGGACATTAGGGACATATAGGACATATGGGACATCTGGGACGGCTGGGACGTTAGGGACATATGGGACATCTGGGACGTCTGGGACGTTAAGGACATACGTGACATTTAGGACGCCTGGGACCTTAGGGACATATGGGACATATGGGACATCTGAGACGTCTGGGACGTTACGGACATATGGTACATCTAGGACGATCTGGGACGTTTGGGACATATGGGACATCTAGGACGTCTGGGACGTCTGGGACGTTAGGGACATATGGGACATCTAGGACGTCTAGGACGTCTGGGAAGTTAAGGGCATATGGGACACTCAGGACGCCTGGGTCATTGAGGACATAAGGGACATGTGGGACATCTGGGACGCCTCGGACATTAAGGACAGATGGGACATCTGGGACGTCTGGGACGTTAAGGACATATGGGACATTTAGGACGCCTGGGACGTTAGGGACATATGGGACATATAAGGCATCTGGGACGTCTGGGACGTTAGGGACATATGGGACATCTGGGACGTCTGGGACGTTAAGGACATATGGGACATTTAGGACGCCTGGGACGTTAGGGACATATTAGACATATGGGACATCTGGGACGTCTGGGACGTTAGGGACATATGGGACATCTGGGACGTCTGGGACGTCTGGGAAATTAAGGACATATGGGACACTTAGGACGCCTCGGTCATTAAGGACATCTGGGACATCTGGGACGCCTGGGACATTAAGGACAGATGGGACATCTGGGACGGCTGGGACATTAAGGACAGATGGGACGTCTGGGACGTCTGGGACGCTAGGGACATATAGGACATCTAGGACGTCAAAGACGTTAGGGACATATGGGACACTAGGACGTCTGGGACGTCCGGGACGTTAGGGACATACGGGACAGCTGAGACGTCTGGAACGTTAGGGACATATGGGACATTTAGGACGTCTTGGACGTTAGGGACATATGGAACATCTAGGAGGCCTGGGACATTAGAGACATATGGAACATATGGGACATCTGGGACGTCTGGGACGTTAAGGACATATGGGACATCTGGGACGTCTGGGACGTCTGGGACGTTAAGGACATATGGTACATTTAGGACGAATGGGACATTAGGGGCATATGGGACATATGGGACATCTGGGACGCCTGAGACATTAAGGACATATGGGACATATGAAACATGTGGGACGTTGGGACGTTAGGGACATGTGGGACATCTGGGACGTTTGGGACGTTAAGGACATATGGGACATCTAGGACGGCTGGGACGTCTGGGACGTTAAGGACATATGGGACATCTGGGACGCCTGAGACATTAGGGACATATGGGATATATGAAACAAATGGGACGTTGGGACGTTAGGGACATGTGGGACATCTGGGACGTCTGGGACGTTAAGGACATATGGGACATCTAGGACGGCTGGGACGTCTGTGACGTTAGGGACATATGAGACATCTGGGACGTCTAGGACGTTAAGTACATATGGGACATCTGGGACGTCTGGGACGTCTGGGACGTTAAAGACATATAGGACATCTGGGACGTCTGGGACGTTAGAGACATATGGGACATCTGAGACGTCTGGGACGTTAAGGACATATGGGACATCTAGGACGTCGGGGACGTCTGGGACGTTAGGGACATATAGGACATCTAGGACGTCTGGGACGTTAGGGACATATGGAACATCTAGGACGCCTGGGACATTAAGGACATATGGGACATATGGGACATCAGGGACGTCTGGGACGTTAGGGACATATGGGACATCTGGGACGTCTGGGACGTTAAGGACATATGGGACATCTAGGACGTCGGGTACGTCTGGGACGTTAGGGACATATAGGACATCTAGGACGTCTGGGACGTTAGGGACATATGGAACGCTTAGGACGCCTGGGACATTAGGGACATATGAAGCATATGGGACATCTGGGACGTCTGGGACGTTAGGGACATATGGGACATCTGGGACGTCTGGGACGTTAGAGACATATGGGTCATCTGGGACGTCTGGGACGTTAAGGACATATGGGACATCTAGGACGTCTGAGACATCAGGGACGTCTGGGACATTAGGGACATATGAAACATATGGGACATTTGGGACGTCTGGGACGTTAGAGACATATGGGTCATCTGGGACGTCTGGGACGTTAAGGACATATGGGACATCTAGGACGTCTGAGACATCAGGGACGTCTGGGACGTTAGGGACATACGGGACAACTGGGACGTTTGGGACGTTAGGGACATATGGGACATTTAGGACGTCTGAGACATCAGGGACGTCTGGGACGTTAGGGACATACGGGACAACTGGGACGTCTGAGACATCAGGGACGTCTGGGACATTAGGGACATATGAAGCATATGGGACATCTGGGACGTCTGGGACGTTAGGGACATATGGGACATCTGGGACGTCTGGGACGTTAAGGACATATGGGACGTCTAGGACGTTTGGGACGTTAGGGACATATGGGACATCTAGGACGTCTGGGACATCTGGGACGTTAAGGACATACGGGACTGCTGGGACGTCTGGGACGTTAGGGACATATGGGACATTTAGGACGTCTGGGACGTTAGGGACATATGGGACATCTAGGACGCCTGGGACATTAGAGACGTATGGGACATATGGGACATCTGGGACGTCTGGGACGTTAGGGACATATGGGACATCTGAGACGTCTGGGACGTTAAGGACATATGGGACATCTAGGACGTCTGGGACGTCTGGGACGTTAGGAACATACGGGCCAGCTGAGACGTCTGGGACGTTAGGGACATATAGGACAGCTAGGACGTCTGGGATGTTAGGGACATATGGGACATCTAGGACATCTGGGACGTCTGGGACGTCTGGGACGGTAGGGACATATGGGACATCTGGAACAACTGGGACGCCTGGGACATTAGGGACATATGGGACATATGGGACATCTGGGACGTCTGGGACGTTAGGGACATATAGGACATCTAGGACGTCTGCGACGTTAGGGACATATGAGACATCTAAGACGTCTGGGACGTCTGGGACGTCTGGGACGTTAGGGACATATGGGACAACTGGGACGTCTGGGACGTTAAGGACATATGGGACTTTTAGGACGTCTGGGACGTTAGGGACATATGGAACATCTAGGACGCATGGGACATTAGGGACATATGGGACATATGGGACATCTGGGACGTCTGGGACGCTAGAGACATGTGGGACATCTGGGACGTCTGGGACGTTAAGGACATGTGGGACATCTACGACGTCTGGGACGTCTGGGACGTTAAGAACATATGGGACATTTAGGACGCCTGAGACATTAGGGACATATGACACATATGGGACATCTGGAACGCCTGGGACGTTAAAGACATATGGGACATATGGGACATCTGGGACGTCTGGGACGTTAGGGACATATGGGGCATCTGGGACGTCTGGGACGTTAAGTACGTATGGGACATCTAGGACGTCTAGGACCTTAGGGACATATGGGACATCTGGGACGTCTGGGACGTTAGGGGCATATGGGACATCTGGGACGTCTGGGACATCTGGGACGTCTGGGACGTTAGGGACATATGGGACATCTGGAACGTCTGGGACGTTAGGGACATATGGGACATCTAAGACGTCTGGGACATCTGGGACGTCTGGGACGTTAGGGACATATGGGACATCTGCAACGTCTGGGACGTTAGGGACATATGGGACATCTAGGACGTCTGGGACGTCTGGGACGTTAGGGACATACGGGACAACTGGGACGTCTGGGACGTTAGGGACATATGGGACATTTAGGACGTCTGGGACGTTAGGGACATATGGAACACTTAGGACGCCTGGGACATTAGGGACATATGAAACATATGGGACATCTGGGACGTCTGGGACGTTAGGGACATATGGGACATCTGGGACGTCTGGGACGTTAAGGACATATGGGACGTCTAGGACGTCTGGGACGTTAGGGACATATGGGACATCTAGGACGTCTGGGACATCTGGGACGTCTAGGACATTAGGGACATATGGGACATATGGGACATCTGGGACGTCTGGGACGTTAGGGACATATGGGGAATTTGGGACGTCTGAGACGTTAGGGACATATGGGACATTTAGGACGTCTGGGACGTCTGGGACGTTAGGGACATACGGGACAACTGGGACGTCTGGGACGTTAGGGACATATGGGACATTTAGGACGTCTGGGACGTTAGGAACATATGGAACACTTAGGACGCCTGGGACATTAGGGACATATGAAACATATGGGACATCTGGGACGTCTGGGACGTTAGGGACATGTGGGACATCTGGGACGTCTGGGACGTTAAGGACATATGGGACGTCTAGGACGTCTGGGACGTTAGGGACATATGGGACATCTAGGACGTCTGGGACATCTGGGACGTTAGGACATACCTGACAGCTGTGACGTCTGGGACGTTAGGGACATATAGGACATTTAGGACGTCTGGGACGTTAGGGACATATGGGACATCTAGGACGCCTGGGACATTAGAGACGTATGGGACATATGGGACATCTGGGACGTCTGGGACGTTAGGAACATATGGGACATCTGAGACGTCTGGGACGTTAAAGACATATGGGACATCTAGGACGTCTGGGACGTCTGGGACGTTAGAAACATATAGGACATCTAGGACGTCTAAGACGTTAGGGAGATATGGGACACTAGGACGTCTGGGACGTCCGGGACGTTAGGGACATACGGGACAGCTGGGACGTCTCAAACGTTAGGGACATATGGGACATTTAGGACGTCTTGGACGTTAGGGACATATGGGATATCTGGGACGTCTGGGACGTTATGGTCATATGAGACATCTGGGACGTCTGGGACGTTAAGGACATATGGGACATCTAAGACGTCTGGGACGTCTGGGACGTTAAGGGCATATGGTACATTCTGGACGAATGGGACATTAGGGACATATGGGACATCTGGGACGCTTGAGACATTAGGGACATATGGGGCATATGAAACATCTGGGACGTTGGGACGTTAGGGACATATGGGGCATATGGGACGTCTGGGACGTTAAGGACATATGGGACATCTAGGACGGCTGGGACGTCTGGGACGTTAAGGACATATGGGACATCTGGGACGCCTGAGACATTAAGGACAGATGGGACGTCTGGGACGTCTGGGACGTTAGGGACATATAGGACATCTAGGACGTCTAAGACGTTAGGGAGATATGGGACACTAGGACGTCTGGGACGTCCGGGACGTTATAGACATACGGGACAGCTGGGACGTCTCAAACGTTAGGGACATATGGGACATTTAGGACGTCTTGGACGTTAGGGACATATGGGACATCTGGGACGTCTGGGACGTTATGGTCATATGAGACATCTGGGACGTCTGGGACGTTAAGGACATATGGGACATCTAGGACGTCTGGGACGTCTGGGACGTTAAGGACATATGGTACATTCTGGACGAATGGGACATTAGGGACATATGGGACATCTGGGACGCTTGAGACATTAGGGACATATGGGGCATATGAAACATCTGGGACGTTGGGACGTTAGGGACATATGGGGCATATGGGACGTCTGGGACGTTAAGGACATATGGGACATCTAGGACGGCTGGGACGTCTGGGACGTTAAGGACATATGGGACATATAGGACGTCTGAGACGTTAGGGCCATATGAGACATCTGGGACGTCTAGGACGTTAAGGACATATGGGACATCTAGGACGTCTGGGACGTCTGAGACTTTAAGGACATATAGGACATCTGGGACGTCTGGGACGTTAGGGACATATGGGACATCTAAGACGTCTGGGACGTTAAGGAAATATGGGACATCTAGGACGTCTGGGACGTCTGGGACGTTAGGGACATATAGGACGTCTGGGACGTTAGGGATATATGGGACATCTAGGACGTCTAGGACGTCTGGGACGTTAGGGTCATACGGGACAGCTGGTACGTCTGGGACATTAAGGACATATGGGACATATGGGACATCTGGGACGTCTGGGACGTTAGGGACATATGGGACATCCGGGATATCTAGGACGCTAAGGACATATGGGACATCTAGGACGTCTGGGACGTCTGGGACGTTAAGGACATATAAGACTTTTAGGACGCCTGGGACGTTAGGGACATATAAGACATATGGGACATCTGGGACGCCTGGGACATTAGGGACATATAGGACATATGGGACATCTGAGACGTTTGGGACGTTGGGGACATACGGGACATCTGGGACGTCTGGGACGTTAAGGACATATGGGACATCTAGGACGTCTGGGATGTCTGGGACGTTAAGGACATATGGGACATGTAGGACGCCTGGGACCTTATTGACATATGGGACATATGGGACTTCTGAGACGTCTGGGACGTTACGGACATATGGGACATCTAGGACGATCTGGGAAGTTAAGGACATATGGGACATATGGGACATCTGGGACGTCTGGGACGTTAGGGACATATGGGACATCCGGGATATCTAGGACGTTAAAGACATATGGGACATCTAGGACGTCTGGGACGTTAGGGACATATGGGACATCTAGGACGCCTGGGACATTAGGGACATATGGGACATATGGGACTTCTGGGACTTCTGGGACGTTAGGGACATATGGGACATCCGGGATATCTAGGATGTTAAGGACATATGGAACATCTAGGACCTCTGGGACGTCTGGGACGTTAAGGACATATGGGACATTTAGGACGTCTGGGACATTAGGGACATATAAGACATATGGGACATCTGGGACGCCTGGGACATTAGGGACATATAGGACATATGGGACATCTGGGACGTCTGGGACGTTAGGGACATATGGGACATTTGGGACGTCTGGGACGTTAAGGACATATGGGACATCTAGGACGTCTGGGACGTTTGGGAAGTTAAGGACATACGGGACATTTAGGACGCCTGGGACCTTAGGGACATATGGGACATATGGGACATCTGAGACGTCTGGGACGTTACGGACATATGGTACATCTAGGACGATCTGGGACGTTAGGGACCTATGGGACATCTAGGACGTCTGGGACGTCTGGGACGTTAGGGACATATGGGACATCTAGGACGTCTGGGACGTCTGGGAAGTTAAGGACATATGGGACACTTAGGACGCCTGGGTCATTAAGGACATATGGGACATGTGGGACATCTGGGACGCCTGGGACATTAAGGACAGATGGGACATCTGGGACGTCTGGGACGTTAAGGACATATGGGACATTTAGGACGCCTGGGACGTTAGGGACATATGGGACATATGGGGCATCTGGGACGTCTGGGACGTTAGGGACATATGGGACATCTGGGACGTCTGGGACGTTAAGGACATATGGGACATTTAGGACGACTGGGACGTTAGGGACATATTAGACATATGGGACATCTGGGACGTCTGGGACGTTAGGGACATATGGGACATCTGGGACGTCTGGGACGTCTGGGAAGTTAAGGACATATGGGACGATTAGGACATTTCGGTCATTAAGGACATTTGGGACATCTGGAACGCCTGGGACATTAAGGACAGATGGGACATCTGGGACGGCTGGGACATTAAGGACAGATGGGACGTCTGGGACGTCTGGGACGCTAGGGACATATAGGACATCTAGGACGTCAAAGACGTTAGGGACATATGGGACACTAGGACGTCTGGGACGTCCGGGACGTTAGGGACATACGGGACAGCTGAGACGTCTGGAACGTTAGGGACATATGGGACATTTAGGACGTCTTGGACGTTAGGGACATATGGAACATCTAGGAGACCTGGGACATTAGAGACATATGGGACATATGGGACATCTGGGACGTCTGGGACGTTAAGGACATATGGGACCTCTGGGACGTCTGGGACGTCTGGGACGTTAGGGACATACGGGACAGCTGGGACGTCTGGGACGTTAAGGACATATGGGACTTTTAGGACGTCTGGGACGTTAGGGACATATGGAACATCTAGGACGCATGGGACATTAGGGACATATGGGACATATGGGACATCTGGGACGTTAAGGACATGTGGGACATCTAGGACGTCTGGGACGTCTGGGACGTTAAGAACATATGGGACATTTAGGACGCCTGAGACATTAGGGACATATGACACATATGGGACATCTGGAACGCCTGGGACGTTAAAGACATATGGGACATATGGGACATCTGGGACGTCCGGGACGTTAGGGACATACGGGACAGCTGAGACGTCTGGAACGTTAGGGACATATGGGACTTTTAGGACGTCTTGGACGTTAGGGACATATGGAACATCTAGGAGACCTGGGACATTAGGGACATATGGGACATATGGGACGTCTGGGACGTCTGGGACGTTAGGGACATACGGGACAGCTGGGACGTCTGGGACGTTAAGGACATATGGGACTTTTAGGACGTCTGGGACGTTAGGGACATATGAAACATCTAGGACGCATGGGACATTAGGGACATATGGGACATATGGGACATCTGGGACGTTAAGGACATGTGGGACATCTAGGACGTCTGGGAAGTCTGGGACGTTAAGAACATATAGGACATTTAGGACGCCTGAGACATTAGGGACATATGACACATATGGGACATCTGGAACGACTGGGACGTTAAAGACATATGGGACATATGGGACATCTGTGACGTCTGGGACGTCAAGTACGTATGGGACATCTAGGACGTCTAGGACCTTAGGGACATATGGGACATCTGGGACGTCTGGGACGTTAGGGGCATATGGGACATCTGGGACGTCTGGGACATTAGGGACATATGGGACATATGGGACATCTGGGACGTCTGGGACGTTAGGGACATATGGGACATCTGGGACGTCTGGGACATTAGGGACATATGGGACATATGGGACATCTGGGACGTCTAGGACCTTAGGGACATATGGGACATCTGGGACGTCTGGGACGTTAGGGGCATATGGGACATCTGGGACGTCTGGGACATTAGGGACATATGGGACATATGGGACATCTAGGACGTCTAGGACCTTAGGGACATATGGGACATCTGGGACGTCTGGGACGTTAGGGGCATATGGGACATCTGGGACGTCTGGGACATTAGGGACATATGGGACATATGGGACATCTGGGACGTCTGGGACGTTAGGGACATATGGGACATCTGGGACGTTTGGGACGTTAAGGACATATGGGACATCTAGGACGGCTGGGACGTCTGGGACGTTAAGGACATATGGGACATCTGGGACGCCTGAGACATTAGGGACATATGGGATATATGAAACAAATGGGACGTTGGGACGTTAGGGACATGTGGGACATCTGGGACGTCTGGGACGTTAAGGACATATGGGACATCTAGGACGGCTGGGACGTCTGTGACGTTAGGGACATATGAGACATCTGGGACGTCTAGGACGTTAAGTACATATGGGACATCTGGGACGTCTGGGACGTCTGGGACGTTAAAGACATATAGGACATCTGGGACGTCTGGGACGTTAGAGACATATGGGACATCTGAGACGTCTGGGACGTTAAGGACATATGGGACATCTAGGACGTCGGGGACGTCTGGGACGTTAGGGACATATAGGACATCTAGGACGTCTGGGACGTTAGGGACATATGGAACATCTAGGACGCCTGGGACATTAAGGACATATGGGACATATGGGACATCAGGGACGTCTGGGACGTTAGGGACATATGGGACATCTGGGACGTCTGGGACGTTAAGGACATATGGGACATCTAGGACGTCGGGTACGTCTGGGACGTTAGGGACATATAGGACATCTAGGACGTCTGGGACGTTAGGGACATATGGAACGCTTAGGACGCCTGGGACATTAGGGACATATGAAGCATATGGGACATCTGGGACGTCTGGGACGTTAGGGACATATGGGACATCTGGGACGTCTGGGACGTTAGAGACATATGGGTCATCTGGGACGTCTGGGACGTTAAGGACATATGGGACATCTAGGACGTCTGAGACATCAGGGACGTCTGGGACATTAGGGACATATGAAACATATGGGACATTTGGGACGTCTGGGACGTTAGAGACATATGGGTCATCTGGGACGTCTGGGACGTTAAGGACATATGGGACATCTAGGACGTCTGAGACATCAGGGACGTCTGGGACGTTAGGGACATACGGGACAACTGGGACGTTTGGGACGTTAGGGACATATGGGACATTTAGGACGTCTGAGACATCAGGGACGTCTGGGACGTTAGGGACATACGGGACAACTGGGACGTCTGAGACATCAGGGACGTCTGGGACATTAGGGACATATGAAGCATATGGGACATCTGGGACGTCTGGGACGTTAGGGACATATGGGACATCTGGGACGTCTGGGACGTTAAGGACATATGGGACGTCTAGGACGTTTGGGACGTTAGGGACATATGGGACATCTAGGACGTCTGGGACATCTGGGACGTTAAGGACATACGGGACTGCTGGGACGTCTGGGACGTTAGGGACATATGGGACATTTAGGACGTCTGGGACGTTAGGGACATATGGGACATCTAGGACGCCTGGGACATTAGAGACGTATGGGACATATGGGACATCTGGGACGTCTGGGACGTTAGGGACATATGGGACATCTGAGACGTCTGGGACGTTAAGGACATATGGGACATCTAGGACGTCTGGGACGTCTGGGACGTTAGGAACATACGGGCCAGCTGAGACGTCTGGGACGTTAGGGACATATAGGACAGCTAGGACGTCTGGGACGTTAGGGACATATGGGACATCTAGGACATCTGGGACGTCTGGGACGTCTGGGACGGTAGGGACATATGGGACATCTGGAACAACTGGGACGCCTGGGACATTAGGGACATATGGGACATATGGGACATCTGGGACGTCTGGGACGTTAGGGACATATAGGACATCTAGGACGTCTGCGACGTTAGGGACATATGAGACATCTAAGACGTCTGGGACGTCTGGGACGTCTGGGACGTTAGGGACATATGGGACAACTGGGACGTCTGGGACGTTAAGGACATATGGGACTTTTAGGACGTCTGGGACGTTAGGGACATATGGAACATCTAGGACGCATGGGACATTAGGGACATATGGGACATATGGGACATCTGGGACGTCTGGGACGCTAGAGACATGTGGGACATCTGGGACGTCTGGGACGTTAAGGACATGTGGGACATCTACGACGTCTGGGACGTCTGGGACGTTAAGAACATATGGGACATTTAGGACGCCTGAGACATTAGGGACATATGACACATATGGGACATCTGGAACGCCTGGGACGTTAAAGACATATGGGACATATGGGACATCTGGGACGTCTGGGACGTTAGGGACATATGGGGCATCTGGGACGTCTGGGACGTTAAGTACGTATGGGACATCTAGGACGTCTAGGACCTTAGGGACATATGGGACATCTGGGACGTCTGGGACGTTAGGGGCATATGGGACATCTGGGACGTCTGGGACATCTGGGACGTCTGGGACGTTAGGGACATATGGGACATCTGGAACGTCTGGGACGTTAGGGACATATGGGACATCTAAGACGTCTGGGACATCTGGGACGTCTGGGACGTTAGGGACATATGGGACATCTGCAACGTCTGGGACGTTAGGGACATATGGGACATCTAGGACGTCTGGGACGTCTGGGACGTTAGGGACATACGGGACAACTGGGACGTCTGGGACGTTAGGGACATATGGGACATTTAGGACGTCTGGGACGTTAGGGACATATGGAACACTTAGGACGCCTGGGACATTAGGGACATATGAAACATATGGGACATCTGGGACGTCTGGGACGTTAGGGACATATGGGACATCTGGGACGTCTGGGACGTTAAGGACATATGGGACGTCTAGGACGTCTGGGACGTTAGGGACATATGGGACATCTAGGACGTCTGGGACATCTGGGACGTCTAGGACATTAGGGACATATGGGACATATGGGACATCTGGGACGTCTGGGACGTTAGGGACATATGGGGAATTTGGGACGTCTGAGACGTTAGGGACATATGGGACATTTAGGACGTCTGGGACGTCTGGGACGTTAGGGACATACGGGACAACTGGGACGTCTGGGACGTTAGGGACATATGGGACATTTAGGACGTCTGGGACGTTAGGAACATATGGAACACTTAGGACGCCTGGGACATTAGGGACATATGAAACATATGGGACATCTGGGACGTCTGGGACGTTAGGGACATGTGGGACATCTGGGACGTCTGGGACGTTAAGGACATATGGGACGTCTAGGACGTCTGGGACGTTAGGGACATATGGGACATCTAGGACGTCTGGGACATCTGGGACGTTAGGACATACCTGACAGCTGTGACGTCTGGGACGTTAGGGACATATAGGACATTTAGGACGTCTGGGACGTTAGGGACATATGGGACATCTAGGACGCCTGGGACATTAGAGACGTATGGGACATATGGGACATCTGGGACGTCTGGGACGTTAGGAACATATGGGACATCTGAGACGTCTGGGACGTTAAAGACATATGGGACATCTAGGACGTCTGGGACGTCTGGGACGTTAGAAACATATAGGACATCTAGGACGTCTAAGACGTTAGGGAGATATGGGACACTAGGACGTCTGGGACGTCCGGGACGTTAGGGACATACGGGACAGCTGGGACGTCTCAAACGTTAGGGACATATGGGACATTTAGGACGTCTTGGACGTTAGGGACATATGGGATATCTGGGACGTCTGGGACGTTATGGTCATATGAGACATCTGGGACGTCTGGGACGTTAAGGACATATGGGACATCTAAGACGTCTGGGACGTCTGGGACGTTAAGGGCATATGGTACATTCTGGACGAATGGGACATTAGGGACATATGGGACATCTGGGACGCTTGAGACATTAGGGACATATGGGGCATATGAAACATCTGGGACGTTGGGACGTTAGGGACATATGGGGCATATGGGACGTCTGGGACGTTAAGGACATATGGGACATCTAGGACGGCTGGGACGTCTGGGACGTTAAGGACATATGGGACATCTGGGACGCCTGAGACATTAAGGACAGATGGGACGTCTGGGACGTCTGGGACGTTAGGGACATATAGGACATCTAGGACGTCTAAGACGTTAGGGAGATATGGGACACTAGGACGTCTGGGACGTCCGGGACGTTATAGACATACGGGACAGCTGGGACGTCTCAAACGTTAGGGACATATGGGACATTTAGGACGTCTTGGACGTTAGGGACATATGGGACATCTGGGACGTCTGGGACGTTATGGTCATATGAGACATCTGGGACGTCTGGGACGTTAAGGACATATGGGACATCTAGGACGTCTGGGACGTCTGGGACGTTAAGGACATATGGTACATTCTGGACGAATGGGACATTAGGGACATATGGGACATCTGGGACGCTTGAGACATTAGGGACATATGGGGCATATGAAACATCTGGGACGTTGGGACGTTAGGGACATATGGGGCATATGGGACGTCTGGGACGTTAAGGACATATGGGACATCTAGGACGGCTGGGACGTCTGGAACGTTAAGGACATATGGGACATATAGGACGTCTGAGACGTTAGGGCCATATGAGACATCTGGGACGTCTAGGACGTTAAGGACATATGGGACATCTAGGACGTCTGGGACGTCTGAGACTTTAAGGACATATAGGACATCTGGGACGTCTGGGACGTTAGGGACATATGGGACATCTAAGACGTCTGGGACGTTAAGGAAATATGGGACATCTAGGACGTCTGGGACGTCTGGGACGTTAGGGACATATAGGACGTCTGGGACGTTAGGGATATATGGGACATCTAGGACGTCTAGGACGTCTGGGACGTTAGGGTCATACGGGACAGCTGGTACGTCTGGGACATTAAGGACATATGGGACATATGGGACATCTGGGACGTCTGGGACGTTAGGGACATATGGGACATCCGGGATATCTAGGACGCTAAGGACATATGGGACATCTAGGACGTCTGGGACGTCTGGGACGTTAAGGACATATAAGACTTTTAGGACGCCTGGGACGTTAGGGACATATAAGACATATGGGACATCTGGGACGCCTGGGACATTAGGGACATATAGGACATATGGGACATCTGAGACGTTTGGGACGTTGGGGACATACGGGACATCTGGGACGTCTGGGACGTTAAGGACATATGGGACATCTAGGACGTCTGGGATGTCTGGGACGTTAAGGACATATGGGACATGTAGGACGCCTGGGACCTTATTGACATATGGGACATATGGGACTTCTGAGACGTCTGGGACGTTACGGACATATGGGACATCTAGGACGATCTGGGAAGTTAAGGACATATGGGACATATGGGACATCTGGGACGTCTGGGACGTTAGGGACATATGGGACATCCGGGATATCTAGGACGTTAAAGACATATGGGACATCTAGGACGTCTGGGACGTTAGGGACATATGGGACATCTAGGACGCCTGGGACATTAGGGACATATGGGACATATGGGACTTCTGGGACTTCTGGGACGTTAGGGACATATGGGACATCCGGGATATCTAGGATGTTAAGGACATATGGAACATCTAGGACCTCTGGGACGTCTGGGACGTTAAGGACATATGGGACATTTAGGACGTCTGGGACATTAGGGACATATAAGACATATGGGACATCTGGGACGCCTGAGACATTAGGGACATATAGGACATATGGGACATCTGGGACGTCTGGGACGTTAGGGACATATGGGACATTTGGGACGTCTGGGACGTTAAGGACATATGGGACATCTAGGACGTCTGGGACGTTTGGGAAGTTAAGGACATACGGGACATTTAGGACGCCTGGGACCTTAGGGACATATGGGACATATGGGACATCTGAGACGTCTGGGACGTTACGGACATATGGTACATCTAGGACGATCTGGGACGTTAGGGACCTATGGGACATCTAGGACGTCTGGGACGTCTGGGACGTTAGGGACATATGGGACATCTAGGACGTCTGGGACGTCTGGGAAGTTAAGGACATATGGGACACTTAGGACGCCTGGGTCATTAAGGACATATGGGACATGTGGGACATCTGGGACGCCTGGGACATTAAGGACAGATGGGACATCTGGGACGTCTGGGACGTTAAGGACATATGGGACATTTAGGACGCCTGGGACGTTAGGGACATATGGGACATATGGGGCATCTGGGACGTCTGGGACGTTAGGGACATATGGGACATCTGGGACGTCTGGGACGTTAAGGACATATGGGACATTTAGGACGACTGGGACGTTAGGGACATATTAGACATATGGGACATCTGGGACGTCTGGGACGTTAGGGACATATGGGACATCTGGGACGTCTGGGACGTCTGGGAAGTTAAGGACATATGGGACGATTAGGACATTTCGGTCATTAAGGACATTTGGGACATCTGGAACGCCTGGGACATTAAGGACAGATGGGACATCTGGGACGGCTGGGACATTAAGGACAGATGGGACGTCTGGGACGTCTGGGACGCTAGGGACATATAGGACATCTAGGACGTCAAAGACGTTAGGGACATATGGGACACTAGGACGTCTGGGACGTCCGGGACGTTAGGGACATACGGGACAGCTGAGACGTCTGGAACGTTAGGGACATATGGGACATTTAGGACGTCTTGGACGTTAGGGACATATGGAACATCTAGGAGACCTGGGACATTAGAGACATATGGGACATATGGGACATCTGGGACGTCTGGGACGTTAAGGACATATGGGACCTCTGGGACGTCTGGGACGTCTGGGACGTTAGGGACATACGGGACAGCTGGGACGTCTGGGACGTTAAGGACATATGGGACTTTTAGGACGTCTGGGACGTTAGGGACATATGGAACATCTAGGACGCATGGGACATTAGGGACATATGGGACATATGGGACATCTGGGACGTTAAGGACATGTGGGACATCTAGGACGTCTGGGACGTCTGGGACGTTAAGAACATATGGGACATTTAGGACGCCTGAGACATTAGGGACATATGACACATATGGGACATCTGGAACGCCTGGGACGTTAAAGACATATGGGACATATGGGACATCTGGGACGTCCGGGACGTTAGGGACATACGGGACAGCTGAGACGTCTGGAACGTTAGGGACATATGGGACTTTTAGGACGTCTTGGACGTTAGGGACATATGGAACATCTAGGAGACCTGGGACATTAGGGACATATGGGACATATGGGACGTCTGGGACGTCTGGGACGTTAGGGACATACGGGACAGCTGGGACGTCTGGGACGTTAAGGACATATGGGACTTTTAGGACGTCTGGGACGTTAGGGACATATGAAACATCTAGGACGCATGGGACATTAGGGACATATGGGACATATGGGACATCTGGGACGTTAAGGACATGTGGGACATCTAGGACGTCTGGGAAGTCTGGGACGTTAAGAACATATGGGACATTTAGGACGCCTGAGACATTAGGGACATATGACACATATGGGACATCTGGAACGACTGGGACGTTAAAGACATATGGGACATATGGGACATCTGTGACGTCTGGGACGTCAAGTACGTATGGGACATCTAGGACGTCTAGGACCTTAGGGACATATGGGACATCTGGGACGTCTGGGACGTTAGGGGCATATGGGACATCTGGGACGTCTGGGACATTAGGGACATATGGGACATATGGGACATCTGGGACGTCTGGGACGTTAGGGACATATGGGACATCTGGAACGTATGGGACGTTAGGGACATATGGGACATCTAGGACGTCTGGGACGTCTGGGACGTTAGGGACATACGGGACAACTGGGACGTCTGGGACGTTAGGGACATATGGGACATTTAGGACGTCTGGGACGTTCGGGACATATGGAACACTTAGGACGCCTGGGACATTAGGGACATATGAAACATATGGGACATCTGGGACGTCTGGGACGTTAGAGACATATGGGACGTCTAGGACGTCTGGGACGTTAGGGACATATGGGACATCTAGGACGTCTGGGACATCTGGGACGTTAAGGACATACGGGACTGCTGGGACGTCTGGGACGTTAGGGACATATTGGACATCTGGGACGTCTGGGACGTTAAGGACATATGGGACGTCTAGGACGTCTGGGACGTTAGGGACATATGGGACATCTAGGACGTCTGGGACATCTGGGACGTTAAGGACATACGGGACTGCTGGGACGTCTGGGACGTTAGGGACATATGGGACATCTGGGACGTCTGGGACGTCTGGGACGTTAGGAACATACGGGCCAGCTGAGACGTCTGGGACGTTAGGGACATATAGGACAGCTAGGACGTCTGGGACGTTAGGGACATATGGGACATCTAGGACATCTGGGACGTCTAAGACGTCTGGGACGGTAGGGACATATGGGACATCTGGAACAACTGGGACGCCTGGGACATTAGGGACATATGGGACATATGGGACATCTGGGACGTCTGGGACGTTAGGGACATATAGGACATCTAGGACGTCTGCGACGTTAGGGACATATGGGACATCTAAGACGTCTGGGACGTCTGGGACGTTAGGGACATATGGGACAACTGGGACGTCTGGGACGTTAAGGACATCTGGGACTTTTAGGACGTCTGGGACGTTAGGGACATATGGAACATCTAGGACGCATGGGACATTAGGGACATATGGGACATATGGGACATCTGGGACGTCTGGGACGTTAGAGACATGTGGGACATCTGGGACGTCTGGGACGTTAAGGACATGTGGGACATCTACGACGTCTGGGACGTCTGGGACGTTAAGAACATATGGGACATTTAGGACGCCTGAGACATTAGGGACATATGACACATATGGGACATCTGGAACGCCTGGGACGTTAAAGACATATGGGACATATGGGACATCTGGGACGTCTGGGACGTTAGGGACATATGGGGCATCTGGGACGTCTGGGACGTTAAGTACGTATGGGACATCTAGGACGTCTAGGACCTTAGGGACATATGGGACATCTGGGACGTCTGGGACGTTAGGGGCATATGGGACATCTGGGACGTCTGGGACATCTGGGACGTCTGGGACGTTAGGGACATATGGGACATCTGGAACGTCTGGGACGTTAGGGACATATGGGACATCTAAGACGTCTGGGACATCTGGGACGTCTGGGACGTTAGGGACATATGGGACATCTGCAACGTCTGGGACGTTAGGGACATATGGGACATCTAGGACGTCTGGGACGTCTGGGACGTTAGGGACATACGGGACAACTGGGACGTCTGGGACGTTAGGGACATATGGGACATTTAGGACGTCTGGGACGTTAGGGACATATGGAACACTTAGGACGCCTGGGACATTAGGGACATATGAAACATATGGGACATCTGGGACGTCTGGGACGTTAGGGACATATGGGACATCTGGGACGTCTGGGACGTTAAGGACATATGGGACGTCTAGGACGTCTGGGACGTTAGGGACATATGGGACATCTAGGACGTCTGGGACATCTGGGACGTCTAGGACATTAGGGACATATGGAACATATGGGACATCTGGGACGTCTGGGACGTTAGGGACATATGGGGAATTTGGGACGTCTGAGACGTTATTGACATATGGGACATCTAGGACGTCTGGGACGTCTGGGACGTTAGGGACATACGGGACAACTGGGACGTCTGGGACGTTAGGGACATATGGGACATTTAGGACGTCTGGGACGTTAGGAACATATGGAACACTTAGGACGCCTGGGACATTAGGGACATATGAAACATATGGGACATCTGGGACGTCTGGGAAGTTAGGGACATATGGAACATCTAGGACGCCTGGGACATTAGGGACATATGGGACATATGGGACTTCTGGGACTTCTGGGACGTTAGGGACATATGGGACATCCGGGATATCTAGGATGTTAAGGACATATGGAACATCTAGGACCTCTGGGAAGTCTGGGACGTTAAGGACATATGGGACATTTAGGACGTCTGGGACATTAGGGACATATAAGACATATGGGACATCTGGGACGCCTGGGACATTAGGGACATATAGGACATCTGGGACGTCTGGGACATTAGGGACATATGGGACATTTGGGACGTCTGGGACGTTAAGGACATATGGGACATCTAGGACGTCTGGGACGTTTGGGAAGTTAAGGACATACGGGACATTTAGGACGCCTGGGACCTTAGGGACATATGGGACATATGGGACATCTGAGACGTCTGGGACGTTACGGACTTATGGTACATCTAGGACGATCTGGGACGTTAGGGACCTATGGGACATCTAGGACGTCTGGGACGTCTGGGACGTTAGGGACATATGGGACATCTAGGACGTCTGGGACGTCT
Source organism: Agriotes lineatus (assembly GCA_940337035.1). Lineage (NCBI taxonomy): Eukaryota > Metazoa > Arthropoda > Insecta > Coleoptera > Elateridae > Agriotes > Agriotes lineatus. Next base: position 137,998 of record CALNHX010000160.1, read on the forward strand.
GGGAAGTTAAGGACATATGGGACACTTAGGACGCCTGGGTCATTAAGGACATATGGGACATGTGGGACATCTGGGACGCCTGGGACATTAAGGACAGATGGGACATCTGGGACGTCTGGGACGTTAAGGACATATGGGACATTTAGGACGCCTGGGACGTTAGGGACATATGGGACATATGGGGCATCTGGGACGTCTGGGACGTTAGGTACATATGGGACATCTGGGACGTCTGGGACGTTAAGGACATATGGGACATTTAGGACGACTGGGACGTTTGGGACATATTAGACATATGGGACATCTGGGACGTCTGGGACGTTAGGGACATATGGGACATCTGGGACGTCTGGGACGTCTGGGAAGTTAAGGACATATGGGACAATTAGGACATCTCGGTCATTAAGGACATTTGGGACATCTGGGACGCCTGGGACATTAAGGACAGATGGGACATCTGGGACGGCTGGGACATTAAGGACAGATGGGACGTCTGGGACGTCTGGGACGCTAGGGACATATAGGACATCTAGGACGTCAAAGACGTTAGGGACATATGGGACACTAGGACGTCTGGGACGTCCGGGACGTTAGGGACATACGGGACAGCTGAGACGTCTGGAACGTTAGGGACATATGGGACATTTAGGACGTCTTGGACGTTAGGGACATATGGAACATCTAGGAGACCTGGGACATTAGAGACATATGGGACATATGGGACATCTGGGACGTCTGGGACGTTAAGGACATATGGGACCTCTGGGACGTCTGGGACGTCTGGGACGTTAAGGACATATGGGACTTTTAGGACGTCTGGGACGTTAGGGACATATGGAACATCTAGGACGCATGGGACATTAGGGACATATGGGACATATGGGACATCTGGGACGTCTGGGACGTCTGGGACGTTAAGAACATATGGGACATTTAGGACGCCTGAGACATTAGGGACATATGACACATATGGGACATCTGGAACGCCTGGGACGTTAAAGACATATGGGACATATGGGACATCTGGGACGTCCGGGACGTTAGGGACATACGGGACAGCTGAGACGTCTGGAACGTTAGGGACATATGGGACATTTAGGACGTCTTGGACGTTAGGGACATATGGAACATCTAGGAGACCTGGGACATTAGGGACATATGGGACATATGGGACGTCTGGGACGTCTGGGACGTTAGGGACATACGGGACAGCTGGGACGTCTGGGACGTTAAGGACATATGGGACTTTTAGGACGTCTGGGACGTTAGGGACATATGGAACATCTAGGACGCATGGGACATTAGGGACATATGGGACATATGAGACATCTGGGACGTCTGGGACGTCTGGGACGTTAAGAACATATGGGACATTTAGGACGCCTGAGACATTAGGGACATATGACACATATGGGACATCTGGAACGCCTGGGACGTTAAAGACATATGGGACATATGGGACATCTGGGACGTCCGGGACGTTAGGGACATACGGGACAGCTGAGACGTCTGGAACGTTAGGGACATATGGGACATTTAGGACGTCTTGGACGTTAGGGACATATGGAACATCTAGGAGACCTGGGACATTAGGGACATATGGGACATATGGGACGTCTGGGACGTCTGGGACGTTAGGGACATACGGGACAGCTGGGACGTCTGGGACGTTAAGGACATATGGGACTTTTAGGACGTCTGGGACGTTAGGGACATATGGAACATCTAGGACGCATGGGACATTAGGGACATATGGGACATATGGGACATCTGGGACGTTAAGGACATGTGGGACATCTAGGACGTCTGGGACGTCTGGGACGTTAAGAACATATGGGACATTTAGGACGCCTGAGACATTAGGGACATATGACACATATGGGACATCTGGAACGCCTGGGACGTTAAAGACATATGGGACATATGGGACATCTGGGACGTCTGGGACGTCAAGTACGTATGGGACATCTAGGACGTCTAGGACCTTAGGGACATATGGGACATCTGGGACGTCTGGGACGTTAGGGGCATATGGGACATCTGGGACGTCTGGGACATTAGGGACATATGGGACATATGGGACATCTGGGACATCTGGGACGTTAGGGACATATGGGACATCTGGAACGTATGGGACGTTAGGGACATATGGGACATCTAGGACGTCTGGGACGTCTGGGACGTTAGGGACATACGGGACAACTGGGACGTCTGGGACGTTAGGGACATATGGGACATTTAGGACGTCTGGGACGTTCGGGACATATGGAACACTTAGGACGCTTGGGACATTAGGGACATATGAAACATATGGGACATCTGGGACGTCTGGGACGTTAGAGACATATGGGTCATCTGGGACGTCTGGGACGTTAAGGACATATGGGACATCTAGGACGTCTGAGACATCAGGGACGTCTGGGACATTAGGCACATATGGGACATATGGGACATCTGGGACGTCTGGGACGTTAGGGACATATGGGACATCTGGGACGTCTGGGACGTTAGGGACATATGGGACATCAAGGACGTCTGGGACGTCTGGGACGTTAGGGACATACGGGACAACTGGGACGTTTGGGACGTTAGGGACATATGGGACATTTAGGACGTCTGGGACGTTAGGGACATATGGAACGCTTAGGACGCCTGGGACATTAGGGACATATGAAGCATATGGGACATCTGGGACGTCTGGGACGTTAGGGACATATGGGACATCTGGGACGTCTGGGACGTTAAGGACATATGGGACGTCTAGGACGTCTGGGACGTTAGGGACATATGGGACATCTAGGACGTCTGGGACATCTGGGACGTTAAGGACATACGGGACTGCTGGGACGTCTGGGACGTTAGGGACATATGGGACATTTAGGACGTCTGGGACGTTAGGGACATATGGGACATCTAGGACGCCTGGGACATTAGAGACGTATGGGACATATGGGACATCTGGGACGTCTGGGACGTCTGGGACGTTAGGAACATACGGGCCAGCTGAGACGTCTGGGACGTTAGGGACATATAGGACAGCTAGGACGTCTGGGACGTTAGGGACATATGGGACATCTAGGACATCTGGGACGTCTGGGACGTCTGGGACGGTAGGGACATATGGGACATCTGGAACAACTGGGACGCCTGGGACATTAGGGACATATGGGACATATGGGACATCTGGGACGTCTGGGACGTTAGGGACATATAGGACATCTAGGACGTCTGCGACGTTAGGGACATATGGGACATCTAAGACGTCTGGGACGTCTGGGACGTCTGGGACGTTAGGGACATATGGGACAACTGGGACGTCTGGGACGTTAAGGACATATGGGACTTTTAGGACGTCTGGGACGTTAGGGACATATGGAACATCTAGGACGCATGGGACATTAGGGACATATGGGACATATGGGACATCTGGGACGTCTGGGACGTTAGAGACATGTGGGACATCTGGGACGTCTGGGACGTTAAGGACATGTGGGACATCTACGACGTCTGGGACGTCTGGGACGTTAAGAACATATGGGACATTTAGGACGCCTGAGACATTAGGGACATATGACACATATGGGACATCTGGAACGCCTGGGACGTTAAAGACATATGGGACATATGGGACATCTGGGACGTCTGGGACGTTAGGGACATATGGGGCATCTGGGACGTCTGGGACGTTAATTACGTATGGGACATCTAGGACGTCTAGGACCTTAGGGACATATGGGACATCTGGGACGTCTGGGACGTTAGGGGCATATGGGACATCTGGGACGTCTGGGACATCTGGGACGTCTGGGACGTTAGGGACATATGGGACATCTGGAACGTCTGGGACGTTAGGGACATATAGGACATCTAAGACGTCTGGGACATCTGGGACGTCTGGGACGTTAGGGACATATGGGACATCTGCAACGTCTGGGACGTTAGGGACATATGGGACATCTAGGACGTCTGGAACGTCTGGGACGTTAGGGACATACGGGACAACTGGGACGTCTGGGACGTTAGGGACATATGGGACATTTAGGACGTCTGGGACGTTAGGGACATATGGAGCACATAGGACGCCTGGGACATTAGGGACATATGAAACATATGGGACATCTGGGACGTCTGGGACGTTAGGGACATATGGGACATCTGGGACGTCTGGGACGTTAAGGACATATGGGACGTCTAGGACGTCTGGGACGTTAGGGACATATGGGACATCTAGGACGTCTGGGACATCTGGGACGTCTAGGACATTAGGGACATATGGGACATATGGGACATCTGGGACGTCTGGGACGTTAGGGACATATGGGGAATTTGGGACGTCTGAGACGTTATTGACATATGGGACATCTAGGACGTCTGGGACGTCTGGGACGTTAGGGACATACGGGACAACTGGGACGTCTGGGACGTTAGGGACATATGGGACATTTAGGACGTCTGGGACGTTAGGAACATATGGAACACTTAGGACGCCTGGGACATTAGGGACATATGAAACATATGGGACATCTGGGACGTCTTTGACGTTAGGGACATGTGGGACATCTGGGACGTCTGGGACGTTAAGGACATATGGGACGTCTAGGACGTCTGGGACGTTAGGGACATATGGGACATCTAGGACGTCTGGGACATCTGGGACGTTAGGACATACCTGACAGCTGGGACGTCTGGGACGTTAGGGACATATAGGACATTTAGGACGTCTGGGACGTTAGGGACATATGGGACATCTAGGACGCCTGGGACATTAGAGACGTATGGGACATATGGGACATCAGGGACGTCTGGGACGTTAGGAACATATGGGACATCTGAGACGTCTGGGACGTTAAAGACATATGGGACATCTAGGACGTCTGGGACGTCTGGGACGTTAGAAACATACGGGCCAGCTGAGACGTCTGGGACGTTACGGACATATAGGACATCTAGGACGTCTGGGACGTTAGGGACATATGGGACATCTAGGACATCTGGGACGTCTGGGACGTCTGGGACGGTAGGGACATATGGGACATCTGGAACAACTGGGACGCCTGGGACATTAGGGACATATGGGACATATGGGACATCTGGGACGTCTGGGACGTTAGGGACATATAGGACATCTAGGACGTCTGCGACGTTAGGGACATATGGGACATCTAAGACGTCTGGGACGTCTGGGACGTCTGGGACGTTAGGGAAATATGGGACAACTGGGACGTCTGGGACGCCTGGGACGTTAGGGACATATGGGACATATAGGACGCTTGGGACATTAGGGACATATGGGACATATGGGACATCTGGGACGTCTGCGACGTTAGGGACATATGGGACATCTGGGACGTCTGGGACGCTAAGGACATATGGGACATCTAGGACGTCTGAGACGTCTGGGACGTTAGGGACATACGGGACAGTTGGGACGTCTGAGACGTTAGAAACATATGGGACAATTAGGACGTCTGGGACGTTAGGGACATATGGAACATCTGGGACGTCTAAGACGTTAGGGACATTTGGGACAACTGGCACGTCTGGGACGTTAAGGACATATGGGACATTTAGGACGCCTGGGACGTTAAGGACATGTGGGACATATGGGACATCTGGGACGTCTGGGACGTTAGCGACATATGGGACATCTGGGACGTCTGGGACGTTAAGCCATATGAGACATCTAGGACGTCTGGAACGTCTGGAAAGTTAAGGACATATGGGACAGATTGGACATCTGGGACGTCTGGGACGTTAAGAACATATGGGAAATTTAGGACACCTGGGACGTTAGGGACATATGGGACATATGTGACATCTGGGACGTCTGGGACCTTAGGGACATATGGGACATCTGGGATGTCTGGGACGTTAAGGACATATGAGACTTTTAGGACGCCTGGGACGTTAGGGACATATGGGACATATGGGACATCTGGGACGTCTGGAACGTTAGGGACATATGGGACATCTGGGACGTCTTTGACGTTAAGGACATATGGGACATCTATTACGTCTGGGACGTCTGGGAAGTTAAGGACATATGGGACACTTAGGACGCCTGGGTCATTAAGGACATATGGGACATATGGGACAGCTGGGACGCCTGGGACATTAAGGACAGATGGGACATCTGGGACGCCTGAGACATTAAGGACAGATGGGACGTCTGGGACGTCTGGGACGTTAGGGACATATAGGACATCTAGGACGTCTAAGACGTTAGGGAGATATGGGACACTAGGACGTCTGGGACGTCCGGGACGTTAGGGACATACGGGACAGCTGGGACGTCTCAAACGTTAGGGACATATGGGACATTTAGGACGTCTTGGACGTTAGGGACATATGGGACATCTGGGACGTCTGGGACGTTATGGTCATATGAGACATCTGGGACGTCTGGGACGTTAAGGACATATGGGACTTCTAGGACGTCTGGGACGTCTGGGACGTTAAGGATATATGGTACATTCTGGACGAATGGGACATTAGGGACATATGGGACATCTGGGACGCTTGAGACATTAGGGACATATGGGGCATATGAAACATCTGGGACGTTGGGACGTTAGGGACATATGGGGCATATGGGACGTCTGGGACGTTAAGGACATATGGGACATCTATAACGGCTGGGACGTCTGGGACGCTAAGGACATATGGGACATATAGGACGTCTGAGACGTTAGGGCCATATGAGACATCTGGGACGTCTAGGACGTTAAGGACATATGGGACATCTAGGACGTCTGGGACGTCTGAGACTTTAAGGACATATAGGACATCTGGGACGTCTGGGACGTTAGGGACATATGGGACATCTAAGACGTCTGGGACGTTAAGGACATATGGGACATCTAGGACGTCTGGGACGTCTGGTACGTTAGGGACATATAGGACATCTAGGACGTCTGGGACGTTAGGGATATATGGGACATCTTGGACGTCTAGGACGTCTGGGACGCTAGGGTCATACGGGACAGCTGGTACGTCTGGGACATTAAGGACATATGGGACATATGGGACATCTGGGACGTCTGGGACGTTAGGGACATATGGGACATCCGGGATATCTAGGACGCTAAGGACATATGGGACATCTAGGACGTCTGGGACGTCTGGGACGTTAAGGACATATAAGACTTTTAGGACGCCTGGGACGTTAGGGACATATAAGACATATGGGACATCTGGGACGCCTGGGACATTAGGGACATATAGGACATATGGGACATCTGAGACGTTTGGGACGTTGGGGACATACGGGACATCTGGGACGTCTGGGACGTTAAGGACATATGGGACATCTAGGACGTCTGGGACGTCTGGGACGTTAAGGACATATGGGACATGTAGGACGCCTGGGACCTTATTGACATATGGGACATATGGGACTTCTGAGACGTCTGGGACGTTACGGACATATGGGACATCTAGGACGATCTGGGAAGTTAGGGACATATGGGACATATGGGACATCTGGGACGTCTGGGACGTTAGGGACATATGGGACATCCGGGATATCTAGAACGTTAAAGACATATGGGACATCTAGGACGTCTGGGACGTTAGGGACATATGGAACATCTAGGACGCCTGGGACATTAGGGACATATGGGACATATGGGACTTCTGGGACTTCTGGGACGTTAGGGACATATGGGACATCCGGGATATCTAGGATGTTAAGGACATATGGAACATCTAGGACCTCTGGGACGTCTGGGACGTTAAGGACATATGGGACATTTAGGACGTCTGGGACATTAGGGACATATAAGACATATGGGACATCTGGGACGCCTGGGACATTAGGGACATATAGGACATATGGGACATCTGGGACGTCTGGGACGTTAGGGACATATGGGACATTTGGGACGTCTGGGACGTTAAGGACATATGGGACATCTAGGACGTCTGGGACGTTTGGGAAGTTAAGGACATACGGGACATTTAGGACGCCTGGGACCTTAGGGACATATGGGACATATGGGACATCTGAGACGTCTGGGACGTTACGGACATATGGTACATCTAGGACGATCTGGGACGTTAGGGACCTATGGGACATCTAGGACGTCTGGGACATCTGGGACGTTAGGGACATATGGGACATCTAGGACGTCTGGGACGTCTGGGAAGTTAAGGACATATGGGACACTTAGGACGCCTGGGTCATTAAGGACATATGGGACATGTGGGACATCTGGGACGCCTGGGACATTAAGGACAGATGGGACATCTGGGACGTCTGGAACGTTAAGGACATATGGGACATTTAGGACGCCTGGGACGTTAGGGACATATGGGACATATGGGGCATCTGGGACGTCTGGGACGTTAGGGACATATGGGACATCTGGGACGTCTGGGACGTTAAGGACATATGGGACATTTAGGACGACTGGGACGTTAGGGACATATTAGACATACGGGACATCTGGGACGTCTGGGACGTTAGGGACATATGGGACATCTGGGACGTCTGGGACGTCTGGGAAGTTAAGGACATATGGGACAATTAGGACGCCTCGGTCATTAAGGACATTTGGGACATCTGGGACGCCTGGGACATTAAGGACAGATGGGACATCTGGGACGGCTGGGACATTAAGGACAGATGGGACGTCTGGGACGTCTGGGACGCTAGGGACATATAGGACATCTAGGACGTCAAACACGTTAGGGACATATGGGACACTAGGACGTCTGGGACGTCCGGGAAGTTAGGGACATACGGGACAGCTGAGACGTCTGGAACGTTAGGGACATATGGGACATTTAGGACGTCTTGGACGTTAGGGACATATGGAACATCTAGGAGACCTGGGACATTAGAGACATATGGGACATATGGGACATCTGGGATGTCTGGGACGTTAAGGACATATGGGACCTCTGGGACGTCTGGGACGTCTGGGACGTTAAGGACATATGGTACATTTAGGACGAATTTGACATTAGGGGCATATGTGACATATGGGACATCTGGGACGCCTGAGACATTAGGGACATATGGGACATATGAAACATCTGGGACGTTAAGACGTTAGGGACATGTGGGACATCTGGGACGTCTGGGACGTTAAGGACATATGGGACATCTAGGACGGCTGGGACGTCTGGGACGTTAAGGACATATGGGACATCTGGGACGCCTGAGACATTAGGGACATATGGGACTTATGAAACATATGGGACGTTGGGACGTTAGGGACATGTGGGACATCTGGGACTTCTGGGACGTTTAGGACATATGGGACATCTAGGACGGCTGGGACGTCTGTGACGTTAGGGACATATAAGACATCTGGGACGTCTAGGACGTTAAGTACATATGGGACATCTTGGACGTCTGGGACATAGGAGTGCATTTAGAGCTTATTTAGCCATATAAAATTGCTATATTACATTATTTTGCATCCAAAAAATTCAAGTTTAATAGTTTAGTATTAAGGTGCGTTAGAACGTCTGAAAAGCACGTTTTTCAATATACGTTAACTACAGAAAACTTTATTGTACTACTATAACACCTGGCGTCGATCAAAATATAATAATTTTATACGTGGTCATCGTGCCAACACTAACACGTACTCAGCAATTGGTTTAGAATTGATTGGAAAGGTTCTAAACAATGTAGGAGTGCATTTAGAGCTTATTTAGCCATATAAAATTGCTATATTAAATTATTTTGCATCCAAAAAATTCAAGTTTAATAGTTTAGTATTAAGGTGCGTTAGAACGTCTGAAAAGCACGTTTTTCAAAATACGTTAACTACAGCAAATTATATTGTACTACTATAACACCTGGCGTCGATCAAAATATAATAGTTTTATACGTGGTCATCATGCCAACGCTAACACGTATTCAACAATTGGTATAGAATTGATTGGAAAGGTTGTAAACAATGTAGGAGTGCATTTAGAGCTTATTTAGCAATATAAAATTGCTATATTACATTATTTTGCATCCAAAAAATTCAAGTTTAATAGTTTAGTATTAAGGTGCGCTAGAACGTCTGAAAAGCACGTTTTTCAATATACGTTAACTACAGAAAATTTTATTGTACTACTATAACACCTGGCGTCGATCAAAATATAATAATTTTATACGTGGTCATCGTGCCAACGCTAACACGTACTCAACAATTGGTTTAGAATTGATTGGAAAGGTTGTAAACAATGTAGGAGTGCATTTAGAGCTTATTTAGCCATATAAAATTGCTATATTAAATTATTTTGCAACCAAAAAATTCAAGTTTAATAGTTTAGTATTAAGGTCCGTTAGAACGTCTGAAAAGCACGTTTTTCAATATACGTTAACTACAGAAAATTTTATTGTACTACTATAACACCTGGCGTCGATCAAAATATAATAATTTTATACGTGGTCATCGTGCCAACGCTAACACGTACTCAACAATTGGTTTAGAATTGATTGGAAAGGTTGTAAACAATGTAGGGGTGCATTTAGAGCTTATTTAGCCATATAAAATTGCTATATTACATTATTTTGCATCCAAAAAATTCAAGTTTAATAGTTTAGTATTAAGGTGCGTTAGAACGTCTGAAAAGCACGTTTTTCAATATACGTTAGATTCAGAAAATTTTATTGTACTACTATAACACCTGGCGTCGATCAAAATATAATAATTTTATACGTGATCATCGTGCCAACGCTAACACGTACTCAACACAATTGGTTTAGAATTGATTAGAAAGGTTGTAAACAATGTAGTGGTGCATTTAGAGCTTATTTAGCCATATAAAATTGCTATATTACATTATTTTGCATCCAAAAAATTCAAGTTTAATAGTTTAGTATTAAGGTGCGTTAGAACGTCTGAAAAGCACGTTTTTCAATATACGTTAACTACAGAAAATTTTATTGTACTACTATAACACCTGGCGTCGATCAAAATATAATAATTTTATACGTGGTCATCGTGCCAACGCTAACACGTACTCAACAATTGGTTTAGAATTGATCGGAAAGGTTGTAAACAATGTAGGGGTGCATTTAGAGCTTATTTAGCCATATAAAATTGCTATATTAAATTATTTTGCATCCAAAAAATTCAAGTTTAATAGTTTAGTATTAAGGTCCGTTAGAACGTCTGAAAAGCATGTTATTCAATACACGTTAACTACAGAAAATTTTATTGTACTACTATAACACCTGGCGTCGATCAAAATATAATAATTTTATACGTGGTCATCGTGCCAACACTAACACGTACTCAGCAATTGGTTTAGAATTGATTGGAAAGGTTGTAAACAATGTAGGAGTGCATTTAGAGCTTATTTAGCCATATAAAATTGCTATATTAAATTATTTTGCATCCAAAAAATTCAAGTTTAATAGTTTAGTATTAAGGTGCGTTAGAACGTCTGAAAAGCACGTTTTTCAATATACGTTAACTACAGCAAATTATATTGTACTACTATAACACCTGGCGTCGATCAAAATATAATAATTTTATACGTGGTCATCATGCCAACGCTAACACGTACTCAACAATTGGTTAAGAATTGATTGGAAAGGTTGTAAACAATGTAGGAGTGCATTTAGAGCTTATTTAGCCATATAAAATTGCTATATTACATTATTTTGCATCCAAAAAATTCAAGTTTAATAGTTTAGTATTAAGGTGCGTTAGACCGTCTGAAAAGCACGTTTTTCAATATACGTTAACTACAGAAAATTTTATTGTACTACTATAACACCTGGCGTCGATCAAAATATAATAATTTTATACGTGGTCATCATGCCAACGCTAACACGTACTCAACAATTGGTTTAGAATTGATTGGAAAGGTTGTAAACAATGTAGGAGTGCATTTAGAGCTTATTTAGCCATATAAAATTGCTATATTAAATTATTTTGCATCCAAAAAATTCAAGTTTAATAGTTTAGTATTAAGGTGCGTTAGAACGTCTGAAAAGCACGTTTTTCAATACACGTTAACTACAGAAAATTTTATTGTACTACTATAACACCTGGCGTCGATCAAAATATAATAATTTTATACGTGGTCATCGAGCCAACGCTAACACGTACTCAACAATTGGTTTAGAATTGATTGGAAAGGTTGTAAACAATGTAGGAGTGCATTTAGAGCTTATTTAGCCATATAAAATTGCTATATTAAATTATTTTGCATCCAAAAAATTCAAGTTTAATAGTTTAGTATTAAGGTCCGTTAGAACGTCTGAAAAGCACGTTTTTCAATATACGTTAACTACAGAAAATTTTATTGTACTACTATAACACCTGGCGTCGATCAAAATATAATAATTTTATACGTGGTCATCGTGCCAACACTAACACGTACTCAACAATTGGTTTAGAATTGATTGGAAAGATTGTAAACAATGTAGGAGTGCATTTAGAGCTTATTTAGCCATATAAAATTGCTATATTAAATTATTTTGCATCCAAAAAATTCAAGTTTAATAGTTTAGCATTAAGGTGCGTTAGAACGTCTGAAAATCACTTTTTTCAATATACGTTAACTACAGAAAATTTTATCGTACTACTATAACACATGGCGTCGATCAAAATATAATAATTTTATACGTGGTCATCGTGCCAACGGTAACACGTACTCAACAATTGGTTTAGAATTGATTGGAAAGGTTGTAAACAATGTAGGGGTGCATTTAGAGCTTATTTAGCCATATAAAATTGCTATAATACATTATTTTGCATCCAAAAAATTCAAGTTTAATAGTTTAGTATTAAGGTGCGTTAGAACGTCTGAAAAGCACGTTTTTCAATATACGTTAACTACAGAAAATTTTATTGTACTACTATAACACCTGGCGTCGATCAAAATATAATAATTTTATACGTGATCATCGTGCCAACGCTAACACGTACTCAACACAATTGGTTTAGAATTGATTAGAAAGGTTGTAAACAATGTAGGGGTGCATTTAGAGCTTATTTAGCCATATAAAATTGCTATATTACATTATTTTGCATCCAAAAAATTCAAGTTTAATAGTTTAGTATAAGGTGCGTTAGAACGTCTGAAAAGCACGTTTTTCAATATACGTTAACTACAGAAAATTTTATTGTACTACTATAACACTTGGCGTCGATCAATATATAATAATTTTATACGTGATCATCGTGCCAACGCTAACACGTACTCAACACAATTGGTTTAGAATTGATTAGAAAGGTTGTAAACAATGTAGGGGTGCATTTAGAGCTTATTTAGCCATATAAAATTGCTATATTCCATTATTTTGCATCCAAAAAATTTAAGTTTAATAGTTTAGTATTAAGGTGCGTTAGAACGTCTGAAAAGCACGTTTTTCAATATACGTTAACTACAGAAAATTTTATTGTACTACTATAACACCTGGCGTCGATCAAAATATAATAATTTTATACGTGGTCATTGTGCCAACGCTAACACGTACTCAACAATTGGTTTAGAATTGATTGGAAAGGTTGTAAACAATGTAGGGGTGCATTTAGAGCTTATTTAGCCATATAAAATTGCTATATTAAATTATTTTGCATCCAAAAAATTCAAGTTTAATAGTTTAGTATTATGGTCCGTTAGAACGTCTGAAAAGCATGTTTTTCAATACACGTTAACTACAGAAAATTTTATTGTACTACTATAACACCTGGCGTCGATCAAAATATAATAATTTTATACGTGGTCATCGTGCCAACACTAACACGTACTCAGCAATTGGTTTAGAATTGATTGGAAAGGTTGTAAACAATGTAGGAGTGCATTTAGAGCTTATTTAGCCATATAAAATTGCTATATTAAATTATTTTGCATCCAAAAAATTCAAGTTTAATAGTTTAGTATTAAGGTGCGTTAGAACGTCTGAAAAGCACGTTTTTCAATATACGTTAATTACAGAAAATTTTATTGTACTACTATAACACCTGGCGTCGATCAAAATATAATAATTTTATACGTGGTCATCGTGCCAACGCTAACACGTACTCAACAATTGGTTTAGAATTGATTGGAAAGGTTGTAAACAATGTAGGGGTGCATTTAGAGCTTATTTAGCCATATAAAATTGCTATATTAAATTATTTTGCATCCAAAAAATTCAAGTTTAATAGTTTAGTATTAAGGTCCGTTAGAACGTCTGAAAAGCATGTTTTTCAATACACGTTAACTACAGAAAATTTTATTGTACTACTATAACACCTGGCGTCGATCAAAATATAATAATTTTATACGTGGTCATCGTGCCAACACTAACACGTACTCAGCAATTGGTTTAGAATTGATTGGAAAGGTTGTAAACAATGTAGGAGTGCATTTAGAGCTTATTTAGCCATATAAAATTGCTATATTAAATTATTTTGCATCCAAAAAATTCAAGTTTAATAGTTTAGTATTAAGGTGCGTTAGAACGTCTGAAAAGCACGTTTTTCAATATACGTTAACTACAGCAAATTATATTGTACTACTATAACACCTGGCGTCGATCAAAATATAATAATTTTATACGTGGTCATCATGCCAACGCTAACACGTACTCAACAATTGGTTAAGAATTGATTGGAAAGGTTGTAAACAATGTAGGAGTGCATTTAGAGCTTATTTAGCCATATAAAATTGCTATATTACATTATTTTGCATCCAAAAAATTCAAGTTTAATAGTTTAGTATTAAGGTGCGTTAGAACGTCTGAAAAACACGTTTTTCAATATACGTTAACTACAGAAAATTTTATTGTACTACTATAACACCTGGCGTCGATCAAAATATAATAATTTTATACGTGGTCATCATGCCAACGCTAACACGTACTCAACAATTGGTTTAGAATTGATTGGAAAGGTTGTAAACAATGTAGGAGTGCATTTAGAGCTTATTTAGCCATATAAAATTGCTATATTAAATTATTTTGCATCCAAAAAATTCAAGTTTAATAGTTTAGTATTAAGGTGCGTTAGAACGTCTGAAAAGCACGTTTTTCAATACACGTTAACTACAGAAAATTTTATTGTACTACTATAACACCTGGCGTCGATCAAAATATAATAATTTTATACGTGGTCATCGAGCCAACGCTAACACGTACTCAACAATTGGTTTAGAATTGATTGGAAAGGTTGTAAACAATGTAGGAGTGCATTTAGAGCTTATTTAGCCATATAAAATTGCTATATTAAATTATTTTGCATCCAAAAAATTCAAGTTTAATAGTTTAGTATTAAGGTCCGGTAGAACGTCTGAAAAGCACGTTTTTCAATATACGTTAACTACAGAAAATTTTATTGTACTACTATAACAACTGGCGTCGATCAAAATATAATAATTTTATACGTGGTCATCGTGCCAACATTAACACGTACTCAACAATTGGTTTAGAATTGATTGGAAAGGTTGTAAACAATGTAGGAGTGCATTTAGAGCTTATTTAGCCATATAAAATTGCTATATTACATTATTTTGCATCCAAAAAATTCAAGTTTAATAGTTTAGTATTAAGGTGCGTTAGAACGTCTGAAAAGCACGTTTTTCAATATACGTTAACTACAGAAAATTTTATTGTACTACTATAACACCTGGCGTTGATCAAAATATAATAATTTTATACGTGGTCATCATGCCAACGCTAACACGTACTCAACAATTGGTTTAGAATTGATTGGAAAGGTTGTAAACAATGTAGGAGTGCATTTAGAGCTTATTTAGCCATATAAAATTGCTATATTAAATTATTTTGCATCCAAAAAATTCAAGTTTAATAGTTTAGTATTAAAATGCGTTAGAACGTCTGAAAAGCACGTTTTTCAATACACGTTAACTACAGAAAATTTTATTGTACTACTATAACACCTGGCGTCGATCAAAATATAATAATTTTATACGTGGTCATCGAGCCAACGCTAACACGTACTCAACAATATGTTTAGAATTGATTGGAAAGGTTGTAAACAATGTAGGAGTGCATTTAGAGCTTATTTAGCCATATAAAATTGCTATATTAAATTATTTTGCATCCAAAAAATTCAAGTTTAATAGTTTAGTATTAAGGTCCGTTAGAACGTCTGAAAAGCACGTTTTTCAATATACGTTAACTACAGAAAATTTTATTGTACTACTATAACACCTGGCGTCGATCAAAATATAATAATTTTATACGTGGTCATCGTGCCAACACTAACACGTACTCAACAATTGGTTTAGAATTGATTGGAAAGGTTGTAAACAATGTAGGAGTGCATTTAGAGCTTATTTAGCCATATAAAATTGCTATATTAAATTATTTTGCATCCAAAAAATTCAAGTTTAACAGTTTAGTATTAAGGTGCGTTAGAACGTCTGAAAAGCACGTTTTTCTATATACGTTAACTACAGAAAATTTTATTGTACTACTATAACACCTGGCGTCGATCAAAATATAATAATTTTATACGTGGTCATCGTGCCAACACTAACACGTACTCAACAATTGGTTTAGAATTGATTGGAAAGGTTGTAAACAATGTAGGAGTGCATTTAGAGCTTATTTAGCCATATAAAATTGCTATATTAAATTATTTTGCATCCAAAAAATTCAAGTTTAATAGTTTAGTATTAAGGTGCGTTAGAACGTCTGAAAAGCACGTTTTTCAATATACGTTAACTACAGCAAATTATTTTGTACTACTATAACACCTGGCGTCGATCAAAATATAATAATTTTATACGTGGTCATCATGCCAACGCTAACACGTACTCAACAATTTGTTTAGAATTGATTGAAATGGTTGTAAACAATGTAGGAGTGCATTTAGAGCTTATTTAGTCATATAAAATTGCCATATTAATTTATTTTGCATCCAAAAATTCAAGTTTAATAGTTTAGCATTAAGGTGCGTTAGAACGTCTGAAAAGCACTTTTTTCAATATACGTTAACTACAGAAAATTTTATTGTACTACTATAACACCTGGCGTCGATCAAAATATAATAATTTTATACGTGGTCATCGTGCCAACGCTAACACGTACTCAACAATTGGTTTAGAATTGATTGGAAAGGTTGTAAACAATGTAGGGGTGCATTTAGAGCTTATTTAGTCATATAAAATTGCCATATTAATTTATTTTGCATCCAAAAATTCAAGTTTAATAGTTTAGCATTAAGGTGCGTTAGAACGTCTGAAAAGCACTTTTTTCAATATACGTTAACTACAGAAAATTTTATTGTACTACTATAACACCTGGCGTCGATCAAAATATAATAATTTTATACGTGGTCATCGTGCCAACGCTAACACGTACTCAACAATTGGTTTAGAATTGATTGGAAAGGTTGTAAACAATGTAGGGGTGCATTTAGAGCTTATTTAGCCATATAAAATTGCTATATTACATTATTTTGCATCCAAAAAATTCAAGTTTAATAGTTTAGTATTAAGGTGCGTTAGAACGTCTGAAAAGCACGTTTTTCAATATACGTTAGATTCAGAAAATTTTATTGTACTACTATAACACCTGGCGTCGATCAAAATATAATAATTTTATACGTGATCATCGTGCCAACGCTAACACGTACTCAACACAATTGGTTTAGAATTGATTAGAAAGGTTGTAAACAATGTAGTGGTGCATTTAGAGCTTATTTAGCCATATAAAATTGCTATATTACATTATTTTGCATCCAAAAAATTCAAGTTTAATAGTTTAGTATTAAGGTGCGTTAGAACGTCTGAAAAGCACGTTTTTCAATATACGTTAACTACAGAAAATTTTATTGTACTACTATAACACCTGGCGTCGATCAAAATATAATAATTTTATACGTGGTCATCGTGCCAACGCTAACACGTACTCAACAATTGGTTTAGAATTGATTGGAAAGGTTGTAAACAATGTAGGGGTGCATTTAGAGCTTATTTAGCCATATAAAATTGCTATATTAAATTATTTTGCATCCAAAAAATTCAAGTTTAATAGTTTAGTATTAAGGTCCGTTAGAACGTCTGAAAAGCATGTTTTTCAATACACGTTAACTACAGAAAATTTTATTGTACTACTATAACACCTGGCGTCGATCAAAATATAATAATTTTATACGTGGTCATCGTGCCAACACTAACACGTACTCAGCAATTGGTTTAGAATTGATTGGAAAGGTTGTAAACAATGTAGGAGTGCATTTAGAGCTTATTTAGCCATATAAAATTGCTATATTAAATTATTTTGCATCCAAAAAATTCAAGTTTAGTAGTTTAGTATTAAGGTGCGTTAGAACGTCTGAAAAGCACGTTTTTCAATATACGTTAACTACAGCAAATTATATTGTACTACTATAACACCTGGCGTCGATCAAAATATAATAATTTTATACGTGGTCATCATGCCAACGCTAACACGTACTCAACAATTGGTTAAGAATTGATTGGAAAGGTTGTAAACAATGTAGGAGTGCATTTAGAGCTTATTTAGCCATATAAAATTGCTATATTACATTATTTTGCATCCAAAAAATTCAAGTTTAATAGTTTAGTATTAAGGTGCGTTAGACCGTCTGAAAAGCACGTTTTTCAATATACGTTAACTACAGAAAATTTTATTGTACTACTATAACACCTGGCGTCGATCAAAATATAATAATTTTATACGTGGTCATCATGCCAACGCTAACACGTACTCAACAATTGGTTTAGAATTGATTGGAAAGATTGTAAACAATGTAGGAGTGCATTTAGAGCTTATTTAGCCATATAAAATTGCTATATTAAATTATTTTGCATCCAAAAAATTCAAGTTTAATAGTTTAGTATTAAGGTGCGTTAGAACGTCTGAAAAGCACGTTTTTCAATACACGTTAACTACAGAAAATTTTATTGTACTACTATAACACATGGCGTCGATCAAAATATAATAATTTTATACGTGGTCATCGAGCCAACGCTAACACGTACTCAACAATTGGTTTAGAATTGATTGGAAAGGTTGTAAACAATGTAGGAGTGCATTTAGAGCTTATTTAGCCATATAAAATTGCTATATTAAATTATTTTGCATCCAAAAAATTCAAGTTTAATAGTTTAGTATTAAGGTCCGTTAGAACGTCTGAAAAGCACGTTTTTCAATATACGTTAACTACAGAAAATTTTATTGTACTACTATAACACCTGGCGTCGATCAAAATATAATAATTTTATACGTGGTCATCGTGCCAACACTAACACGTACTCAACAATTGGTTTAGAATTGATTGGAAAGATTGTAAACAATGTAGGAGTGCATTTAGAGCTTATTTAGCCATATAAAATTGCTATATTAAATTATTTTGCATCCAAAAAATTCAAGTTTAATAGTTTAGCATTAAGGTGCGTTAGAACGTCTGAAAATCACTTTTTTCAATATACGTTAACTACAGAAAATTTTATCGTACTACTATAACACATGGCGTCGATCAAAATATAATAATTTTATACGTGGTCATCGTGCCAACGGTAACACGTACTCAACAATTGGTTTAGAATTGATTGGAAAGGTTGTAAACAATGTAGGGGTGCATTTAGAGCTTATTTAGCCATACAAAATTGCTATAATACATTATTTTGCATCCAAAAAATTCAAGTTTAATAGTTTAGTATTAAGGTGCGTTAGAACGTCTGAAAAGCACGTTTTTCAATATACGTTAACTACAGAAAATTTTATTGTACTACTATAACACCTGGCGTCGATCAAAATATAATAATTTTATACGTGATCATCGTGCCAACGCTAACACGTACTCAACACAATTGGTTTAGAATTGATTAGAAAGGTTGTAAACAATGTAGGGGTGCATTTAAAGCTTATTTAGCCATATAAAATTGCTATATTACATTATTTTGCATCCAAAAAATTCAAGTTTAATAGTTTAGTATAAGGTGCGTTAGAACGTCTGAAAAGCACGTTTTTCAATATACGTTAACTACAGAAAATTTTATTGTACTACTATAACACTTGGCGTCGATCAATATATAATAATTTTATACGTGATCATCGTGCCAACGCTAACACGTACTCAACACAATTGGTTTAGAATTGATTAGAAAGGTTGTAAACAATGTAGGGGTGCATTTAGAGCTTATTTGGCCATATAAAATTGCTATATTCCATTATTTTGCATCCAAAAAATTTAAGTTTAATAGTTTAGTATTAAGGTGCGTTAGAACGTCTGAAAAGCACGTTTTTCAATATACGTTAACTACAGAAAATTTTATTGTACTACTATAACACCTGGCGTCGATCAAAATATAATAATTTTATACGTGGTCATTGTGCCAACGCTAACACGTACTCAACAATTGGTTTAGAATTGATTGGAAAGGTTGTAAACAATGTAGGGGTGCATTTAGAGCTTATTTAGCCATATAAAATTGCTATATTAAATTATTTTGCATCCAAAAAATTCAAGTTTAATAGTTTAGTATTATGGTCCGTTAGAACGTCTGAAAAGCATGTTTTTCAATACACGTTAACTACAGAAAATTTTATTATACTACTATAACACCTGGCGTCGATCAAAATATAATAATTTTATACGTGGTCATCGTGCCAACACTAACACGTACTCAGCAATTGGTTTAGAATTGATTGGAAAGGTTGTAAACAATGTAGGAGTGCATTTAGAGCTTATTTAGCCATATAAAATTGCTATATTAAATTATTTTGCATCCAAAAAATTCAAGTTTAATAGTTTAGTATTAAGGTGCGTTAGAACGTCTGAAAAGCACGTTTTTCAATATACGTTAATTACAGAAAATTTTATTGTACTACTATAACACCTGGCGTCGATCAAAATATAATAATTTTATACGTGGTCATCGTGCCAACGCTAACACGTACTCAACAATTGGTTTAGAATTGATTGGAAAGGTTGTAAACAATGTAGGGGTGCATTTAGAGCTTATTTAGCCATATAAAATTGCTATATTAAATTATTTTGCATCCAAAAAATTCAAGTTTAATAGTTTAGTATTAAGGTCCGTTAGAACGTCTGAAAAGCATGTTTTTCAATACACGTTAACTACAGAAAATTTTATTGTACTACTATAACACCTGGCGTCGATCAAAATATAATAATTTTATACGTGGTCATCGTGCCAACACTAACACGTACTCAGCAATTGGTTTAGAATTGATTGGAAAGGTTGTAAACAATGTAGGAGTGCATTTAGAGCTTATTTAGCCATATAAAATTGCTATATTAAATTATTTTGCATCCAAAAAATTCAAGTTTAATAGTTTAGTATTAAGGTGCGTTAGAACGTCTGAAAAGCTCGTTTTTCAATATACGTTAACTACAGCAAATTATATTGTACTACTATAACACCTGGCGTCGATCAAAATATAATAATTTTATACGTGGTCATCATGCCAACGCTAACACGTACTCAACAATTGGTTAAGAATTGATTGGAAAGGTTGTAAACAATGTAGGAGTGCATTTAGAGCTTATTTAGCCATATAAAATTGCTATATTACATTATTTTGCATCCAAAAAATTCAAGTTTAATAGTTTAGTATTAAGGTGCGTTAGAACGTCTGAAAAGCACGTTTTTCAATACACGTTAACTACAGAAAATTTTATTGTACTACTATAACACCTGGCGTCGATCAAAATATAATAATTTTATACGTGGTCATCGAGCCAACGCTAACACGTACTCAACAATTGGTTTAGAATTGATTGGAAAGGTTGTAAACAATGTAGGAGTGCATTTAGAGCTTATTTAGCCATATAAAATTGCTATATTAAATTATTTTGCATCCAAAAAATTCAAGTTTAATAGTTTAGTATTAAGGTCCGGTAGAACGTCTGAAAAGCACGTTTTTCAATATACGTTAACTACAGAAAATTTTATTGTACTACTATAACAACTGGCGTCGATCAAAATATAATAATTTTATACGTGGTCATCGTGCCAACATTAACACGTACTCAACAATTGGTTTAGAATTGATTGGAAAGGTTGTAAACAATGTAGGAGTGCATTTAGAGCTTATTTAGCCATATAAAATTGCTATATTACATTATTTTGCATCCAAAAAATTCAAGTTTAATAGTTTAGTATTAAGGTGCGTTAGAACGTCTGAAAAGCACGTTTTTCAATATACGTTAACTACAGAAAATTTTATTGTACTACTATAACACCTGGCGTTGATCAAAATATAATAATTTTATACGTGGTCATCATGCCAACGCTAACACGTACTCAACAATTGGTTTAGAATTGATTGGAAAGGTTGTAAACAATGTAGGAGTGCATTTAGAGCTTATTTAGCCATATAAAATTGCTATATTAAATTATTTTGCATCCAAAAAATTCAAGTTTAATAGTTTAGTATTAAAATGCGTTAGAACGTCTGAAAAGCACGTTTTTCAATACACGTTAACTACAGAAAATTTTATTGTACTACTATAACACCTGGCGTCGATCAAAATATAATAATTTTATACGTGGTCATCGAGCCAACGCTAACACGTACTCAACAATATGTTTAGAATTGATTGGAAAGGTTGTAAACAATGTAGGAGTGCATTTAGAGCTTATTTAGCCATATAAAATTGCTATATTAAATTATTTTGCATCCAAAAAATTCAAGTTTAATAGTTTAGTATTAAGGTCCGTTAGAACGTCTGAAAAGCACGTTTTTCAATATACGTTAACTACAGAAAATTTTATTGTACTACTATAACACCTGGCGTCGATCAAAATATAATAATTTTATACGTGGTCATCGTGCCAACACTAACACGTACTCAACAATTGGTTTAGAATTGATTGGAAAGGTTGTAAACAATGTAGGAGTGCATTTAGAGCTTATTTAGCCATATAAAATTGCTATATTAAATTATTTTGCATCCAAAAAATTCAAGTTTAACAGTTTAGTATTAAGGTGCGTTAGAACGTCTGAAAAGCACGTTTTTCTATATACGTTAACTACAGAAAATTTTATTGTACTACTATAACACCTGGCGTCGATCAAAATATAATAATTTTATACGTGGTCATCGTGCCAACACTAACACGTACTCAACAATTGGTTTAGAATTGATTGGAAAGGTTGTAAACAATGTAGGAGTGCATTTAGAGCTTATTTAGCCATATAAAATTGCTATATTAAATTATTTTGCATCCAAAAAATTCAAGTTTAATAGTTTAGTATTAAGGTGCGTTAGAACGTCTGAAAAGCACGTTTTTCAATATACGTTAACTACAGCAAATTATTTTGTACTACTATAACACCTGGCGTCGATCAAAATATAATAATTTTATACGTGGTCATCATGCCAACGCTAACACGTACTCAACAATTTGTTTAGAATTGATTGAAATGGTTGTAAACAATGTAGGAGTGCATTTAGAGCTTATTTAGTCATATAAAATTGCCATATTAATTTATTTTGCATCCAAAAATTCAAGTTTAATAGTTTAGCATTAAGGTGCGTTAGAACGTCTGAAAAGCACTTTTTTCAATATACGTTAACTACAGAAAATTTTATTGTACTACTATAACACCTGGCGTCGATCAAAATATAATAATTTTATACGTGGTCATCGTGCCAACGCTAACACGTACTCAACAATTGGTTTAGAATTGATTGGAAAGGTTGTAAACAATGTAGGGGTGCATTTAGAGCTTATTTAGTCATATAAAATTGCCATATTAATTTATTTTGCATCCAAAAATTCAAGTTTAATAGTTTAGCATTAAGGTGCGTTAGAACGTCTGAAAAGCACTTTTTTCAATATACGTTAACTACAGAAAATTTTATTGTACTACTATAACACCTGGCGTCGATCAAAATATAATAATTTTATACGTGGTCATCGTGCCAACGCTAACACGTACTCAACAATTGGTTTAGAATTGATTGGAAAGGTTGTAAACAATGTAGGGGTGCATTTAGAGCTTATTTAGCCATATAAAATTGCTATATTAAATTATTTTGCATCCAAAAAATTCAAGTTTAATAGTTTAGTATTAAGGTCCGTTAAAACGTCTGAAAAGCATGTTTTTCAATACACGTTAACTACAGAAAATTTTATTGTACTACTATAACACCTGGCGTCGATCAAAATATAATAATTTTATACGTGGTCATCGTGCCAACACTAACACGTACTCAGCAATTGGTTTAGAATTGATTGGAAAGGTTGTAAACAATGTAGGAGTGCATTTAGAGCTTATTTAGCCATATAAAATTGCTATATTAAATTATTTTGCATCCAAAAAATTCAAGTTTAATAGTTTAGTATTAAGGTGCGTTAGAACGTCTGAAAAGCACGTTTTTCAATATACGTTAACTACAGCAAATTATATTGTACTACTATAACACCTGGCGTCGATCAAAATATAATAATTTTATACGTGGTCATCATGCCAACGCTAACACGTTCTCAACAATTGGTTAAGAATTGATTGGAAAGGTTGTAAACAATGTAGGAGTGCATTTAGAGCTTATTTAGCCATATAAAATTGCTATATTACATTATTTTGCATCCAAAAAATTCAAGTTTAATAGTTTAGTATTAAGGTGCGTTAGAACGTCTGAAAAGCACGTTTTTCAATATACGTTAACTACAGAAAATTTTATTGTACTACTATAACACCTGGCATCAATCAAAATATAATAATTTTATACGGGGTCATCATGCCAACGCTAACACGTACTCAACAATTGGTTTAGAATTGATTGGAAAGGTTGTAAACAATGTAGGAGTGCATTTAGAGCTTATTTAGCCATATAAAATTGCTATATTAAATTATTTTGCATCCAAAAAATTCAAGTTTAATAGTTTAGTATTAAGGTGCGTTAGAACGTCTGAAAAGCACGTTTTTCAATATACGTTAACTACAGAAAATTTTATTGTACTACTATAACACCTGGCGTCGATCAAAATATAATAATTTTATACGTGGTCATCGAGCCAACGCTAACACGTACTCAACAATTGGTTTAGAATTGATTGGAAAGGTTGTAAACAATGTAGGAGTGCATTTAGAGCTTATTTAGCCATATAAAATTGCTATATTAAATTATTTTGCATCCAAAAAATTCAAGTTTAATAGTTTAGTATTAAGGTCCGTTAGAACGTCTGAAAAGCACGTTTTTCAATATACGTTAACTACAGAAAATTTTATTGTACTACTATAACACCTGGCGTCGATCAAAATATAATAATTTTATACGTGGTCATCGAGCCAACGCTAACACGTACTCAACAATTGGTTTAGAATTGATTGGAAAGGTTGTAAACAATGTAGGAGTGCATTTAGAGCTTATTTAGCCATATAAAATTGCTATATTAAATTATTTTGCATCCAAAAAATTCAAGTTTAATAGTTTAGTATTAAGGTCCGTTAGAACGTCTGAAAAGCTCGTTTTTCAATATACGTTAACTACAGAAAATTTTATTGTACTACTATAACACCTGGCGTCGATCAAAAATAATAATTTTATACGTGGTCATCGAGCCAACGCTAACACGTACTCAACAATTGGTTTAGAATTGATTGGAAAGGTTGTAAACAATGTAGGAGTGCATTTAGAGCTTATTTAGCCATATAAAATTGCTATATTAAATTATTTTGCATCCAAAAAATTCAAGTTTAATAGTTTAGTATTAAGGTCCGTTAGAACGTCTGAAAAGCACGTTTTTCAATATACGTTAACTACAGAAAATTTTATTGTACTACTATAACACCTGGCGTCGATCAAAATATAATAATTTTATAAGTGGTCATCGTGCCAACACTAACACGTACTCAACAATTGGTTTAGAATTGATTGGAAAGGTTGTAAACAATGTAGGAGTGCATTTAGAGCTTATTTAGCCATATAAAATTGCTATATTAAATTATTTTGCATCCAAAAAATTCAAGTTTAACAGTTTAGTATTAAGGTGCGTTAGAACGTCTGAAAAGCACGTTTTTCTATATACGTTAACTACAGAAAATTTTATTGTACTACTATAACACCTGGCGTCGATCAAAATATAATAATTTTATACGTGGTCATCGTGCCAACATTAACACGTACGCAACAATTGGTTTAGAATTGATTGGAAAGGTTGTAAACAATGTAGGAGTGCATTTAGAGCTTATTTAGCCATATAAAATTGCTATATTAAATTATTTTGCATCCAAAAAATTCAAGTTTAATAGTTTAGCATTAAGGTGCGTTAGAACGTCTGAAAAGCACTTTTTTCAATATACGTGAACTACAGAAAATTTTATCGTACTACTATAACACATGGCGTCGATCAAAATATAATAATTTTATACGTGGTCATCGTGCCAACGCTAACACGTACTCAACAATTTGTTTAGAATTGATTGAAATGGTTGTAAACAATGTAGGAGTGCATTTAGAGCTTATTTAGTCATATAAAATTGCCATATTAATTTATTTTGCATCCAAAAATTCAAGTTTAATAGTTTAGTATTAAGGTGCGTTAGAACGTCTGAAAAGCACGTTTTTCAATATACGATAACTACAGAAAATTTTATTGTACTACTATAACACCCGGCGTCGATCAAAATATAATAATTTTATACGTGGTCATCGTGCCAACACTAACACGTACTCAACAATTGGTTTAGAATTGATTGGAAAGGTTGTAAACAATGTAGGGGTGCATTTAGAGCTTATTTAGCCATATAAAATTGCCATATTAAATTATTTTGCATCCAAAAAATTTAAGTTTAATAGTTTAGTATTAAGGTGCGTTAGAACGTCTGAAAAGCACATTTTTCAGTATACGGTAACTACAGAAAATTTTATTGTACTACTATAACACCTGGCGTCGATCAAAATATAATAATTTTATACGTGGTCATCGTGCCAACACTAACACGTACTCAACAATTGGTTTAGAGTTGATTGGAAAGGTTGTAAACAATGTAGGAGTGCATTTAGAGCTTATTTAGCCATATAAAATTACTATATTAAATTATTTTGCATCCAAAAAATTCAAGTTTAATAGTTTAGTATTAAGGTCCGTTAGAACGTCTGAAAAGCACGTTTTTCAATACACGTTAACTACAGAAAATTTTATAGTACTACTATAACACCTGGCGTCGATCAAAATATAATAATTTTATACGTGGTCATCGAGCTAACGCTAACACGTACTCAACAATTGGTTTAGAATTGATTGGAAAGGTTGTAAACAATGTAGGAGTGCATTTAGAGCTTATTTAGCCATATAAAATTGCTATCTTAAATTATTTTGCATCCAAAAAATTCAAGTTTAATAGTTTAGTATTAAGGTCCGTTAGAACGTCTGAAAAGCACGTTTTTCAATATACGTTAACTACAGAAAATTTTATTGTACTACTATAACACCTGGCGTCGATCAAAATATAATAATTTTATACGTGGTCATCGAGCCAACGCTAACACGTACTCAACAATTGGTTTAGAATTGATTGGAAAGGTTGTAAACAATGTAGGAGTGCATTTAGAGCTTATTTAGCCATATAAAATTGCTATATTAAATTATTTTGCATCCAAAAAATTCAAGTTTAATAGTTTAGTATTAAGGTCCGTTAGAACGTCTGAAAAGCACGTTTTTCAATATACGTTAACTACAGAAAATTTTATTGTACTACTATAACACCTGGCGTCGATCAAAATATAATAATTTTATACGTGGTCATCGAGCCAACGCTAACACGTACTCAACAATTGGTTTAGAATTGATTGGAAAGGTTGTAAACAATGTAGGAGTGCATTTAGAGCTTATTTAGCCATATAAAATTGCTATATTAAATTATTTTGCATCCAAAAAATTCAAGTTTAATAGTTTAGTATTAAGGTCAGTTAGAACGTCTGAAAAGCACGTTTTTCAATACACGTTAACTACAGAAAATTTTATAGTACTACTATAACACCTGGCGTCGATCAAAATATAATAATTTTATACGTGGTCATCGAGCCAACGCTAACACGTACTCAACAATTGGTTTAGAATTGATTGGAAAGGTTGTAAACAATGTAGGAGTGCATTTAGAGCTTATTTAGCCATATAAAATTGCTATATTAAATTATTTTGCATCCAAAAAATTCAAGTTTAATAGTTTAGTATTAAGGTCCGTTAGAACGTCTGAAAAGCACGTTTTTCAATATACGTTAACTACAGAAAATTTTATTGTACTACTATAACACCTGGCGTCGATCAAAATATAATAATTTTATACGTGGTCATCGAGCCAACGCTAACACGTACTCAACAATTGGTTTAGAATTGATTGGAAAGGTTGTAAACAATGTAGGAGTGCATTTAGAGCTTATTTAGCCATATAAAATTGCTATATTAAATTATTTTGCATCCAAAAAATTCAAGTTTAACAGTTTAGTATTAAGGTGCGTTAGAACGTCTGAAAAGCACGTTTTTCTATATACGTTAACTACAGAAAATTTTATTGTACTACTATAACACCTGGCGTCGATCAAAATATAATAATTTTATACGTGGTCATCGTGCCAACATTAACACGTACTCAACAATTGGTTTAGAATTGATTGGAAAGGTTGTAAACAATGTAGGAGTGCATTTAGAGCTTATTTAGCCATATAAAATTGCTATATTAAATTATTTTGCATCCAAAAAATTCAAGTTTAATAGTTTAGCATTAAGGTGCGTTAGAACGTCTGAAAAGCACTTTTTTCAAATTTTATATGGCTAAATAAGCTCTAAATGCACTCCTACATTGTTTACAACCTCTCCAATCAATTCTAAACCAATTGTTGAGTACGTGTTAGTGTTGGCACGATGACCACGTATAAAATTATTATATTTTGATCGACGCCAGGTGGTATAGTAGTACAATAAAACTTTCTGTAGTTAACGTATATTGAAAAACGTGCTTTTCAGACGTTCTAACGCACCTTAATACTAAACTGTTAAACTTAAATTTTTTGGATGCAAAATAATTTAACCCTCGTAGCCCACCTGCTTTAATATTACATACTGCCCACCTGGGGTAATTTCTGACCCCAACATAAAATTATGCAATTCACTCTAATAAAAAGTTAGTTCTGGCGTTTCAAGGTATTCATTGGTAAGTACATTTCTAAATAAACTATAACAAGTAATATAAACATTATAAAAGATAGATTATATGGTAATTTAATCAAATTAATAAAATATTAAGTTATACGCCTTTATTTTGGGTCACTGTCTTTTGACGTTAAACTTGAACATGTAAAACACAATGTGCACGTTTCAATGTGCTCCTTAGATACAAAATTATTGCACATGTCACACAAAATATTTGTATTTTTATCTAGTCGAGGACAAATCTTACAACTTCCCCGTTTATTTTTTGGATTGTCGACGTTCTTGTATTGCAAAACTAAGTTAATTCTTCTTTTTATTTCCGGTTTTACTAGCTCCTCACCTAGTTCTAATAAAAAACGACATCTTCCTGTTGTATTTTTGTATGTACTGACAAGCTCAGTCAAACTGTAATTGAAGGTTTATCCCAGAGACAGAGAGCTATATTTATAAACACTAGCAGTACGCAGTTTTACCACGCAACTAACGTGTCACAACTTGTAGAAACGTGAACAACTGCGAGTTGGTGCTGCACATTATTCTACCTTACATAAAAACGTATTTCGGAGCCTAAAAACTAAGGCTAAACAAATTAAAATTTTATCTCATGTAACCCACCTGGGGTAAAAATTGACCCCAAGCGCATATTTTGCGGTATAAATATTTTTCTATAACAATTTAGCAACAAAAAATAGTATGATCCTCTCCTATGGAGTTCGATAGAAGCATATTTAGGGTTTCAAGACAATAGACCAAATTTAAACATAAGAAAACTACATTCTACAGCGCGTGGAGTCAAAAAAAGACCCCAGGTGGGCTACGAGGGTTAATATAGCAATTTTATATGGCTAAATAAGCTCTAAATGCACTCCTACATTGTTTACATCCTTTCCAATCAGTTCTAAACCAATTGTTGAGTACGTGTTAGCGTTGGCACGATGACCACGTATAAAATTATTATATTTTGATCGACGCCAGGTGTTATAGTAGTAAAATAAAATTTTCTGTAGTTAACGTATATTGAAAAACGTGCTTTTCAGACGTTCTAACGCACCTTAATACTAAACTATTAAACTTGAATTTTTTGGATGCAAAATAATTTAATATAGCAACTTTATATGTCTAAATAAGCTCTAAATGCATTCCTACATTGTTTACAACCTTTCCAATCATTATTATATTTTGATCGATGCCAGGTGTTATAGTAGTACAATAAAATTTTCTGTAGTTAACGTATATTGAAAAACGTGCTTTTCAGACGTTCTAACGCACCTTAATACTAAACTATTAAACTTGAATTTTTTGGATGCAAAATAATTTAATATAGCAATTTTATATGGCTAAATAAGCTCTAAATGCACTCCTACTTTGTTTACAACCTTTCCAATCAATTCTAAACCAATTGTTGAGTACGTGTTAGTGTTGGCACGATGACCACGTATAAAATTATTATATTTTGATCGACGCCAGGTGTTATAGTAGTACAATAAAATGTTCTGTAGTTAACGTATATTGAAAAACATGCTTTTCAGACCTTTTATGTTTGGTATCTGTGTATGGCTTTAAGTTTGACATGTTGCCTCCACACTCTGTGTTTGATATGTGTTACGTCCTGTGAACCATACGATAATGAATGAATTGAAAAACGTGCTTTTCAGACGTTCTAACGCACCTTAATACTAAACTATTAAACTTGAATTTTTTGGATGCAAAATAATTTAATATAGCAATTTTATATGGCTAAATAAGCTCTAAATGCACTCCTACATTGTTTACAACCTTTCCAATCAATTCTAAACCAATTGTTGAGTACGTGTTAGTGTTGGCACGATGACCACGTATAAAATTATTATATTTTGATCGACGCCAGGTGTTATAGTAGTACAATAAAATGTTCTGTAGTTAACGTTTATTGAAAAACGTGCTTTTCAGACGTTCTAACGCACCTTAATACTAAACTATTAAACTTGAATTTTTTGGATGCAAAATAATTTAATATAGCAATTTTATATGGCTAAATAAGCTCTAAATGCACTCCTACTTTGTTTACAACCTTTCCAATCAATTTTAAACCAATTGTTGAGTACGTGTTAGTGTTGGCACGATGACCACGTATAAAATTATTATATTTTGATCGACGCCAGGTGTTATAGTAGTACAATAAAATTTTCTGTAGTTAACGTATATTGAAAAACGTGCTTTTCAGACGTTCTAACGCACCTTAATACTAAACTACTAAACTTGAATTTTTTGGATGCAAAATTATTTAATATAGCAATTTTATATGGCTAAATAAGCTCTAAATGCACTCCTACATTGTTTACAACCTTTCCAATCAATTCTAAACCAATTGTTGAGTACGTCTTAGCGTTGGCTCGATGACCACGTATAAAATTATTATATTTTGAGCGATTCCAGGTGTTATAGTAGTACAATAAAATTTTCTGTAGTTAACGTATATTGAAAAACGTGCTTTTCAGACGTTCTAACGGACCTTAATACTAAACTATTAAACTTGAATTTTTTGGATGCAAAATAATTTAATATAGCAATTTTATATGGCTAAATAAGCTCTAAATGCACTCCTACATTGTTTACAACCCTTCCAATCAATTCTAAACCAATTGTTGAGTACGAGTTAGTGTTGGCACGATGACCACGTATAAAATTATTATATTTTGATCGACGCCGGGTGTTATAGTAGTACAATAAAATTTTCTGTAGTTATCGTATATTGAAAAACGTGCTTTTCAGACGTTCTAACGCACCTTAATACTAAACTATTAAACATGAATTTTTTAGATACAAATAATTTAATATAGCAATTTTATATGGCTAAACAAGCTCTAAATGCACTCCTACATTGTTTACAACCCTTCCAATCAATTCTAAACCAATTGTTGAGTACGTGTTAGCGTTGGCACGATGACCACGTATAAAATTATTATATTTTGATCGACGCCAGGTGTTATATTAAATAAAATTTTCTGTAGTTATCGTATATTGAAAAACGTGCTTTTCAGACGTTCTAACGCACCTTAATACTAAACTATTAAACATGAATTTTTTAGATACAAATAATTTAATATAGCAATTTTATATGGCTAAACAAGCTCTAAATGCACTCCTACATTGTTTACAACCCTTCCAATCAATTCTAAACCAATTGTTGAGTACGTGTTAGCGTTGGTACGATGACCACGTATAAAATTATTATATTTTGATCGACGCCAGGTGTTATATTAAATAAAATTTTCTGTAGTTAACGTATATTGAAAAACGTGCTTTTCAGACGTTCTAACGCACCTTAACACTAAACTACTAAACTTGAATTTTTTGGATGCAAAATTATTTAATATAGCAATTTTATATGGCTAAATAAGCTCTAAATGCACTCCTACATTGTTTACAACGTTTCCAATCAATTCTAAACCAATTGTTGAGTACGTGTTAGCGTTGGCTCGATGACCACGTATAAAATTATTATATTTTGATCGACGCCAGGTGTTATAGTAGTACAATAAAATTTTCTGTAGTTAACGTATATTGAAAAACGTGCTTTTCAGACGTTCTAACGGACCTTAATACTAAACTATTAAACTTGAATTTTTTGGATGCAAAATAATTTAATATAGCAATTTTATATGGCTAAATAAGCTCTAAATGCACTCCTACATTGTTTACAACCTTTCCAATCAATTCTACACCAATTGTTGAGTACGTGTTAGCGTTGGCTCGATGACCACGTATAAAATTATTATATTTTGATCGACGCCAGGTGTTATAGTAGTACAATAAAATTTTCTGTAGTTAACGTATATTGAAAAACGTGCTTTTCAGACGTTCTAACGGACCTTAATACTAAACTATTAAACTTGAATTTTTTGGATGCAAAATAATTTAATATAGCAACTTTATATGGCTAAATAAGCTCTAAATGCACTCCTACATTGTTTACAACCTTTCCAATCAATTCTACACCAATTGTTGAGTACGTGTTAGCGTTGGCTCGATGACCACGTATAAAATTATTATATTTTGATCGACGCCAGGTGTTATAGTAGTACAATAAAACTTTCTGTAGTTAACGTATATTGAAAAACGTGCTCTTCAGACGTTCTAACGGACCATAATACTAAACTATTAAACTTGAATTTTTTGGATGCAAAATTATTTAATATAGCAATTTTATATGGCTAAATAAGCTCTAAATGCACTCCTACATTGTTTACAACCTTTCCAATCAATTCTACACCAATTGTTGAGTACGTGTTAGCGTTGGCTCGATGACCACGTATAAAATTATTATATTTTGATCGACGCCAGGTGTTATAGTAGTACAATAAAATTTTCTGTAGTTAACGTATATTGAAAAACGTGCTTTTCAGACGTTCTAACGGACCTTAATACTAAACTATTAAACTTGAATTTTT
The DNA here is from genome assembly GCA_940337035.1 of Agriotes lineatus. NCBI lineage: Eukaryota > Metazoa > Arthropoda > Insecta > Coleoptera > Elateridae > Agriotes > Agriotes lineatus. The sequence goes on from CALNHX010000160.1 coordinate 171,498, forward strand.
TGGATGCAAAATAATTTAATATAGCAATTTTATATGGCTAAATAAGCTCTAAATGCACTCCTACATTGTTTACAACCTTTCCAATCAATTCTACACCAATTGTTGAGTACGTGTTAGCGTTGGCTCGATGACCACGTATAAAATTATTATATTTTGATCGACGCCAGGTGTTATAGTAGTACAATAAAATTTTCTGTAGTTAACGTATATTGAAAAACGTGCTCTTCAGACTTTCTAACGGACCTTAATACTAAACTATTAAACTTGAATTTTTTGGATGCAAAATTATTTAATATAGCAATTTTATATGGCTAAATAAGCTCTAAATGCACTCCTACATTGTTTACAACCTTTCCAATCAATTCTACACCAATTGTTGAGTACGTGTTAGCGTTGGCTCGATGACCACGTATAAAATTATTATATTTTGATCAACGCCAGGTGTTATAGTAGTACAATAAAATTTTCTGTAGTTAACGTATATTGAAAAACGTGCTCTTCAGACGTTCTAACGGACCTTAATACTAAACTATTAAACTTGAATTTTTTGGATGCAAAATAATTTAATATAGCAATTTTATATGGCTAAATAAGCTCTAAATGCACTCCTACATTGTTTACAACCTTTGCAATCAATTCTACACCAATTGTTGAGTACGTGTTAGCGTTGGCTCGATGACCACGTATAAAATTATTATATTTTGATCGACGCCAGGTGTTATAGTAGTACAATAAAATTTTCTGTAGTTATCGTATATTGAAAAACGTGCTTTTCAGACGTTCTAACGGACCTTAATACTAAACTATTAAACTTGAATTTTTTGGATGCAAAATAATTTAATATAGCAATTTTATATGGCTAAATAAGCTCTAAATGCACTCCTACATTGTTTACAACCTTTCCAATCAATTCTAAACCAATTGTTGAGTACGTGTTAGTGTTGGCACGATGACCACGTATAAAATTATTATATTTTGATCGACGCCGGGTGTTATAGTAGTACAATAAAATTTTCTGTAGTTATCGTATATTGAAAAACGTGCTTTTCAGACGTTCTAACGCACCTTAATACTAAACTATTAAACTTGAATTTTTTGGATGCAAAATAATTTAATATAGCAATTTTATATGGCTAAACAAGCTCTAAATGCACTCCTACATTGTTTACAACCCTTCCAATCAATTCTAAACCAATTGTTGAGTACGTGTTAGCGTTGGCACGATGACCACGTATAAAATTATTATATTTTGATCGACGCTAGGTGTTATATTAAATAAAATTTTCTGTAGTTAACGTATATTGAAAAACGTGCTTTTCAGACGTTCTAACGCACCTTAATACTAAACTACTAAACTTGAATTTTTTGGATGCAAAATTATTTAATATAGCAATTTTATATGGCTAAATAAGCTCTAAATGCACTCCTACATTGTTTACAACCTTTCCAATCAATTGTAAACCAATTGTTGAGCACGTCTTAGCGTTGGCTCGATGACCACGTATAAAATTATTATATTTTGATCAATGCCAGGTGTTATAGTAGTACAATAAAATTTTCTGTAGTTAACGTATATTGAAAAACGTGCTTTTCAGACGTTCTAACGGACCTTAATACTAAACTATTAAACTTGAATTTTTTGGATGCAAAATAATTTAATATAGCAATTTTATATGGCTAAATAAGCTCTAAATGCACTCCTACATTGTTTACAACCTTTCCAATCAATTCTACACCAATTGTTCAGTACGTGTTAGTGTTGGCACGATGACCACGTATAAAATTATTATATTTTGATCGACGCCGGGTGTTATAGTAGTACAATAAAATGTTCTGTAGTTAACGTATATTGAAAAACGTGCTTTTCAGACGTTCTAACGCACCTTAATACTAAACTATTAAACTTGAATTTTTTGGATGCAAAATAATTTAATATAGCAATTTTATATGGCTAAATAAGCTCTAAATGCACTCCTACTTTGTTTACAACCTTTCCAATCAATTTTAAACCAATTGTTGAGTACGTGTTAGTGTTGGCACGATGACCACGTATAAAATTATTATATTTTGATCGACGCCAGGTGTTATAGTAGTACAATAAAATTTTCTGTAGTTAACGTATATTGAAAAACGTGCTTTTCAGACGTTCTAACGCACCTTAATACTAAACTACTAAACTTGAATTTTTTGGATGCAAAATTATTTAATATAGCAATTTTATATGGCTAAATAAGCTCTAAATGCACTCCTACATTGTTTACAACCTTTCCAATCAATTCTAAACCAATTGTTGAGTACGTCTTAGCGTTGGCTCGATGACCACGTATAAAATTATTATATTTTGAGCGATGCCAGGTGTTATAGTAGTACAATAAAATTTTCTGTAGTTAACGTATATTGAAAAACGTGCTTTTCAGACGTTCTAACGGACCTTAATACTAAACTATTAAACTTGAATTTTTTGGATGCAAAATAATTTAATATAGCAATTTTATATGGCTAAATAAGCTCTAAATGCACTCCTACATTGTTTACAACCCTTCCAATCAATTCTAAACCAATTGTTGAGTACGAGTTAGTGTTGGCACGATGACCACGTATAAAATTATTATATTTTGATCGACGCCGGGTGTTATAGTAGTACAATAAAATTTTCTGTAGTTATCGTATATTGAAAAACGTGCTTTTCAGACGTTCTAACGCACCTTAATACTAAACTATTAAACATGAATTTTTTAGATACAAATAATTTAATATAGCAATTTTATATGGCTAAACAAGCTCTAAATGCACTCCTACATTGTTTACAACCCTTCCAATCAATTCTAAACCAATTGTTGAGTACGTGTTAGCGTTGGCACGATGACCACGTATAAAATTATTATATTTTGATCGACGCCAGGTGTTATATTAAATAAAATTTTCTGTAGTTATCGTATATTGAAAAACGTGCTTTTCAGACGTTCTAACGCACCTTAATACTAAACTATTAAACATGAATTTTTTAGATACAAATAATTTAATATAGCAATTTTATATGGCTAAACAAGCTCTAAATGCACTCCTACATTGTTTACAACCCTTCCAATCAATTCTAAACCAATTGTTGAGTACGTGTTAGCGTTGGTACGATGACCACGTATAAAATTATTATATTTTGATCGACGCCAGGTGTTATATTAAATAAAATTTTCTGTAGTTAACGTATATTGAAAAACGTGCTTTTCAGACGTTCTAACGCACCTTAACACTAAACTACTAAACTTGAATTTTTTGGATGCAAAATTATTTAATATAGCAATTTTATATGGCTAAATAAGCTCTAAATGCACTCCTACATTGTTTACAACCTTTCCAATCAATTCTAAACCAATTGTTGAGTACGTGTTAGCGTTGGCTCGATGACCACGTATAAAATTATTATATTTTGATCGACGCCAGGTGTTATAGTAGTACAATAAAATTTTCTGTAGTTAACGTATATTGAAAAACGTGCTTTTCAGACGTTCTAACGGACCTTAATACTAAACTATTAAACTTGAATTTTTTGGATGCAAAATAATTTAATATAGCAATTTTATATGGCTAAATAAGCTCTAAATGCACTCCTACATTGTTTACAACCTTTCCAATCAATTCTACACCAATTGTTGAGTACGTGTTAGCGTTGGCTCGATGACCACGTATAAAATTATTATATTTTGATCGACGCCAGGTGTTATAGTAGTACAATAAAATTTTCTGTAGTTAACGTATATAGAAAAACGTGCTTTTCAGACGTCCTAACGCACCTTAATACTAAACTGTTAAACTTGAATTTTTTGGATGCAAAATAATTTAATATAGGAATTTTATATGGCTAAATAAGCTCTAAATGCACTCCTACATTGTTTACAACCTTTCCAATCAATTCTAAACCAATTGTTGAGTACGTGTTAGCGTTGGCTCGATGACCACGTATAAAATTATTATATTTTGATCGACGCCAGGTGTTATAGTAGTACAATAAAATTTTCTGTAGTTAACGTATATTGAAAAACGTGCTTTTCAGACGTTCTAACGGACCTTAATACTAAACTATTAAACTTGAATTTTTTGGATGCAAAATAATTTAATATAGCAATTTTATATGGCTAAATAAGCTCTAAATGCACTCCTACATTGTTTACAACCTTTCCAATCAATTCTACACCAATTGTTGAGTACGTGTTAGCGTTGGCTCGATGACCACGTATAAAATTATTATATTTTGATCGACGCCAGGTGTTATAGTAGTACAATAAAATTTTCTGTAGTTAACGTATATAGAAAAACGTGCTTTTCAGACGTCCTAACGCACCTTAATACTAAACTGTTAAACTTGAATTTTTTGGATGCAAAATAATTTAATATAGGAATTTTATATGGCTAAATAAGCTCTAAATGCACTCCTACATTGTTTACAACCTTTCCAATCAATTCTAAACCAATTGTTGAGTACGTGTTAGCGTTGGCTCGATGACCACGTATAAAATTATTATATTTTGATCGACGCCAGGTGTTATATTAAATAAAATTTTCTGTAGTTAACGTATATTGAAAAACGTGCTTTTCAGACGTTCTAACGCACCTTAATACTAAACTATTAAACTTGAATTTTTTGGATGCAAAATAATTTAATATAGCAATTTTATATGGCTAAACAAGCTCTAAATGCACTCCTACATTGTTTACAACCTTTCCAATCAATTCTAAACCAATTGTTGAGTACGTGTTAGTGTTGGCACGATGACCACGTATAAAATTATTATATTTTGATCGACGCCGGGTGTTATAGTAGTACAATAAAATTTTCTGTAGTTATCGTATATTGAAAAACGTGCTTTTCAGACGTTCTAACGCACCTTAATACTAAACTATTAAACATAAATTTTTTAGATACAAATAATTTAATATAGCAATTTTATATGGCTAAACAAGCTCTAAATGCACTCCTACATTGTTTACAACCCTTCCAATCAATTCTAAACCAATTGTTGAGTACGTGTTAGCGTTGGCAGGATGACCACGTATAAAATTATTATATTTTGATCGACGCCAGGTGTTATATTAAATAAAATTTTCTGTAGTTAACGTATATTGAAAAACGTGCTTTTCAGACGTTCTAACGCACCTTAATACTAAACTATTAAACTTGAATTTTTTGGATGCAAAATAATTTAATATAGCAATTTTATATGGCTAAATAAGCTCTAAATGCACTCCTACATTGTTTACAACCTTTCCAATCAATTCTAAACCAATTGTTGAGTACGTGTTAGTGTTGGCACGATGACCACGTATAAAATTATTATATTTTGATCGACGCCAGGTGTTATAGTAGTACAATAAAATGTTCTGTAGTTAACGTATATTGAAAAACGTGCTTTTCAGACGTTCTAACGCACCTTAATACTAAACTATTAAACTTGAATTTTTTGGATGCAAAATAATTTAATATAGCAATTTTATATGGCTAAATAAGCTCTAAATGCACTCCTACTTTGTTTACAACCTTTCCAATCAATTTTAAACCAATTGTTGAGTACGTGTTAGTGTTGGCACGATGACCACGTATAAAATTATTATATTTTGATCGACGCCAGGTGTTATAGTAGTACAATAAAATTTTCTGTAGTTAACGTATATTGAAAAACGTGCTTTTCAGACGTTCTAACGCACCTTAATACTAAACTACTAAACTTGAATTTTTTGGATGCAAAATTATTTAATATAGCAATTTTATATGGCTAAATAAGCTCTAAATGCACTCCTACATTGTTTACAACCTTTCCAATCAATTCTAAACCAATTGTTGAGTACGTCTTAGCGTTGGCTCGATGACCACGTATAAAATTATTATATTTTGAGCGATGCCAGGTGTTATAGTAGTACAATAAAATTTTCTGTAGTTAACGTATATTGAAAAACGTGCTTTTCAGACGTTCTAACGGACCTTAATACTAAACTATTAAACTTGAATTTTTTGGATGCAAAATAATTTAATATAGCAATTTTATATGGCTAAATAAGCTCTAAATGCACTCCTACATTGTTTACAACCCTTCCAATCAATTCTAAACCAATTGTTGAGTACGAGTTAGTGTTGGCACGATGACCACGTATAAAATTATTATATTTTGATCGACGCCGGGTGTTATAGTAGTACAATAAAATTTTCTGTAGTTATCGTATATTGAAAAACGTGCTTTTCAGACGTTCTAACGCACCTTAATACTAAACTATTAAACATGAATTTTTTAGATACAAATAATTTAATATAGCAATTTTATATGGCTAAACAAGCTCTAAATGCACTCCTACATTGTTTACAACCCTTCCAATCAATTCTAAACCAATTGTTGAGTACGTGTTAGCGTTGGCACGATGACCACGTATAAAATTATTATATTTTGATCGACGCCAGGTGTTATATTAAATAAAATTTTCTGTAGTTATCGTATATTGAAAAACGTGCTTTTCAGACGTTCTAACGCACCTTAATACTAAACTATTAAACATGAATTTTTTAGATACAAATAATTTAATATAGCAATTTTATATGGCTAAACAAGCTCTTAATGCACTCCTACATTGTTTACAACCCTTCCAATCAATTCTAAACCAATTGTTGAGTACGTGTTAGCGTTGGTACGATGACCACGTATAAAATTATTATATTTTGATCGACGCCAGGTGTTATATTAAATAAAATTTTCTGTAGTTAACGTATATTGAAAAACGTGCTTTTCAGACGTTCTAACGCACCTTAACACTAAACTACTAAACTTGAATTTTTTGGATGCAAAATTATTTAATATAGCAATTTTATATGGCTAAATAAGCTCTAAATGCACTCCTACATTGTTTACAACCTTTCCAATCAATTCTAAACCAATTGTTGAGTACGTGTTAGCGTTGGCTCGATGACCACGTATAAAATTATTATATTTTGATCGACGCCAGGTGTTATAGTAGTACAATAAAATTTTCTGTAGTTAACGTATATTGAAAAACGTGCTTTTCAGACGTTCTAACGGACCTTAATACTAAACTATTAAACTTGAATTTTTTGGATGCAAAATAATTTAATATAGCAATTTTATATGGCTAAATAAGCTCTAAATGCACTCCTACATTGTTTACAACCTTTCCAATCAATTCTACACCAATTGTTGAGTACGTGTTAGCGTTGGCTCGATGACCACGTATAAAATTATTATATTTTGATCGACGCCAGGTGTTATAGTAGTACAATAAAATTTTCTGTAGTTAACGTATATTGAAAAACGTGCTTTTCAGACGTTCTAACGGACCTTAATACTAAACTATTAAACTTGAATTTTTTGGATGCAAAATAATTTAATATAGCAACTTTATATGGCTAAATAAGCTCTAAATGCACTCCTACATTGTTTACAACCTTTCCAATCAATTCTACACCAATTGTTGAGTACGTGTTAGCGTTGGCTCGATGACCACGTATAAAATTATTATATTTTGATCGACGCCAGGTGTTATAGTAGTACAATAAAACTTTCTGTAGTTAACGTATATTGAAAAACGTGCTCTTCAGACGTTCTAACGGACCATAATACTAAACTATTAAACTTGAATTTTTTGGATGCAAAATTATTTAATATAGCAATTTTATATGGCTAAATAAGCTCTAAATGCACTCCTACATTGTTTACAACCTTTCCAATCAATTCTACACCAATTGTTGAGTACGTGTTAGCGTTGGCTCGATGACCACGTATAAAATTATTATATTTTGATCGACGCCAGGTGTTATAGTAGTACAATAAAATTTTCTGTAGTTAACGTATATTGAAAAACGTGCTTTTCAGACGTTCTAACGGACCTTAATACTAAACTATTAAACTTGAATTTTTTGGATGCAAAATAATTTAATATAGCAATTTTATATGGCTAAATAAGCTCTAAATGCACTCCTACATTGTTTACAACCTTTCCAATCAATTCTACACCAATTGTTGAGTACGTGTTAGCGTTGGCTCGATGACCACGTATAAAATTATTATATTTTGATCGACGCCAGGTGTTATAGTAGTACAATAAAATTTTCTGTAGTTAACGTATATTGAAAAACGTGCTCTTCAGACTTTCTAACGGACCTTAATACTAAACTATTAAACTTGAATTTTTTGGATGCAAAATTATTTAATATAGCAATTTTATATGGCTAAATAAGCTCTAAATGCACTCCTACATTGTTTACAACCTTTCCAATCAATTCTACACCAATTGTTGAGTACGTGTTAGCGTTGGCTCGATGACCACGTATAAAATTATTATATTTTGATCAACGCCAGGTGTTATAGTAGTACAATAAAATTTTCTGTAGTTAACGTATATTGAAAAACGTGCTCTTCAGACGTTCTAACGGACCTTAATACTAAACTATTAAACTTGAATTTTTTGGATGCAAAATAATTTAATATAGCAATTTTACATGGCTAAATAAGCTCTAAATGCACTCCTACATTGTTTACAACCTTTGCAATCAATTCTACACCAATTGTTGAGTACGTGTTAGCGTTGGCTCGATGACCACGTATAAAATTATTATATTTTGATCGACGCCAGGTGTTATAGTAGTACAATAAAATTTTCTGTAGTTACCGTACATTGAAAAACGTGCTTTTCAGACGTTCTAACGGACCTTAATACTAAACTATTAAACTTGAATTTTTTGGATGCAAAATAATTTAATATAGCAATTTTATATGGCTAAATAAGCTCTAAATGCACTCCTACATTGTTTACAACCTTTCCAATCAATTCTAAACCAATTGTTGAGTACGTGTTAGTGTTGGCACGATGACCACGTATAAAATTATTATATTTTGATCGACGCCGGGTGTTATAGTAGTACAATAAAATTTTCTGTAGTTATCGTATATTGAAAAACGTGCTTTTCAGACGTTCTAACGCACCTTAATACTAAACTTTTAAACTTGAATTTTTTGGATGCAAAATAATTTAATATAGCAATTTTATATGGCTAAACAAGCTCTAAATGCACTCCTACATTGTTTACAACCCTTCCAATCAATTCTAAACCAATTGTTGAGTACGTGTTAGCGTTGGCACGATGACCACGTATAAAATTATTATATTTTGATCGACGCTAGGTGTTATATTAAATAAAATTTTCTGTAGTTAACGTATATTGAAAAACGTGCTTTTCAGACGTTCTAACGCACCTTAATACTAGACTACTAAACTTGAATTTTTTGGATGCAAAATTATTTAATATAGCAATTTTATATGGCTAAATAAGCTCTAAATGCACTCCTACATTGTTTACAACCTTTCCAATCAATTCTAAACCAATTGTTGAGTACGTCTTAGCGTTGGCTCGATGACCACGTATAAAATTATTATATTTTGATCGATGCCAGGTGTTATAGTAGTACAATAAAATTTTCTGTAGTTAACGTATATTGAAAAACGTGCTTTTCAGACGTTCTAACGGACCTTAATACTAAACTATTAAACTTGAATTTTTTGGATGCAAAATAATTTAATATAGCAATTTTATATGGCTAAATAAGCTCTAAATGCACTCCTACATTGTTTACAACCTTTCCAATCAATTCTACACCAATTGTTCAGTACGTGTTAGTGTTGGCACGATGACCACGTATAAAATTATTATATTTTGATCGACGCCGGGTGTTATAGTAGTACAATAAAATTTTCTGTAGTTATCGTATATTGAAAAACGTGCTTTTCAGACGTTCTAACGCACCTTAATACTAAACTATTAAACTTGAATTTTTTGGATGCAAAATAATTTAATATAGCAATTTTATATGGCTAAACAAGCTCTAAATGCACTCCTACATTGTTTACAACCATTCCAATCAATTCTAAACCAATTGTTGAGTACGTGTTAGCGTTGGCATGATGACCACGTATAAAATTATTATATTTTGATCGACGCCAGGTGTTATAGTAGTACAATAAAATTTTCTATAGTTAACGTATATAGAAAAACGTGCTTTTCAGACGTTCTAACGCACCTTAATACTAAACTGTTAAACTTGAATTTTTTGGATGCAAAATAATTTAATATAGCAATTTTATATGGCTAAATAAGCTCTAAATGCACTCCTACATTGTTTACAACCTTTCCAATCAATTCTACACCAATTGTTGAGTACGTGTTAGCGTTGGCTCGATGACCACGTATAAAATTATTATATTTTGATCGACGCCAGGTGTTATATTAAATAAAATTTTCTGTAGTTAACGTATATTGAAAAACGTGCTTTTCAGACGTTCTAACGCACCTTAATACTAAACTACTTAACTTGAATTTTTTGGATGCAAAATTATTTAATATAGCAATTTTATATGGCTAAATAAGCTCTAAATGCACTCCTACATTGTTTACAACCTTTCCAATCAATTCTAAACCAATTGTTGAGTACGTCTTAGCGTTGGCTCGATGACCACGTATAAAATTATTATATTTTGATCGACGCCAGGTGTTATATTAAATAAAATTTTCTGTAGTTAACGTATATTGAAAAACGTGCTTTTCAGACGTTCTAACGCACCTTAATACTAAACTACTTAACTTGAATTTTTTGGATGCAAAATTATTTAATATAGCAATTTTATATGGCTAAATAAGCTCTAAATGCACTCCTACATTGTTTACAACCTTTCCAATCAATTCTAAACCAATTGTTGAGTACGTCTTAGCGTTGGCTCGATGACCACGTATAAAATTATTATATTTTGATCGACGCCAGGTGTTATATTAAATAAAATTTTCTGTAGTTAACGTATATTGAAAAACGTGCTTTTCAGACGTTCTAACGCACCTTAATACTAAACTATTAAACTTGAATTTTTTGGATGCAAAATAATTTAATATAGCAATTTTATATGGCTAAACAAGCTCTAAATGCACTCCTACATTGTTTACAACCATTCCAATCAATTCTAAACCAATTGTTGAGTACGTGTTAGCGTTGGCATGATGACCACGTATAAAATTATTATATTTTGATCGACGCCAGGTGTTATAGTAGTACAATAAAATTTTCTATAGTTAACGTATATAGAAAAACGTGCTTTTCAGACGTTCTAACGCACCTTAATACTAAACTGTTAAACTTGAATTTTTTGGATGCAAAATAATTTAATATAGCAATTTTATATGGCTAAATAAGCTCTAAATGCACTCCTACATTGTTTACTACCTTTCCAATCAATTCTACACCAATTGTTGAGTACGTGTTAGCGTTGGCTCGATGACCACGTATAAAATTATTATATTTTGATCGACGCCAGGTGTTATATTAAATAAAATTTTCTGTAGTTAACGTATATTGAAAAACGTGCTTTTCAGACGTTCTAACGCACCTTAATACTAAACTACTTAACTTGAATTTTTTGGATGCAAAATTATTTAATATAGCAATTTTATATGGCTAAATAAGCTCTAAATGCACTCCTACATTGTTTACAACCTTTCCAATCAATTCTACACCAATTGTTGAGTACGTGTTAGCGTTGGCTCGATGACCACGTATAAAATTATTATATTTTGATCGACGCCAGGTGTTATATTAAATAAAATTTTCTGTAGTTAACGTATATTGAAAAACGTGCTTTTCAGACGTTCTAACGCACCTTAATACTAAACTACTTAACTTGAATTTTTTGGATGCAAAATTATTTAATATAGCAATTTTATATGGCTAAATAAGCTCTAAATGCACTCCTACATTGTTTACAACCTTTCCAATCAATTCTAAACCAATTGTTGAGTACGTCTTAGCGTTGGCTCGATGACCACGTATAAAATTATTATATTTTGATCGATGCCAGGTGTTATAGTAGTACAATAAAATTTTCTATAGTTAACGTATATAGAAAAACGTGCTTTTCAGACGTTCTAACGCACCTTAATACTAAACTGTTAAACTTGAATTTTTTGGATGCAAAATAATTTAATATAGCAATTTTATATGGCTAAATAAGCTCTAAATGCACTCCTACATTGTTTACAACCTTTCCAATCAATTCTACACCAATTGTTGAGTACGTGTTAGCGTTGGCACGATGACCACGTATAAAATTATTATATTTTGATCGACGCCAGGTGTTATATTAAATAAAATTTTCTGTAGTTAACGTATATTGAAAAACGTGTTTTTCAGACGTTCTAACGCACCTTAATACTAAACTACTTAACTTGAATTTTTTGGATGCAAAATTATTTAATATAGCAATTTTATATGGCTAAATAAGCTCTAAATGCACTCCTACATTGTTTACAACCTTTCCAATCAATTCTAAACCAATTGTTGAGTACGTCTTAGCGTTGGCTCGATGACCACGTATAAAATTATTATATTTTGATCGATGCCAGGTGTTATAGTAGTACAATAAAATTTTCTGTAGTTAACGTATATTGAAAAACGTGCTTTTCAGACGTTCTAACGCACCTTAATACTAAACTATTAAACTTGAATTTTTTGGATGCAAAATAATGTAATATAGCAATTTTATATGGCTAAATAAGCTCTAAATGCACTCCTACATTGTTTACAACCTTTCCAATCAATTCTTAACCAATTGTTGAGTACGTGTTAGCGTTGGCATGATGACCACGTATAAAATTATTATATTTTGATCGACGCCAGGTGTAGTAGTACAATAAAATTTTCTATAGTTAACGTATATAGAAAAACGTGCTTTTCAGACGTTCTAACGCACCTTAATACTAAACTGTTAAACTTGAATTTTTTGGATGCAAAATAATTTAATATAGCAATTTTATATGGCTAAATAAGCTCTAAATGCACTCCTACATTGTTTACAACCTTTCCAATCAATTCTACACCAATTGTTGAGTACGTGTTAGCGTTGGCTCGATGACCACGTATAAAATTATTATATTTTGATCGACGCCAGGTGTTATAGTAGTACAATAAAATTTTCTGTAGTTAACGTATATAGAAAAACGTGCTTTTCAGACGTCCTAACGCACCTTAATACTAAACTGTTAAACTTGAATTTTTTGGATGCAAAATAATTTAATATAGGAATTTTATATGGCTAAATAAGCTCTAAATGCACTCCTACATTGTTTACAACCTTTCCAATCAATTCTAAACCAATTGTTGAGTACGTGTTAGCGTTGGCTCGATGACCACGTATAAAATTATTATATTTTGATCGACGCCAGGTGTTATAGTAGTACAATAAAATTTTCTGTAGTTAACGTGTATTGAAAAACGTGCTTTTCAGACGTTCTAACGGACCTTAATACTAAACTATTAAACTTGAATTTTTTGGATGCAAAATAATTTAATATAGCAATTTTATATGGCTAAACAAGCTCTAAATGCACTCCTACATTGTTTACAACCCTTCCAATCAATTTTAAACCAATTGTTGAGTACGTGATAGCGTTGGCACGATGACCACGTATAAAATTATTATATTTTGATCGACGCCAGGTGTTATATTAAATAAAATTTTCTGTAGTTAACGTATATTGAAAAACGTGCTTTTCAGACGTTCTAACGCACCTTAATACTAAACTACTAAACTTGAATTTTTTTGATGCAAAATTATTTAATATAGCAATTTTATATGGCTAAATAAGCTCTAAATGCACTCCTACATTGTTTACAACCTTTCCAATCAATTCTAAACCAATTGTTGAGTACGTGTTAGTGTTGGCACGATGACCACGTATAAAATTATTATATTTTGATCGACGCCGGGTGTTATAGTAGTACAATAAAATTTTCTGTAGTTATCGTATATTGAAAAACGTGCTTTTCAGACGTTCTAACGCACCTTAATACTAAACTATTAAACATAAATTTTTTAGATACAAATAATTTAATATAGCAATTTTATATGGCTAAACAAGCTCTAAATGCACTCCTACATTGTTTACAACCCTTCCAATCAATTCTAAACCAATTGTTGATTACGTGTTAGCGTTGGCAGGATGACCACGTATAAAATTATTATATTTTGATCGACGCCAGGTGTTATATTAAATAAAATTTTCTGTAGTTAACGTATATTGAAAAACGTGCTTTTCAGACGTTCTAACGCACCTTAATACTAAACTACTAAACTTGAATTTTTTGGATGCAAAATTATTTAATATAGCAATTTTATATGGCTAAACAAGCTCTAAATGCACTCCTACATTGTTTACAACCTTTTCAATCAATTCTAAACCAATTGTTGAGTACGTGTTAGCGTTGGCACGATGACCACGTATAAAATTATTATATTTTGATCGACGCCAGGTGTTATAGTAGTACAATAAAATTGTCTGGAGTTAACGTATATTGAAAAATTTGCTTTTCAGACGTTCTAGCGCACCTCAATACTAAACTATTAAACTTGAATTTTTTGGATGCAAAATAATTTAATATATCAATTTTATATGGCCAAATAAGCTCTAAATGCACTCCTACATTGTTTACAACCATTTCAATCAATTCTAAACCAATTGTTGAGTACGTGTTAGCGTTGGCACGATGACCACGTATAAAATTATTATATTTTGATCGACGCCATGTGTTATAGTAGTACGATAAAATTTTCTGTAGTTAACGTATATTGAAAAACGTGCTTTTCAGACGTTCTAACGGACCTTAATACTAAACTATTAAACTTGAATTTTTTGGATGCAAGATAATTTAATATAGCAATTTTATATGGCTAAATAAGCTCTAAATGCACTCCTACATTGTTTACAACCTTTCCAATCAATTCTAAACCAATTGTTGAGTACGTGTTAGCGTTGGCTCGATGACCACGTATAAAATTATTATATTTTGATCGACGCCAGGTGTTATAGTAGTACAATAAAATTTTCTGTAGTTAACGTATATTGAAAAACGTGCTTTTCAGACGTTCTAACGGACCTTAATACTAAACTATTAAACTTGAATTTTTTGGATGCAAAATAATTTAATATAGCAATTTTATATGGCTAAATAAGCTCTAAATGCACTCCTACATTGTTTACAACCTTTCCAATCAATTATAAACCAATTGTTGAGTACGTGTTAGCGTTGGCATGATGACCACGTATAAAATTATTATATTTTGATCGACGCCAGGTGTTATAGTAGTACAATAAAATTTGCTGTAGTTAACGTATATTGAAAAACGTGCTTTTCAGACGTTCTAACGGACCTTAATACTAAACTATTAAACTTGAATTTTTTGGATGCAAAATAATTTAATATAGCAATTTTATATGGCTAAATAAGCTCTAAATGCACTCCTACATTGTTTACAACCTTTCCAATCAATTATAAACCAATTGTTGAGTACGTGTTAGCGTTAGCTCGATGACCACGTATAAAATTATTATATTTTGATCGACGCCAGGTGTTATAGTAGTACAATAAAATTTTCTGTAGTTAACGTATATTGAAAAACGTGCTTTTCAGACGTTCTAACGCACCTTAATACTAAACTATTAAACTTGAATTTTTTGGATGCAAAATAATGTAATATAGCAATTTTATATGGCTAAATAAGCTCTAAATGCACTCCTACATTGTTTACAACCTTTCCAATCAATTCTAAACCAATTGTTGAGTACGTGTTAGCGTTGGCATGATGACCACGTATAAAATTATTATATTTTGATCGACGCCAGGTGTTATAGTAGTACAATAAAATTTTCTGTAGTTAACGTATATTGAAAAACGTGCTTTTCAGACGTTCTAACGCACCTTAATACTAAACTATTAAACTTGAATTTTTTGGATGCAAAATAATGTAATATAGCAATTTTATATGGCTAAATAAGCTCTAAATGCACTCCTACATTGTTTACAACCTTTCCAATCAATTATAAACCAATTGTTGAGTACGTGTTAGCGTTGGCTCGATGACCACGTATAAAATTATTATATTTTGATCGACGCCAGGTGTTATAGTAGTACAATAAAATTTTCTGTAGTTAACGTATATTGAAAAACGTGCTTTTCAGACGTTCTAACGCACCTTAATACTAAACTATTAAACTTGAATTTTTTGGATGCAAAATAATGTAATATAGCAATTTTATATGGCTAAATAAGCTCTAAATGCACTCCTACATTGTTTACAACCTTTCCAATCAATTCTAAACCAATTGTTGAGTACGTGTTAGCGTTGGCATGATGACCACGTATAAAATTATTATATTTTGATCGACGCCAGGTGTTATAGTAGTACAATAAAATTTGCTGTAGTTAACGTATATTGAAAAACGTGCTTTTCAGACGTTCTAACGGACCTTAATACTAAACTATTAAACTTGAATTTTTTGGATTCAAAATAATTTAATATAGCAATTTTATATGGCTAAATAAGCTCTAAATGCACTCCTACATTGTTTACAACCTTTCCAATCAATTATAAACCAATTGTTGAGTACGTGTTAGCGTTAGCTCGATGACCACGTATAAAATTATTATATTTTGATCGACGCCAGGTGTTATAGTAGTACAATAAAATTTTCTGTAGTTAACGTATATTGAAAAACGTGCTTTTCAGACGTTCTAACGGACCTTAATACTAAACTATTAAACTTGAATTTTTTGGATGCAAAATAATGTAATATAGCAATTTTATATGGCTAAATAAGCTCTAAATGCACTCCTACATTGTTTACAACCTTTCCAATCAATTATAAACCAATTGTTGAGTACGTGTTAGCGTTGGCTCGATGACCACGTATAAAATTATTATATTTTGATCGACGCCAGGTGTTATAGTAGTACAATAAAATTTTCTGTAGTTAACGTATATTGAAAAACGTGCTTTTCAGACGTTCTAACGCACCTTAATACTAAACTATTAAACTTGAATTTTTTGGATGCAAAATAATGTAATATAGCAATTTTATATGGCTAAATAAGCTCTAAATGCACTCCTACATTGTTTACAACCTTTCCAATCAATTATAAACCAATTGTTGAGTACGTGTTAGCGTTGGCTCGATGACCACGTATAAAATTATTATATTTTGATCGACGCCAGGTGTTATAGTAGTACAATAAAATTTTCTGTAGTTAACGTATATTGAAAAACGTGCTTTTCAGACGTTCTAACGCACCTTAATACTAAACTATTAAACTTGAATTTTTTGGATGCAAAATAATGTAATATAGCAATTTTATATGGCTAAATAAGCTCTAAATGCACTCCTACATTGTTTACAACCTTTCCAATCAATTCTAAACCAATTGTTGAGTACGTGTTAGCGTTGGCATGATGACCACGTATAAAATTATTATATTTTGATCGACGCCAGGTGTTATAGTAGTACAATAAAATTTGCTGTAGTTAACGTATATTGAAAAACGTGCTTTTCAGACGTTCTAACGGACCTTAATACTAAACTATTAAACTTGAATTTTTTGGATGCAAAATAATTTAATATAGCAATTTTATATGGCTAAATAAGCTCTAAATGCACTCCTACATTGTTTACAACCTTTCCAATCAATTATAAACCAATTGTTGAGTACGTGTTAGCGTTAGCTCGATGACCACGTATAAAATTATTATATTTTGATCGACGCCAGGTGTTATAGTAGTACAATAAAATTTTCTGTAGTTAACGTATATTGAAAAACGTGCTTTTCAGACGTTCTAACGCACCTTAATACTAAACTATTAAACTTGAATTTTTTGGATGCAAAATAATGTAATATAGCAATTTTATATGGCTAAATAAGCTCTAAATGCACTCCTACATTGTTTACAACCTTTCCAATCAATTCTAAACCAATTGTTGAGTACGTGTTAGCGTTGGCATGATGACCACGTATAAAATTATTATATTTTGATCGACGCCAGGTGTTATAGTAGTACAATAAAATTTGCTGTAGTTAACGTATATTGAAAAACGTGCTTTTCAGACGTTCTAACGGACCTTAATACTAAACTATTAAACTTGAATTTTTTGGATGCAAAATAATTTAATATAGCAATTTTATATGGCTAAATAAGCTCTAAATGCACTCCTACATTGTTTACAACCTTTCCAATCAATTATAAACCAATTGTTGAGTACGTGTTAGCGTTGGCTCGATGACCACGTATAAAACTATTATATTTTGATCGACGCCAGGTGTTATAGTAGTACAATAAAATTTTCTGTAGTTAACGTATATTGAAAAACGTGATTTTCAGACGTTCTAACGCACCTTAATACTAAACTATTAAACTTGAATTTTTTGGATGCAAAATAATGTAATATAGCAATTTTATATGGCTAAATAAGCTCTAAATGCACTCCTACATTGTTTACAACCTTTCCAATCAATTCTAAACCAATTGTTGAGTACGTGTTAGCGTTGGCATGATGACCACGTATAAAATTATTATATTTTGATCGACGCCAGGTGTTATAGTAGTACAATAAAATTTTCTGTAGGTAACGTATATAGAAAAACGTGCTTTTCAGACGTTCTAACGCACCTTAATACTAAACTGTTAAACTTGAATTTTTTGGATGCAAAATAATTTAATATAGCAATTTTATATGGCTAAATAAGCTCTAAATGCACTCCTACATTGTTTACAACCCTTCCAATCAATTCTAAACCAATTGTTGAGTACGTGTTAGCGTTGGCTCGATGACCACGTATAAAATTATTATATTTTGATCGACGCCAGGTGTTATAGTAGTACAATAAAATTTTCTGTAGTTATCGTATATTGAAAAACGTGCTTTTCAGACGTTCTAACGCACCTTAATACTAAACTATTAAACATGAATTTTTTAGATACAAATAATTTAATATAGCAATTTTATATGGCTAAACAAGCTCTAAATGCACTCCTACATTGTTTACAACCCTTCCAATCAATTCTAAACCAATTGTTGAGTACGTGTTAGCGTTGGCACGATGACCATGTATAAAATTATTATATTTTGATCGACGCCAGGTGTTATATTAAATAAAATTTTCTGTAGTTAACGTATATTGAAAAACGTGCTTTTCAGACTTTCTAACGCACCTTAATACTAAACTACTAAACTTGAATTTTTTGGATGCAAAATTATTTAATATAGCAATTTTATATGGCTAAACAAGCTCTAAATGCACTCCTACATTGTTTACAACCTTTTCAATCAATTCTAAACCAATTGTTGAGTACGTGTTAGCGTTGGCACGATGACCACGTATAAAATTATTATATTTTGATCGACGCCAGGTGTTATAGTAGTACAATAAAATTGTCTGGAGTTAACGTATATTGAAAAATTTGCTTTTCAGACGTTCTAGCGCACCTCAATACTAAACTATTAAACTTGAATTTTTTGGATGCAAAATAATTTAATATATCAATTTTATATGGCCAAATAAGCTCTAAATGCACTCCTACATTGTTTACAACCATTTCAATCAATTCTAAACCAATTGTTGAGTACGTGTTAGCGTTGGCACGATGACCACGTATAAAATTATTATATTTTGATCGACGCCATGTGTTATAGTAGTACGATAAAATTTTCTGTAGTTAACGTATATTGAAAAACGTGCTTTTCAGACGTTCTAACGGACCTTAATACTAAACTATTAAACTTGAATTTTTTGGATGCAAGATAATTTAATATAGCAATTTTATATGGCTAAATAAGCTCTAAATGCACTCCTACATTGTTTACAACCTTTCCAATCAATTCTAAACCAATTGTTGAGTACGTGTTAGCGTTGGCTCGATGACCACGTATAAAATTATTATATTTTGATCGACGCCAGGTGTTATAGTAGTACAATAAAATTTTCTGTAGTTAACGTATATTGAAAAACGTGCTTTTCAGACGTTCTAACGGACCTTAATACTAAACTATTAAACTTGAATTTTTTGGATGCAAAATAATTTAATATAGCAATTTTATATGGCTAAATAAGCTCTAAATGCACTCCTACATTGTTTACAACCTTTCCAATCAATTATAAACCAATTGTTGAGTACGTGTTAGCGTTGGCTCGATGACCACGTATAAAATTATTATATTTTGATCGACGCCAGGTGTTATAGTAGTACAATAAAATTTTCTGTAGTTAACGTATATTGAAAAACGTGCTTTTCAGACATTCTAACGCACCTTAATACTAAACTATTAAACTTGAATTTTTTGGATGCAAAATAATGTAATATAGCAATTTTATATGGCTAAATAAGCTCTAAATGCACTCCTACATTGTTTACAACCTTTCCAATCAATTCTAAACCAATTGTTGAGTACGTGTTAGCGTTGGCATGATGACCACGTATAAAATTATTATATTTTGATCGACGCCAGGTGTTATAGTAGTACAATAAAATTTGCTGTAGTTAACGTATATTGAAAAACGTGCTTTTCAGACGTTCTAACGGACCTTAATACTAAACTATTAAACTTGAATTTTTTGGATGCAAAATAATTTAATATAGCAATTTTATATGGCTAAATAAGCTCTAAATGCACTCCTACATTGTTTACAACCTTTCCAATCAATTATAAACCAATTGTTGAGTACGTGTTAGCGTTGGCTCGATGACCACGTATAAAATTATTATATTTTGATCGACGCCAGGTGTTATAGTAGTACAATAAAATTTTCTGTAGTTAACGTATATTGAAAAACGTGCTTTTCAGACGTTCTAACGCACCTTAATACTAAACTATTAAACTTGCATTTTTTGGATGCAAAATAATGTAATATAGCAATTTTATATGGCTAAATAAGCTCTAAATGCACTCCTACATTGTTTACAACCTTTCCAATCAATTCTAAACCAATTGTTGAGTACGTGTTAGCGTTGGCATGATGACCACGTATAAAATTATTATATTTTGATCGACGCCAGGTGTTATAGTAGTACAATAAAATTTGCTGTAGTTAACGTATATTGAAAAACGTGCTTTTCAGACGTTCTAACTGACCTTAATACTAAACTATTAAACTTGAATTTTTTGGATGCAAAATAATTTAATATAGCAATTTTATATGGCTAAATAAGCTCTAAATGCACTCCTACATTGTTTACAACCTTTCCAATCAATTATAAACCAATTGTTGAGTACGTGTTAGCGTTGGCTCGATGACCACGTATAAAATTATTATATTTTGATCGACGCCAGGTGTTATAGTAGTACAATAAAATTTTCTGTAGTTAACGTATATTGAAAAACGTGCTTTTCAGACGTTCTAACGCACCTTAATACTAAACTATTAAACTTGAATTTTTTGGATGCAAAATAATGTAATATAGCAATTTTATATGGCTAAATAAGCTCTAAATGCACTCCTACATTGTTTACAACCTTTCCAATCAATTCTAAACCAATTGTTGAGTACGTGTTAGCGTTGGCATGATGACCACGTATAAAATTATTATATTTTGATCGACGCCAGGTGTTATAGTAGTACAATAAAATTTGCTGTAGTTAACGTATATTGAAAAACGTGCTTTTCAGACGTTCTAACGGACCTTAATACTAAACTATTAAACTTGAATTTTTTGGATGCAAAATAATTTAATATAGCAATTTTATATGGCTAAATAAGCTCTAAATGCACTCCTACATTGTTTACAACCTTTCCAATCAATTATAAACCAATTGTTGAGTACGTGTTAGCGTTGGCTCGATGACCACGTATAAAATTATTATATTTTGATCGACGCCAGGTGTTATAGTAGTACAATAAAATTTTCTGTAGTTAACGTATATTGAAAAACGTGCTTTTCAGACGTTCTAACGCACCTTAATACTAAACTATTAAACTTGAATTTTTTGGATGCAAAATAATGTAATATAGCAATTTTATATGGCTAAATAAGCTCTAAATGCACTCCTACATTGTTTACAACCTTTCCAATCAATTCTAAACCAATTGTTGAGTACGTGTTAGCGTTGGCATGATGACCACGTATAAAATTATTATATTTTGATCGACGCCAGGTGTTATAGTAGTACAATAAAATTTGCTGTAGTTAACGTATATTGAAAAACGTGCTTTTCAGACGTTCTAACGGACCTTAATACTAAACTATTAAACTTGAATTTTTTGGATGCAAAATAATGTAATATAGCAATTTTATATGGCTAAATAAGCTCTAAATGCACTCCTACATTGTTTACAACCTTTCCAATCAATTATAAACCAATTGTTGAGTACGTGTTAGCGTTGGCTCGATGACCACGTATAAAATTATTATATTTTGATCGACGCCAGGTGTTATAGTAGTACAATAAAATTTTCTGTAGTTAACGTATATTGAAAAACGTGCTTTTCAGACGTTCTAACGCACCTTAATACTAAACTATTAAACTTGAATTTTTTGGATGCAAAATAATGTAATATAGCAATTTTATATGGCTAAATAAGCTCTAAATGCACTCCTACATTGTTTACAACCTTTCCAATCAATTCTAAACCAATTGTTGAGTACGTGTTAGCGTTGGCATGATGACCACGTATAAAATTATTATATTTTGATCGACGCCAGGTGTTATAGTAGTACAATAAAATTTGCTGTAGTTAACGTATATTGAAAAACGTGCTTTTCAGACGTTCTAACGCACTTTAATACTAAACTATTAAACTTGAATTTTTTGGATGCAAAATAATGTAATATAGCAATTTTATATGGCTAAATAAGCTCTAAATGCACTCCTACATTGTTTACAACCTTTTCAATCAATTCTAAACCAATTGCTGAGTATGTGTTAGTGTTGGCACGATGACCACAAATAAAATTATTATATTTTGATCGACGCCAGGTGTTATAGTAGTACAATAAAATTTTCTGTAGTTAACGTGTATTGAAAAACGTGCGTTTCAGACGTTCTAACGCACCTTAATACTAAACTATTAAACTTGAATTTTTTGGATGCAAAATAATGTAATATAGCAATTTTATATGGCTAAATAAGCTCTAAATGCACTCCTACATTGTTTACAACCTTTCCAATCAATTCTAAACCAATTGCTGAGTACGTGTTAGTGTTGGCGCGATGACCACGTATAAAATTATTATATTTTGATCGACGCCAGGTGTTATAGTAGTACAATAAAATTTTCTGTAGTTAACGTGTATTGAAAAACGTGCTTTTCAGACGTTCTAACGCACCTTAATACTAAACTATTAAACTTGAATTTTTTGGATGCAAAATAATGTAATATAGCAATTTTATATGGCTAAATAAGCTCTAAATGCACTCCTACATTGTTTACAACCTTTCCAAGCAATTCTACACCAATTGTTGAGTACGTGTTAGCGTTGGCTCGATGACCACGTATAAAATTATTATATTTTGATCGACGCCAGGTGTTATAGTAGTACAATAAAATTTTCTGTAGTTAACGTATATTGAAAAACGTGCTTTTCAGACGTTCTAACGGACCTTAATACTAAACTATTAAACTTAAATTTTTTGGATGCAAAATAATTTAATATAGCAATTTTATATGGCTAAATAAGCTCTAAATGCACTCCTACATTGTTTACAACCTTTCCAATCAATTCTAAACCAATTGTTGAGTACGTGTTAGAGTTGGCTCGATGACCACGTATTTAATTATTATATTTTGATCGACGCCAGGTGTTATAGTAGTACAATAAAATTTTCTGTAGTTAACGTATATTGAAAAACGTGCTTTTCAGACGTTCTAACGGACCTTAATACTAAACTATTAAACTTGAATTTTTTGGATGCAAAATAATCTAATATAGCAATTTTGTATGGCTAAATAAGCTCTAAATGCACTCCTACATTGTTTACAACCTTTCCAATCAATTATAAACCAATTGTTGAGTACGTGTTAGCGTTGGCTCGATGACCACGTATAAAATTATTATATTTTGATCGACGCCAGGTGTTATAGTAGTACAATAAAATTTTCTGTAGTTAACGTATATTGAAAAACGTGCTTTTCAGACGTTCTAACGCACCTTAATACTAAACTATTAAACTTGAATTTTTTGGATGCAAAATAATGTAATATAGCAATTTTATATGGCTAAATAAGCTCTAAATGCACTCCTACATTGTTTACAACCTTTCCAATCAATTCTAAACCAATTTTTGAGTACGTGTTAGCGTTGGCATGATGACCACGTATAAAATTATTATATTTTGATCGACGCCAGGTGTTATAGTAGTACAATAAAATTTGCTGTAGTTAACGTATATTGAAAAACGTGCTTTTCAGACGTTCTAACGGACCTTAATACTAAACTATTAAACTTGAATTTTTTGGATGCAAAATAATTTAATATAGCAATTTTATATGGCTAAATAAGCTCTAAATGCACTCCTACATTGTTTACAACCTTTCCAATCAATTATAAACCAATTGTTGAGTACGTGTTAGCGTTGGCTCGATGACCACGTATAAAATTATTATATTTTGATCGACGCCAGGTGTTATAGTAGTACAATAAAATTTTCTGTAGTTAACGTATATTGAAAAACGTGCTTTTCAGACGTTCTAACGCACCTTAATACTAAACTATTAATCTTGAATTTTTTGGATGCAAAATAATGTAATATAGCAATTTTATATGGCTAAATAAGCTCTAAATGCACTCCTACATAGTTTACAACCTTTCCAATCAATTCTAAACCAATTGTTGAGTACGTGTTAGCGTTGGCATGATGACCACGTATAAAATTATTATATTTTGATCGACGCCAGGTGTTATAGTAGTACAATAAAATTTGCTGTAGTTAACGTATATTGAAAAACGTGCTTTTCAGACGTTCTAACGGACCTTAATACTAAACTATTAAACTTGAATTTTTTGGATGCAAAATAATTTAATATAGCAATTTTATATGGCTAAATAAGCTCTAAATGCACTCCTACATTGTTTACAACCTTTCCAATCAATTATAAACCAATTGTTGAGTACGTGTTAGCGTTGGCTCGATGACCACGTATAAAATTATTATATTTTGATCGACGCCAGGTGTTATAGTAGTACAATAAAATTTTCTGTAGTTAACGTATATTGAAAAACGTGCTTTTCAGACGTTCTAACGCACCTTAATACTAAACTATTAAACTTGAATTTTTTGGATGCAAAATAATGTAATATAGCAATTTTATATGGCTAAATAAGCTCTAAATGCACTCCTACATTGTTTACAACCTTTCCAATCAATTCTAAACCAATTGTTGAGTACGTGTTAGCGTTGGCATGATGACCACGTATAAAATTATTATATTTTGATCGACGCCAGGTGTTATAGTAGTACAATAAAATTTGCTGTAGTTAACGTATATTGAAAAACGTGCTTTTCAGACGTTCTAACGGACCTTAATACTAAACTATTAAACTTGAATTTTTTGGATGCAAAATAATTTAATATAGCAATTTTATATGGCTAAATAAGCTCTAAATGCACTCCTACATTGTTTACAACCTTTCCAATCAATTCTAAACCAATTGTTGAGTACGTGTTAGCGTTGGCTCGATGACCACGTATAAAATTATTATATTTTGATCGACGCCAGGTGTTATAGTAGTACAATAAAATTTTCTGTAGTTAACGTATATTGAAAAACGTGCTTTTCAGACGTTCTAACGCACCTTAATACTAAACTATTAAACTTGAATTTTTTGGATGCAAAATAATGTAATATAGCAATTTTATATGGCTAAATAAGCTCTAAATGCACTCCTACATTGTTTACAACCTTTCCAATCAATTCTAAACCAATTGTTGAGTACGTGTTAGCGTTGGCATGATGACCACGTATAAAATTATTATATTTTGATCGACGCCAGGTGTTATAGTAGTACAATAAAATTTGCTGTAGTTAACGTATATTGAAAAACGTGCTTTTCAGACGTTCTAACGGACCTTAATACTAAACTATTAAACTTGAATTTTTTGGATGCAAAATAATTTAATATAGCAATTTTATATGGCTAAATAAGCTCTAAATGCACTCCTACATTGTTTACAACCTTTCCAATCAATTATAAACCAATTGTTGAGTACGTGTTAGTGTTGGCTCGATGACCACGTATAAAATTATTATATTTTGATCGACGCCAGGTGTTATAGTAGTACAATAAAATTTGCTGTAGTTAACGTATATTGAAAAACGTGCTTTTCAGACGTTCTAACGCACCTTAATACTAAACTATTAAACTTGAATTTTTTGGATGCAAAATAATGTAATATAGCAATTTTATATGGCTAAATAAGCTCTAAATGCACTCCTACATTGTTTACAACCTTTCCAATCAATTCTAAACCAATTGTTGAGTACGTGTTAGCGTTGGCATGATGACCACGTATAAAATTATTATATTTTGATCGACGCCAGGTGTTATAGTAGTACAATAAAATTTGCTGTAGTTAACGTATATTGAAAAACGTGCTTTTCAGACGTTCTAACGCACTTTAATACTAAACTATTAAACTTGAATTTTTTGGATGCAAAATAATGTAATATAGCAATTTTATATGGCTAAATAAGCTCTAAATGCACTCCTACATTGTTTACAACCTTTTCAATCAATTCTAAACCAATTGCTGAGTATGTGTTAGTGTTGGCACGATGACCACAAATAAAATTATTATATTTTGATCGACGCCAGGTGTTATAGTAGTACAATAAAATTTTCTGTAGTTAACGTGTATTGAAAAACGTGCTTTTCAGACGTTCTAACGCACCTTAATACTAAACTATTAAACTTGAATTTTTTGGATGCAAAATAATGTAATATAGCAATTTTATATGGCTAAATAAGCTCTAAATGCACTCCTACATTGTTTACAACCTTTCCAATCAATTCTAAACCAATTGCTGAGTACGTGTTAGTGTTGGCGCGATGACCACGTATAAAATTATTATATTTTGATCGACGCCAGGTGTTATAGTAGTACAATAAAATTTTCTGTAGTTAACGTGTATTGAAAAACGTGCTTTTCAGACGTTCTAACGCACCTTAATACTAAACTATTAAACTTGAATTTTTTGGATGCAAAATAATGTAATATAGCAATTTTATATGGCTAAATAAGCTCTAAATGCACTCCTACATTGTTTACAACCTTTCCAAGCAATTCTACACCAATTGTTGAGTACGTGTTAGCGTTGGCTCGATGACCACGTATAAAATTATTATATTTTGATCGACGCCAGGTGTTATAGTAGTACAATAAAATTTTCTGTAGTTAACGTATATTGAAAAACGTGCTTTTCAGACGTTCTAACGGACCTTAATACTAAACTATTAAACTTGAATTTTTTGGATGCAAAATAATTTAATATAGCAATTTTATATGGCTAAATAAGCTCTAAATGCACTCCTACATTGTTTACAACCTTTCCAATCAATTCTAAACCAATTGTTGAGTACGTGTTAGCGTTGGCTCGATGACCACGTATATAATTATTATATTTTGATCGACGCCAGGTGTTATAGTAGTACAATAAAATTTTCTGTAGTTAACGTATATTGAAAAACGTGCTTTTCAGACGTTCTAACGCACCTTAATACTAAACTATTAAACTTGAATCTTTTGGATGCAAAATAATTTAATATAGCAATTTTATATGGCTAACTAAGCTCTAAATGCACTCCTACATTGTTTACAACCTTTCCAATCAATTCTAAACCAATTGCTGAGTACGTGTTAGTGTTGGCACGATGACCACGTATAAAATTATTATATTTTGATCGACGCCAGGTGTTATAGTAGTACAATAAAATTTTCTGTAGTTAACGTGTATTGCAAAACGTGCTTTTCAGACGTTCTAACGCACCTTAATACTAAACTATTAAACTTGAATTTTTTGGATGCAAAATAATTTAATATAGCAGTTTTATATGGCTAAATAAGCTCTAAATGCACTCCTACATTGTTTACAACCTTTCCAATCAATTCTAAACCAATTGTTGAGTACGTGTTAGTGTTGGCTCGATGACCACGTATAAAATTATTATATTTTGATCGACGCCAGGTGTTATAGTAGTACAATAAAATTTGCTGTAGTTAGCGTATATTGAAAAACGTGCTTTTCAGACGTTCTAACGCACCTTAATACTAAACTATTAAACTTGAATTTTTTGGATGCAAAATAATTTAATATAGCAATTTTATATGGCTAAATAAGCTCTAAATGCACTCCTACATTGTTTACAACCTTTCCAATCAATTCTAAACCAATTGCTGAGTACGTGTTAGTGTTGGCACGATGACCACGTATAAAATTATTATATTTTGATCGACGCCAGGTGTTATAGTAGTACAATAAAATTTGCTGTAGTTAACGTATATTGAAAAACGTGCTTTTCAGACGTTCTAACGCACCTTAATACTAAACTATTAAACTTGAATTTTTTGGATGCAAAATAATTTAATATAGCAATTTTATATGGCTAAATAAGCTCTAAATGCACTCCTACATTGTTTACAACCTTTCCAATCAATTCTAAACCAATTGCTGAGTACGTGTTAGTGTTGGCACGATGACCACGTATAAAATTATTATATTTTGATCGACGCCAGGTGTTATAGTAGTACAATAAAATTTTCTGTAGTTAACGTGTATTGAAAAACGTGCTTTTCAGACGTTCTAACGCACCTTAATACTAAACTATTAAACTTGAATTTTTTGGATGCAAAATAATGTAATATAGCAATTTTATATGGCTAAATAAGCTCTAAATGCACTCCTACATTGTTTACAACCTTTCCAAGCAATTCTACACCAATTGTTGAGTACGTGTTAGCGTTGGCTCGATGACCACGTATAAAATTATTATATTTTGATCGACGCCAGGTGTTATAGTAGTACAATAAAATTTTCTGTAGTTAACGTGTATTGAAAAACGTGCTTTTCAGACGTTCTAACGCACCTTAATACTAAACTATTAAACTTGAATTTTTTGGATGCAAAATAATGTAATATAGCAATTTTATATGGCTAAATAAGTTCTAAATGCACTCCTACATTGTTTACAACCTTTCCAAGCAATTCTACACCAATTGTTGAGTACGTGTTAGCGTTGGCTCGATGACCACGTATAAAATTATTATATTTTGATCGACGCCAGGTGTTATAGTAGTACAATAAAATTTTCTGTAGTTAACGTATATTGAAAAACGTGCTTTTCAGACGTTCTAACGGACCTTAATACTAAACTATTAAACTTGAATTTTTTGGATGCAAAATAATTTAATATAGCAATTTTATATGGCTAAATAAGCTCTAAATGCACTCCTACATTGTTTACAACCTTTCCAAGCAATTCTACACCAATTGTTGAGTACGTGTTAGCGTTGGCTCGATGACCACGTATAAAATTATTATATTTTGATCGACGCCAGGTGTTATAGTAGTACAATAAAATTTTCTGTAGTTAACGTATATTGAAAAACGTGCTTTTCAGACGTTCTAACGCACCTTAATACTAAACTATTAAACTTGAATCTTTTGGATGCAAAATAATTTAATATAGCAATTTTATATGGCTAAATAAGCTCTAAATGCACTCCTACATTGTTTACAACCTTTCCAATCAATTCTAAACCAATTGCTGAGTACGTGTTAGTGTTGGCACGATGACCACGTATAAAATTATTATATTTTGATCGACGCCAGGTGTTATAGTAGTACAATAAAATTTTCTGTAGTTAACGTGTATTGAAAAACGTGCTTTTCAGACGTTCTAACGCACCTTAATACTAAACTATTAAACTTGAATTTTTTGGATGCAAAATAATTTAATATAGCAGTTTTATATGGCTAAATAAGCTCTAAATGCACTCCTACATTGTTTACAACCTTTCCAATCAATTCTAAACCAATTGTTGAGTACGTGTTAGCGTTGGCTCGATGACCACGTATAAAATTATTATATTTTGATCGACGCCAGGTGTTATAGTAGTACAATAAAATTTGCTGTAGTTAACGTATATTGAAAAACGTGATTTTCAGACGTTCTAACGCACCTTAATACTAAACTATTAAACTTGAATTTTTTGGATGCAAAATAATTTAATATAGCAATTTTATATGGCTAAATAAGCTCTAAATGCACTCCTACATTCTTTACAACATTTCCAATCAATTCTACACCAATTGTTGAGTACGTGTTAGCGTTGGCATGATGACCACGTATAAAATTATTATATTTTGATCGACGCCAGGTGTTATAGTAGTACAATAAAATTTGCTGTAGTTAACGTATATTGAAAAACGTGCTTTTCAGACGTTCTAACGCACCTTAATACTAAACTATTAAACTTGAATTTTTTGGATGCAAAATAATTTAATATAGCAATTTTATATGGCTAAATAAGCTCTAAATGCACTCCTACATTGTTTACAACCTTTCCAATCAATTCTAAACCAATTGCTAAGTACGTGTTAGTGTTGGCACGATGACCACGTATAAAATTATTATATTTTGATCGACGCCAGGTGTTATAGTAGTACAATAAAGTTTTCTGTAGTTAACGTATATTGAAAAACGTGGTTTTCAGACGTTCTAACGCACCTTAATACTAAACTACTAAACTTGAATTTTTTGGATGCAAAATAATGTAATGTAGCAATTTTGTATGGCTAAATAAGCTCTAAATGCACTCCTACATTGTTTACAACCTTTCCAATCAATTCTAAACCAATTGCTGAGTACGTGTTAGTGTTGGCACGATGACCACGTATAAAATTATTATATTTTGATCGACGCCAGGTGTTATAGTAGTACAATAAAATTTTCTGTAGTTAACGTGTATTGAAAAACGTGCTTTTCAGACGTTCTAACGCACCTTAATACTAAACTATTAAACTTGAATTTTTTGGATGCAAAATAATTTAATATAGCAGTTTTATATGGCTAAATAAGCTCTAAATGCACTCCTACATTGTTTACAACCTTTCCAATCAATTCTAAACCAATTTTTGAGTACGTGTTAGCGTTGGCTCGATGACCACGTATAAAATTATTATATTTTGATCGACGCCAGGAGTTATAGTAGTACAATAAAATTTTCTGTAGTTAACGTATATTGAAAAACGTGCTTTTCAGACGTTCTAACGCACCTTAATACTAAACTATTAAACTTGAATTTTTTGGATGCAAAATAATGTAATATAGCAATTTTATATGGCTAAATAAGCTCTAAATGCACCCCTACATTGTTTACAACCTTTCCAATCAATTCTAAACCAATTGTTGAGTACGTGTTAGCGTTGGCACGATGACCACGTATAAAATTATTATATTTTGATCGACGCCAGGTGTTATAGTAGTACAATAAAATTTGCTGTAGTTAACGTATATTGAAAAACGTGCTTTTCAGACGTTCTAACGCACCTTAATACTAAACTATTAAACTTGAATTTTTTGGATGCAAAATAATTTAATATAGCAATTTTATATGGTTAAATAAGCTCTAAATGCAATCCTACATTATTTACAACCTTTCCAATCAATTCTAAACCAATTGTTGAGTACGTGTTAGCGTTGGCACGATGACCACGTATAAAATTATTATATTTTGATCGACGCCAGGTGTTATAGTAGTACAATAAAATTTTCTGTAGTTAACGTACACTGAAGAACGTGCTTTTCAGACGTTCTAACGCAACTTAATACTAAACTATTAAACTTGAATTTTTTGGATGCAAAATAATTTAATATAGCAATTTTATATGTCTAAATAAGCTCTAAATGCACTCCTACATTGTTTACAACCTTTCCAATCAATTCTAAACCGATTGTTGAGTACGTGTTAGCGTTAGCACGATGGCCACGTATAAAATTATTATATCTTGACCGACGCCAGGTGTTATAGTAGTACAATAAAATTTTCTGTAGTTAACGTATATTGAAAAACGTGCTTTTCAGACGTTCTAACGCACCTTAATACTAAACTATTAAACTTGAATTTTTGGGTGCAAAATAATTTAATATAGCAATTTTATATGGCTAAATAAGCTCTAAATGCACTCCTACATTGTTTACAACCATTTCAATCAATTCTAAACCAATTGTTGAGTACGTGTTTGTGTTGGCACGATGACCACGTATAAAATTATTATATTTTGATTGACGCCAGGTGGTATAGTAGTACAATAAAATTTTCTGTAGTTAACGTATATTGAAAAACGTGCTTTTCAGACGTTCTGACGCACCTTAATACTAAACTGTTAAACTTAAATTTTTTGGATGCTAAATAATTTAATATAGCAATTTTATATGGCTAAATAAGCTCTAAATGCACTCCTACATTGTTTACAACCTTTCC
Source organism: Agriotes lineatus (assembly GCA_940337035.1). Classification (NCBI taxonomy): domain Eukaryota; kingdom Metazoa; phylum Arthropoda; class Insecta; order Coleoptera; family Elateridae; genus Agriotes; species Agriotes lineatus. The sequence continues at coordinate 203,833 of CALNHX010000160.1, forward strand.
AATCAATTCTAAACCAATTATTGAGTGCGTGTTAATGTTGGCACGATGACCACGTATAAAATTATTATATTTTGATCGACGCCAGGTGTTATAGTAGTACAACAAAATTGTCTGTAGTTAACGTATATTGAAAAACGTGCTTTTCAGACGTTCTAACGCACCTTAATACTAAACTATTAAACTTGAGTTTTTTGGAAGCAAAATAATGTAATATAGCAATTTTATATGGCTAAATAAGCTCTAAATGCACTCCTACATTGTTTACAACCTTTCCAATCAATTCTAAACCAATTGTTGAGTACGTGTTAGTGTTGGCACGATAACCACGTATAAAATTATTATATTTTGATCGACGCCAGGTGTTATAGTAGTACAATAAAATTTTCTGTAGTTAACGTATATTGAAAAACGTGCTTTTCAGACGTTCTAAAGCACCTTAATACTAAACTATTAAACTTAAATTTTTTGGATGCAAAATAATTTAATATAGCAATTTTATATGGTTAAATAAGCTCTAAATGCACTCCTACATTGTTTACAACCTTTCCAATCAATTCTAAACCAATTGTTGAGTACGTGTCAGCGTTGGCACGATGACCACGTATAAAATTATTATATTTTGATCGACGCCAGGTGTTATAGTAGTACAATAAAATTGTCTGTAGTTAACGTATATTGAAAAACGTGCTTTTCAGACGTTCTAACGCACCTTAATCCTAAACTATTAAACTTGAATTTTTTGGATGCAAAATAATTTATTATAGCAATTTTATATGGCTAAATAAGCTCTAAATGCACTCCTACATTGTTTACAACCTTTCCAATCAATTCTAAACCAATTGTTGAGTACGTGTTAGTGTTGGCACGATGACCACGTATAAAATTATTATATTTTGATCGACGCAGGTGTTATAGTAGTACAATAAAATTTTCTGTAGTTAACGTATACTGAAAAACGTGCTTTTCAGACGTTCTAACGCACCTTAATACTAAACTATTAAACTTGAATTTTTTGGATGCAAAATAATTTAATATGGCAATTTTATATGGCTAAATAAGCTCTAAATGCACTCCTACATTGTTTACAACCCTTCCAATCTATTCTAAACCAATTGTTGAGTACGTGTTAATGTTGGCACGATGACCACGTATAAAATTATTATATTTTCATCGACGCCATGTGTTATCGTTTACTCGTAAACCTCGAAAATAAATCCCATATGGAAAGGCGCGTTTGGAAGCCAAGGTGGCAGCCCCACCACCAGACCCGGGTGGGTTGGCCGATAACCAGCATTTCACCCTAAACAAGCTCCTATCAAAGAAACTGACACAAAGAATAGCCGGACGAATAACTCTAAGAAGACAATTGGCATGAAAAAGGCTGTACGAATCGAAATTTGGAACGTTAAAACAATGCAAGAAGCAAGTAAATTGGCTCAAGTATCAAGAGAAATGATTAGATACAAACCGTTAGTATTAGGTCTTAGCGAAATTAGATGGGCAGGTAGCGGAGAATTCAAACTAACAAACGGAGACTGTCTGCTGTACTCCGGTAAAGACCAGTCCGAGAACCGTGAAAGTGGAGTAGGACTCCTAATCAACCAAGAAACCAGAAAATCACTAATCAGCTGGACACCAATCGCTGATAGGATAATTACGGCCAAATTTAAAACAAGAGCTCGAAATCTAAGCATAATTCAATGCTATGCCCCTACGGAACAAGACACACAAGAAAACAAAGATATATTTTATGAACAACTAACAAACGCCGCAGCAAAGATAAATAAAGCCGACATAAAAATAATTATGGGCGACATGAATGCAAAAGTGGGCAGTAAGATCAGTGAAGATGAGCTAAGTGTCGGGAAGTGCGGACTAGGACAACGCAATGTCAACGGAGACATGTTTGTCGAAATGTGCTCAAGCTTTGAGCTGGTGATTGGCGGAACTATATTCCCGCATAAGGATATGCACAAAATCACGTGGAACTCCCCAGACAGAGTAACAAAGAACCAGATTGACCACTTTGCATTTAGTAGAAAATGGCGCGGATCATTCCTGGATGTACGCAACAGACGGGGCGCAGATGTGGGGAGTGATCACCACCTTGTAACCTGCACAATAAGAATTAAACTTGCCAGCGTTAGGGAACGAAACCCCTACTTTAAACGCAAGAGGTTTAATCTACATAAACTCAACTACCCCGACACTCAGACTGAACTGAAAGCAGCTATATCGAATGAAGAAGACTTAGGTCTAATTCTACAAGAACCAACAGAGACCAGATAGGACAAAACTGTGGAACACTTACTGAAGAAAAGTGAGGAGATACTTGGGCTTAAGGATAGCAGTAGGAAGCAATGGATATCAGATAGGACATGGGAACTCATTACTCAAAGAAGAAGACTAAAGAATAAAATAAACAGCTGCACATCCAACCCCAAAGGATTAGAGGAACTGTCTAAGGAATACAGCGAAGCAAATAAAGCAGTAAAAATTAGTGCAAGGCAGGACAAACGTAACTGGTTCAACAATATGGCGAAACAAGCAGAAGATGCAGCCAAACATAACAACCTGAAAACGCTATACCAAATCTCAAAACAATTAGTAAATAAAGGTCAAGCGTCCAATGTCCAAACCCGCAGTAAGGAAGGCACCCTACTAACCACTACTGAAGACCAAATCTGCAGGTGGGAAGAATACTATGGTGACATTATCAGTAATGAGTCAGAAGAAACAAACCACATGTTCGAAGGAAATGGGGAACCTGAACTACTCAACATCAACACATCAGCGCCCACAGAAAGAGAAATAGGGAAAGCAATCGAACATTTAAACTCAGGAAAAGCAGCTGGAATAGACAACCTACCATCAGACGTATTAAAAGTTGACAAAAACCTAATTGCGAATCTGCTACACCCCATCATCATGGCAAGCTGGAACAAAGAGACTGTCCCAGATACATGGAAAGAAGGAATCATAGTAAAAATTCCCAAAAAAGGAGACCTAAGCTACTGTGAAAATTGGAGAGGTATAACGCTTCTGAACGCTATTAATAAAATAATTGCTACAATACTGAACAACCGCATTTCTGAAAAGATAGAACCAACACTGAGAAATGAGCAAGCAGGCTTCAGATCAGGACGAGCGTGCATTGATCATATAAACACAGTCCGTATAATCATAGAGCAATCAATGGAGTGGAACTCGCCACTGTATTTAATATTTATAGACTTCAAGCGCGCCTTCGATAGCCTTAACCAGAAAGCTATATGGAAAATCCTAATTCAAAAAGGCATCCCGCGGAAACTAATTAATATAATGAAAAACCTGTACAACAACACGACATGTAAAATACTACACAACGGCAGACTCAGTAATAACATCTCAGTAACAAACGGAGTGAAGCAAGGTTGCCCCCTATCCCCTCTGCTATTTAATATAGCACTAGACTGGGTGATGAAATCCGCTAATACAGAAAACAGGGGAATTCGGTGGACACTGCAGGAACGGCTTGAAGACCTCGAATATGCTGACGATATTTGCCTGCTGAGTCACAGACACGAAGATATGTCCGCAAAACTACAGCAACTGGTTACAGAAGCAGAACATGTAGGTCTCAAAATCAATATAGAGAAGACAAAGTCACTCCGAATCGGCACTCGAAACCGGAACAAATTCTATGTGAATAACTAAGAGATAGAGGAGGTAGACCAGTTCTGTTACCTAGGCTCGATCATAACCAAAAATGGAGGCACAGAGGAAGACGTTAAAACGCGTATCAGGAAAGCAAGACAGGCTTTTGGAATGCTGAATAGAATATGGTCATCAACGGTTATAACCAGGCAGACCAAAATAAGACTTTTCAACACCAACGTCAAAACTGTGCTTTTGTATGGTTGTGAAACGTGGAAAACCACAACAGGCATCTCATCCGAACTACAAATTTTCATAAATCGGAGTCTTCGCAGGATTTGCCGCATTTTCTGGCCAGAGGTCATCTCCAACGAGCAACTGTGGAGGATCACAAACCAAAGAAAAATAACTAATGATATCCGCAAACGAAAATGGAGTTGGATCGGCCATGTTCTGCGACGAGACCAAAATGAGATCTCTAGGCGAGCACTGGAATGGAATCCCCAGGGAGCGAGAAATCAAGGCAGGCCAAAATTAACATGGAAACGCACAGTCCTAAAAGAAATAAGAGACCACAACAAAACGTGGAACGAAATAAAAATAATAGCCCGAAATCGAGTTCGATGGCGACACTTTGTGGAGGCCCTATGCTCCAACTAGGAGCGGAAAGGAATATATATATGTGTTATCGTAGCACAATAAAATTTTCTGTAACGTCCCAGACGTCCCAGATGTCCCATATGTCCCATATGTCCCTAATGTCCCAGGCTTCTTAGATGTTCCATATGTCCCTAACGTCCCAGACGTCCTAAATGTCCCATATGTCCCTAACGTCCCAGACGTCCCAGCTGTCCCGTATGTCCTTAACGTCCCAGATGTCCCAGCCGTCCTAGATGTCCCATATGTCCCTAACGTCCCAGACGTTCTAGACGTCCAATATGTCCTTAACGTCCCAGACGTCCCAGATGTCTCATATGTCCCTAACGTCCCAGACGTCCCAGATGTCCCATATGTACCATATGTCCCTAATGTCCCAAGCGTTTTAAGTGTTCCATATGTCCTTAACGTCCCAGACGTCCTAAATGTCCCATATGTCCCTAACGTCCCAGACGTCCCAGCTGTCCCGTATGTCCCTAACGTCCCAGACTTCCCAGACGTCCTAGATGTCCCATATGTCCCTAACGTCCCAGACGTCCCAGATGTCCCATATCTCCCTAACGGCCCAGACGTCCCAGATGTCCCATATGTCTAATATGTCCCTAATATCCCAGACGTCCCAGATGTCCCATATGTCCCTAACGTCCTAGACGTGTTAGATGTCCCATACGTCCTTAACGTCCCAGATGCCTCATATGTTCCATATGTCCTTAACGTCCCAAACGTCCCAGATGTCTCATATGTCCCTAACGTCCCAGACGTCCCAGATGTCCCATATGTCCTTAATGTTCCAGGCGTCCTAGATGTTCCATATGTTCCTAACGTCCCAGACGTCATAAATCTCCCATATATCCCTAACGTCCCAGACGTTCCAGCTGTCCCGTATGTCCCTAACGTCCCAGACGTCCTAAATTTCCCATATGTCCCTAACGTCCCAGACGTCCTAGATGTCCCATATGCCCTTAACGTCCCAGACGTCCCAGACGTCCTAGATGTCCCATATGTCCTTAACGTCCCAGACGTCCCAAATGTCCCATATGTCCCTAATGTCCCAGGCGTCCTAGATGTTCCATATGTCCCTAACGTCCCAGACGCCCTAAATGTCCCATATGTCCCTAACGTTCCAGACGTCCTAGACGTCCCATATGTCCTTAACGTCCCAGACGTCCCAGATGTCTCATATGTCCCTAACGTCCCAGACGTCCCAGATGTCCATATGTCCCATATGTCCCTAATGTCCCAAGCGTTTTAAGTGTTCCATATGTCCCTAACGTTCCAGATGTTCTAAATGTCCCATACGTCCCTAACGTCCCAGACGCCCCAGACGTCCTAGATGTCCCATATGTCCCTAACGTCCCAGACGTCTCAGATGTCCCATATGTCCCTAACGTCCCAGACGTCCCAGATGTCCCATATGTCCCATATGTCTCTAATGTCCCAGACGTCCCAGATGTCCCATATGTCCCTAACGTCCCAGAAGTCCCAGATGTCCCATATGTCCCTAACGTACTAGACGTCCTAGATGTCCCATACGTCCTTAACGTCCCAGACGTCCCAGATGCCCCATATGTCCCATATGTCTCTAATGTCCCAGACGTCCCAGATGTCCCATATGTCCCTAACGTCCCAGAAGTCCCAGATGTCCCATATGTCCCTAACGTACTAGACGTCCTAGATGTCCCATACGTCCTTAACGTCCCAGACGTCCCAGATGTCCCATATGCCTCTAATGTCCCAGACGTCCCAGATGTCCCATATGTCCCTAACGTCCCAGAAGTCCCAGAGGTCCCATATGTCCCTAACGTACTAGACGTCCTAGATGTCCCATACGTCCTTAACGTCCCAGACGTCCCAGATGTCCCATATGTACCATATGTCCCTAATGTCCCAGGCGTTCCAGATGTCCCATATGTCCCTAACGTCCCAGAAGTCTCAGATGTCCCATATGTCCCTAACGTACTAGACGTCCTACTTGTCCCATACGTCCTTAACGTCCCAGACGTCCCAGATGCCCCATATGTCCCATATGTCTCTAATGTCCCAGACGTCCCAGATGTCCCATATGTCCCTAATGTCCCAGAAGTCCCAGATGTCCCATATGTCCCTAACGTACTAGACGTACTAGATGTCCCATACGTCCTTAACGTCCCAGACGTCCCAGATGCCCCATATGTTTCATATGTCTCTAATGTCCCAGACGTCCCAGATGTCCCATATGTCCCTAACGTGCCAGAAGTCCCAGATGTCCCATATGTCCCTAACGTACTAGACGTCTTAGATGTCCTATACGTCCTTAACGTCCCAGACGTCCCAGATGTCCCATATGTCCCTAATGTCCCAGGCGTCCCAGATGTCCCATATGTCCCATATGTCCCTAATGTCTCAGGCGTCCTAAATGTCCCATATGTTTTTAACGTCCAGACGTCCCAGACGTACTATATGTCCAATATGTCCTTAACGTCCCAGACGTCCCAGATGTCCCATATGTCCCTAACGTCCCAGACGTCCCCGATGTCCCATATGTCCCATATGTCCCTAATGTCCCAGGCGTCCTAGATGTTCCATATGTTCCTAACGTGCCAGACGTCCCAAAAGTCCCATATGTCCTTAACGTCCCAAACGTCCCAGCTGTCCCGTATGTCCCTAACGTCCCAGATGTCCCAGATGTCCTAGATGTCCCATATGTAACTAACGTCCCAGACGTCCTAGACGTCCCATATGTCCTTAACGTCCCAGACGTCCCAGATGTCTCATATGTCCCTAACGTCCCAGACGTCCCAGATGTCCCATATGTCCCATATGTCCCCTAATGTCCCAAGCGTCCTAGATGTTCCATATGTCCCTAACGTCCCAGACGTCATAAATCTCCCATATAACTCTAACGTCCCAGACGTTCCAGCTGTCCCGTATGTCCCTAACGTCCCAGACGTCCTAAATTTCCCATAGGTCCCTAACGTCCCAGACGTCCTAGATGTCCCATATGTCCTTAACGTCCCAGACGTCCCAGACGTCCTAGATGTCCCATATGTCCTTAACGTCCCAGACGTCCCAAATGTCCCATATGTCCCTAACGTCCCAGACGTCCCAGATGTCCCATATGTCCCATATGTCCCTAATGTCCCAGGCGTCCTGGATGTTCCATATGTCCCTAACGTCCCAGACGTCCTAAATGTCCCATATGTCCCTAACGTCCCAGACGTCCTAGACGTCCCATATGTCCTTAACGTCCCAGACGTCCCAGATGTCTCATATGACCCTAACGTCCCAGACGTACCAGATGTCCCATATGTCCCTAATGTCCCAAGCGTTTTAAGTGTTCCATATGTCCCTAACGTCCCAGATGTCCTAAATGTCCTATATGTCCCTAACGTCCCAGACGTCCCAGACGTCCTAGATGTCCCTGATGTCCCTAACGTCCCAGACGTCCCAGATGTCCCATATGTCCCTAACGTCCCAGACGTCCCAGATGTCCCAAATGTCCCATATGTCCCAAATGTCCCAGACGTCCCAGATGTCCCATATGTCCCTAACGTCCCAGACGTCCCAGATGTCCCATATGTCCCTAACGTCCTAGACGTCCTAGATGTCCCATACGTTTTTAACGTCTCAGATGCCCCATATGTCCCTAACGTCCCAGACGTCCCAGATGTCCCATATGTCCCATATGTCCCTAATGTCCCAGGCGTCCCAGATGTCCCATATGTCCCATATGTCCCTAATGTCTCACACGACCTAAATGTCCCATATGTTTTTAACGTCCCAGACGTCCCAGACGTCCTAGATGTTTCATATGTCCCTAGCGTCCCAGACGTCCCCGATGTCCCATATGTCCCATATGTCCCATATGTCCCTAATGTCCCAGGCGTCCTAGATGTTCCATATGTTCCTAACGTCCCAGACGTCCCAAAAGCCCCATATGTCCTTAACGTCCCAAACGTCCCAGCTGTCCCGTATGTCCCTAACGTCCCAGACGTCCCAGACGTCCTAGATGTCCCATATGTCCCTAACGTCCCAGATGTCCTAGATGTCCTATATGTCCCTAACGTCCCAGACGTCCCAGATGTCCCATATGTCCCATATGTCCCTAATGTCCCAATCGTCCCAGACGTCTCAGACGTCCCAGACGTCCTAGATGTCCCATATGTCCCTAACGTCCCAGACGTCCAAGATGTCCCATATGTCCCTAACGTCCCAGGCGTCCCAGATGTCCCATATGTCCCATATGTCCCTAATGTCCCAGGCGTCCTAAATGTCCCATATGTCCTTAACGTCCCAGACGTCCCAGACGTCTTAGATGTAGCATATGTCCTTAACGTCCCAGACGTCGCAGATGTCTCATATGTCCCATATGTCCCAGGCGTCCCAGATGTCCCATATGTCCCATATGTCCCTAATGTCCCAGGCGTCCTAAATGTCCCATATGTCCTTAACGTCCCAGACGTCCCAGACGTCCTAGACGTCCCATATGTCCTTAACGTCCGAGACGTCCCAGATCCCCCATATGTCCCTAACGTCCCAGACGTCCCAGCTGTCCCGTATGTCCCTAACGTCCCAGACTTCCCAGACGTCCTAGATGTCCCATATGTCCCTAACGTCCCAGACGTCCCAGATGTCCCATATCTCCCTAACGGCCCAGACGTCCCAGATGTCCCATATGTCTAATATGTCCCTAATATCCCAGACGTCCCAGATGTCCCATATGTCCCTAACGTCCTAGACGTGTTAGATGTCCCATACGTCCTTAACGTCCCAGATGCCTCATATGTTCCATATGTCCTTAACGTCCCAGACGTCCCAGATGTCTCATATGTCCCTAACGTCCCAGACGTCCCAGATGTCCCATATGTCCTTAATGTTCCAGGCGTCCTAGATGTTCCATATGTTCCTAACGTCCCAGACGTCATAAATCTCCCATATATCCCTAACGTCCCAGACGTTCCAGCTGTCCCGTATGTCCCTAACGTCCCAGACGTCCTAAATTTCCCATATGTCCCTAACGTCCCAGACGTCCTAGATGTCCCATATGCCCTTAACGTCCCAGACGTCCCAGACGTCCTAGATGTCCCATATGTCCTTAACGTCCCAGACGTCCCAAATGTCCCATATGTCCCTAATGTCCCAGGCGTCCTAGATGTTCCATATGTCCCTAACGTCCCAGACGCCCTAAATGTCCCATATGTCCCTAACGTTCCAGACGTCCTAGACGTCCCATATGTCCTTAACGTCCCAGACGTCCCAGATGTCTCATATGTCCCTAACGTCCCAGACGTCCCAGATGTCCATATGTCCCATATGTCCCTAATGTCCCAAGCGTTTTAAGTGTTCCATATGTCCCTAACGTTCCAGATGTTCTAAATGTCCCATACGTCCCTAACGTCCCAGACGCCCCAGACGTCCTAGATATCCCATATGTCCCTAACGTCCCAGACGTCTCAGATGTCCCATATGTCCCTAACGTCCCAGACGTCCCAGATGTCCCATATGTCCCATATGTCTCTAATGTCCCAGACGTCCCAGATGTCCCATATGTCCCTAACGTCCCAGAAGTCCCAGATGTCCCATATGTCCCTAACGTACTAGACGTCCTAGATGTCCCATACGTCCTTAACGTCCCAGACGTCCCAGATGCCCCATATGTCCCATATGTCTCTAATGTCCCAGACGTCCCAGATGTCCCATATGTCCCTAACGTCCCAGAAGTCCCAGATGTCCCATATGTCCCTAACGTACTAGACGTCCTAGATGTCCCATACGTCCTTAACGTCCCAGACGTCCCAGATGTCCCATATGCCTCTAATGTCCCAGACGTCCCAGATGTCCCATATGTCCCTAACGTCCCAGAAGTCCCAGAGGTCCCATATGTCCCTAACGTACTAGACGTCCTAGATGTCCCATACGTCCTTAACGTCCCAGACGTCCCAGATGTCCCATATGTACCATATGTCCCTAATGTCCCAGGCGTTCCAGATGTCCCATATGTCCCTAACGTCCCAGAAGTCTCAGATGTCCCATATGTCCCTAACGTACTAGACGTCCTACTTGTCCCATACGTCCTTAACGTCCCAGACGTCCCAGATGCCCCATATGTCCCATATGTCTCTAATGTCCCAGACGTCCCAGATGTCCCATATGTCCCTAATGTCCCAGAAGTCCCAGATGTCCCATATGTCCCTAACGTACTAGACGTACTAGATGTCCCATACGTCCTTAACGTCCCAGACGTCCCAGATGCCCCATATGTTTCATATGTCTCTAATGTCCCAGACGTCCCAGATGTCCCATATGTCCCTAACGTGCCAGAAGTCCCAGATGTCCCATATGTCCCTAACGTACTAGACGTCTTAGATGTCCTATACGTCCTTAACGTCCCAGACGTCCCAGATGTCCCATATGTCCCTAATGTCCCAGGCGTCCCAGATGTCCCATATGTCCCATATGTCCCTAATGTCTCAGGCGTCCTAAATGTCCCATATGTTTTTTAACGTCCAGACGTCCCAGACGTACTATATGTCCAATATGTCCTTAACGTCCCAGACGTCCCAGATGTCCCATATGTCCCTAACGTCCCAGACGTCCCCGATGTCCCATATGTCCCATATGTCCCTAATGTCCCAGGCGTCCTAGATGTTCCATATGTTCCTAACGTGCCAGACGTCCCAAAAGTCCCATATGTCCTTAACGTCCCAAACGTCCCAGCTGTCCCGTATGTCCCTAACGTCCCAGATGTCCCAGATGTCCTAGATGTCCCATATGTAACTAACGTCCCAGACGTCCTAGACGTCCCATATGTCCCTTAACGTCCCAGACGTCCCAGATGTCTCATATGTCCCTAACGTCCCAGACGTCCCAGATGTCCCATATGTCCCATATGTCCCCTAATGACCCAAGCGTCCTAGATGTTCCATATGTCCCTAACGTCCCAGACGTCATAAATCTCCCATATAACTCTAACGTCCCAGACGTTCCAGCTGTCCCGTATGTCCCTAACGTCCCAGACGTCCTAAAATTTCCCATAGGTCCCTAACGTCCCAGACGTCCTAGATGTCCCATATGTCCTTAACGTCCCAGACGTCCCAGACGTCCTAGATGTCCCATATGTCCTTAACGTCCCAGACGTCCCAAATGTCCCATATGTCCCTAACGTCCCAGACGTCCCAGATGTCCCATATGTCCCATATGTCCCTAATGTCCCAGGCGTCCTGGATGTTCCATATGTCCCTAACGTCCCAGACGTCCTAAATGTCCCATATGTCCCTAACGTCCCAGACGTCCTAGACGTCCCATATGTCCTTAACGTCCCAGACGTCCCAGATGTCTCATATGACCCTAACGTCCCAGACGTACCAGATGTCCCATATGTCCCTAATGTCCCAAGCGTTTTAAGTGTTCCATATGTCCCTAACGTCCCAGATGTCCTAAATGTCCTATATGTCCCTAACGTCCCAGACGTCCCAGACGTCCTAGATGTCCCTCATGTCCCTAACGTCCCAGACGTCCCAGATGGTCCCATATGTCCCTAACGTCCAAGACGTCCCAGATGTCCCAAATGTCCCATATGTCCCAAATGTCCCAGACGTCCCAGATGTCCCATATGTCCCTAACGTCCCAGACGTCCCAGATGTCCCATATGTCCCTAACGTCCTAGACGTCCTAGATGTCCCATACGTTTTTAACGTCTCAGATGCCCCATATGTCCCTAACGTCCCAGACGTCCCAGATGTCCCATATGTCCCATATGTCCCTAATGTCCCAGGCGTCCCAGATGTCCCATATGTCCCATATGTCCCTAATGTCTCACACGACCTAAATGTCCCATATGTTTTTAACGTCCCAGACGTCCCAGACGTCCTAGATGTTTCATATGTCCCTAGCGTCCCCAGACGTCCCCGATGTCCCATATGTCCCATATGTCCCATATGTCCCTAATGTCCCAGGCGTCCTAGATGTTCCATATGTTCCTAACGTCCCAGACGTCCCAAAAGCCCCATATGTCCTTAACGTCCCAAACGTCCCAGCTGTCCCGTATGTCCCTAACGTCCCCAGACGTCCCCAGACGTCCTAGATGTCCCATATGTCCCTAACGTCCCAGATGTCCTAGATGTCCTATATGTCCCTAACGTCCCCAGGACGTCCCAGATGTCCCATATGTCCCATATGTCCCTAATGTCCCAATCGTCCCAGACGTCTCAGACGTCCCAGACGTCCTAGATGTCCCTATGTCCCTAACGTCCCAGACGTCCAAGATGTCCCATATGTCCCTAACGTCCCAGGCGTCCCAGATGTCCCATATGTCCCATATGTCCCTAATGTCCCAGGCGTCCTAAATGTCCCATATGTCCTTAACGTCCCAGACGTCCCAGACGTCTTAGATGTAGCATATGTCCTTAACGTCCCAGGACGTCGCAGATGTCTCATATGTCCCATATGTCCCAGGCGTCCCAGATGTCCCATATGTCCCATATGTCCCTAATGTCCCAGGCGTCCTAAATGTCCCATATGTCCTTAACGTCCCCAGACGTCCAGACGTCCTAGACGTCCCATATGTCCTTAACGTCCGAGACGTCCCAGATGCCCCATATGTCCCTAACGTCCCAGACGTTCCAGATGTCCCATATGTCCCATATGTCCCTAATGTCCCAAGCGTCCTAGATGTTCCGTATGTCCCTAACTTCCAAGACGTCCTAAATGTCCCATATGTCCTTAACGTCCTAGACGTCCCAGATGTCCCATATGTCCCTAACGTCCCAGACGTCCCAGCTGTTCCATATGTCTCATATGTCCCTAATGTCCCTGGCGTCCTAAATGTGTCATATGTCCCTAACGTCCCAGACGTTCTGAATGTCCCATATGTCCCTAACGTCCCAGACGTCCCAGCTGTTCCATATGTCCCATATGTCCCTAATGTCCCTGGCGTCCTAAATGTTCCATATGTCCCTAACGTCCCAGACGTCCTGAATGTCCCCATATGTCCCTAACGTCCCAGACGTCCCAACTGTCCCGTATGTCCCTAACGTCCTAGACGTCCCAGATGTCCTAGATGTCCTATATGTCCCAAACGTCCCTGACGTCCCAGACGTCCCAGATGTCCCATATGTCTTATATGTCCCTAATGTCCCAAACGTCCCAGATGTCCCAGATGTCCCCAGACGTCCTAGATGTCCCATATGTCCTTAACGCCACAGACGTCCCAGATGTCCCCATTAATCCCTAACGTCCCAGGCGTCCCATATATCCCATATTTGACTAATGTTTCAGGCGTCCCAGATGTCCCATATGTGCCATACGTCATTAATGTCCCCAGGCGTCCTAAATGTCCCATATGTCCTTAACGTCCCAGACGTCCCAGACGTCCTAGATGTCCCATATGTCCTTAACGTCTCAGGTGCCCCAGATGTCTTATATGTCACATACGTCTATAATGTCCCAGGCGTCCTAGATGCTCCATATGTCCCTAACGTCCCAGACGTCATAAAAGTCCCATATGTCCCTAACGTCCCAGACGTCCCAGCTGTCCCGTGTGTTCCTAACGTCCCAGTCGTCCTAGACGTCCTAGATGTCCCATATGTTCCTAACGTCCCAGACGTCCTAGATGTCCTATATTTACCTAACGTCCCAGACGTCCCAGACGTCCCAGATGTCCCATATGTCCCATATGTCCCATATGTCCCTAATGTCCTAGGCGGCCCAGATGTCCGATATGTCCCATATGTCCCTAATGTCCCAGGCGTCCTAAATGTCCGATACGTCTTTAACTTCCCAGACGTCGCAGACGTCTAGATGTCCCTAACGTCCTAGACGTCTTAGCTGTCCCGTATGTCCCTAAACGTCCCAAACGTCCCAGACGTCTTAGATGTCCCATATGTCCCTAACGTCCCAGACGTCCCAGATGACCCATATGTCCCTAACGTCTCAGACGTCCAGATGTCCCATATGTCCCATATGTCCCTAATGTCCCAGACGTCCCAGATGTCCCATATGTCCTTAACGTCCGAGACGTCCCAGATGTCCCCATATGTCCCTAACGTCCCTTGACGTCCTAGATGTCCCATACGTCCTTAACGTCCCAGAGCTCCCAGATGCCCCATATGTCCCTAACGTCCCAGACGTCCCAGATGTCCCATATGTCCCATATGTCCCTAATGTCCCAGGCGTCCCAGATGTCCCATATGTCCCATATGTCCTTAACGTCCCAGACGTCCCAGATGTCCCATATGTTCCTAAAGTCCCAGACATCCCAGATGTCCCATATGTCCTTAATGTCCCAGGCGTCCTAGATGTTATATATGTCCCTAACGTCCCAGACGTCCTAAATGTCCCATTTGGCTTTAACGTCCCCAGACGTCCCAGCTGTCCCCCTATGTCCCTAACGTCCCAAACGTCCCAGATGTCCTAGATGTCCCATATGTCCCTAACGTCCTAGACGTCCTAGATGTCCTATATGTCCCTAACGTCCCAAACGTCCCAAATGTCCCATATGTTCCAATATGTCCCTAATGTCCCAGGCGTCCTAAATGTCCTATATGTCCTTAACGTCCCAGGCGTCCCAGGAGTCCTAGACATCCCATATGTCCTTAACGTCCCAGGACGTCCCAGATGTCCCATATGTCTCATATGTCCCTAATGTCCCAGGCGTCCTAAATGTCTCATACGTCCTTAACGTCCCAGATGTCCCAGGACGTCCTAGATGTCCCATATGTCCTTAACCTCCCACACGTCCCAGATGTCCCATATGTCGCTAACGTCCCAGACGTCCCAGATGTCCCATATGTCCCATATGTCAATAATGTCCCAAGCTTCCTAGATGTTTCATATGTCCCTAACGTCCCAGACGTCCTAAATGTCCCATATGTCCCTAACGTCCCAGACGTCCCAGATGTCCCATATGTCCCTAACGTACTAGACGTCCTAGATGTCCCATACGTCCTTAACGTCCCAGACGTCCCAGATGTCCCATATGCCTCTAATGTCCCAGACGTCCCAGATGTCCCATATGTCCCTAACGTCCCAGAAGTCCCAGAGGTCCCCATATGTCCCTAACGTACTAGACGTCCTAGATGTCCCATACGTCCTTAACGTCCCCAGACGTCCCAGATGTCCCATATGTACCATATGTCCCTAATGTCCCAGGCGTTCCAGATGTCCCATATGTCCCTAACGTCCCAGAGGTCTCAGATGTCCCATATGTCCCTAACGTACTAGACGTCCTACTTGTCCCATACGTCCTTAACGTCCCAGACGTCCCAGATGCCCCATATGTCCCATATGTCTCTAATGTCCCAGACGTCCCAGATGTCCCATATGTCCCTAATGTCCCAGAAGTCCCAGATGTCCCATATGTCCCTAACGTACTAGACGTACTAGATGTCCCATACGTCCTTAACGTCCCAGACGTCCCAGATGCCCCATATGTTTCATATGTCTCTAATGTCCCAGACGTCCCAGATGTCCCATATGTCCCTAACGTGCCAGAAGTCCCAGATGTCCCATATGTCCCTAACGTACTAGACGTCTTAGATGTCCTATACGTCCTTAACGTCCCAGACGTCCCAGATGTCCCATATGTCCCTAATGTCCCAGGCGTCCCAGATGTCCCATATGTCCCATATGTCCCTAATGTCTCAGGCGTCCTAAATGTCCCATATGTTTTTAACGTCCAGACGTCCCAGACGTACTATATGTCCAATATGTCCTTAACGTCCCAGACGTCCCAGATGTCCCATATGTCCCTAACGTCCCAGACGTCCCCGATGTCCCATATGTCCCCATATGTCCCTAATGTCCCAGGCGTCCTAGATGTTCCATATGTTCCTAACGTGCCAGACGTCCCAAAAGTCCCATATGTCCCTTAACGTCCCAAACGTCCCAGCTGTCCCGTATGTCCCTAACGTCCCAGATGTCCCAGATGTCCTAGATGTCCCATATGTAACTAACGTCCCAGACGTCCTAGACGTCCCATATGTCCTTAACGTCCCAGACGTCCCAGATGTCTCATATGTCCCTAACGTCCCAGACGTCCCAGATGTCCCATATGTCCCATATGTCCCCTAATGTCCCAAGCGTCCTAGATGTTCCATATGTCCCTAACGTCCCAGACGTCATAAATCTCCCATATAACTCTAACGTCCCAGACGTTCCAGCTGTCCCGTATGTCCCTAACGTCCCAGACGTCCTAAATTTCCCATAGGTCCCTAACGTCCCAGACGTCCTAGATGTCCCATATGTCCTTAACGGTCCCAGACGTCCCAGACGTCCTAGATGTCCCATATGTCCTTAACGTCCCAGACGTCCCAAATGTCCCATATGTCCCTAACGTCCAGACGTCCCAGATGTCCCATATGTCCCATATGTCCCTAATGTCCCAGGCGTCCTGGATGTTCCATATGTCCCTAACGTCCCAGACGTCCTAAATGTCCCATATGTCCCTATCGTCCCAGACGTCCCTAGACGTCCCATATGTCCTTAACGTCCCAGGACGTCCCAGATGTCTCATATGACCCTAACGTCCCAGACGTACCAGATGTCCCATATGTCCCTAATGTCCCAAGCGTTTTAAGTGTTCCATATGTCCCTAACGTCCCAGATGTCCTAAATGTCCTATATGTCCCTAACGTCCCAGACGTCCCCAGACGTCCTAGATGTCCCTGATGTCCCTAACGTCCCAGACGTCCCAGATGTCCCATATGTCCCTAACGTCCCAGACGTCCCAGATGTCCCAAATGTCCCATATGTCCCAAATGTCCCAGACGTCCCAGATGTCCCATATGTCCCTAACGTCCCAGACGTCCCAGATGTCCCATATGTCCCTAACGTCCTAGACGTCCTAGATGTCCCATACGTTTTTTAACGTCTCAGATGCCCCATATGTCCCTAACGTCCCAGACGTCCCAGATGTCCCATATGTCCCCATATGTCCCTAATGTCCCAGGCGTCCCAGATGTCCATATGTCCCATATGTCCCCTAATGTCTCACACGACCTAAATGTCCCATATGTTTTTAACGTCCCAGACGTCCCAGACGTCCTAGATGTTTCATATGTCCCTAGCGTCCCCAGACGTCCCCGATGTCCCATATGTCCCATATGTCCCATATGTCCCTAATGTCCCAGGCGTCCTAGATGGTTCCATATGTTCCTAACGTCCCAGACGTCCCAGACGTCCTAGATGTCCCATATGTCCCTAACGTCCCCAGATGTCCTAGATGTCCTATATGTCCCTAACGTCCCAGACGTCCCAGATGTCCCATATGTCCCATATGTCCCTAATGTCCCAATCGTCCCAGACGTCTCAGACGTCCCAGACGTCCTAGATGTCCCATATGTCCCTAACGTCCCAGACGTCCAAGATGTCCCATATGTCCCTAACGTCCCAGGCGTCCCAGATGTCCCATATGTCCCATATGTCCCTAATGTCCCAGGCGTCCTAAATGTCCCATATGTCCTTAACGTCCCAGACGTCCCAGACGTCTTAGATGTAGCATATGTCCTTAACGTCCCAGACGTCGCAGATGTCTCATATGTCCCATATGTCCCAGGCGTCCCAGATGTCCCATATGTCCCATATGTCCCTAATGTCCCAGGCGTCCTAAATGTCCCATATGTCCTTAACGTCCCAGACGTCCCAGACGTCCTAGACGTCCCATATGTCCTTAACGTCCGAGACGTCCCAGATGCCCCATATGTCCCTAACGTCCCAGACGTTCCAGATGTCCCATATGTCCCATATGTCCCTAATGTCCCAAGCGTCCTAGATGTTCCGTATGTCCCTAACTTCCAAGACGTCCTAAATGTCCCATATGTCCTTAACGTCCTAGACGTCCCAGATGTCCCATATGTCCCTAACGTCCCAGACGTCCAGCTGTTCCATATGTCTCATATGTCCCTAATGTCCCTGGCGTCCTAAATGTGTCATATGTCCCTAACGTCCCAGACGTTCTGAATGTCCCATATGTCCCTAACGTCCCAGACGTCCCAGCTGTTCCATATGTCCCATATGTCCCTAATGTCCCTGGCGTCCTAAATGTTCCATATGTCCCTAACGTCCCAGACGTCCTGAATGTCCCATATGTCCCCTAACGTCCCAGACGTCCCAACTGTCCCGTATGTCCCTAACGTCCTAGACGTCCCAGATGTCCTAGATGTCCTATATGTCCCAAACGTCCCTGACGTCCCAGACGTCCCAGATGTCCCATATGTCTTATATGTCCCTAATGTCCCCAAACGTCCCAGATGTCCCAGATGTCCCAGACGTCCTAGATGTCCCCATATGTCCTTAACGCCACAGACGTCCCCAGATGTCCCATTAATCCCTAACGTCCCAGGCGTCCCATATATCCCATATTTGACTAATGTTTCAGGCGTCCCAGATGTCCCATATGTGCCATACGTCATTAATGTCCCAGGCGTCCTAAATGTCCCATATGTCCTTAACGTCCCCAGACGTCCCAGACGTCCTAGATGTCCCATATGTCCTTAACGTCTCAGGTGCCCCAGATGTCTTATATGTCACATACGTCTATAATGTCCCAGGCGTCCTAGATGCTCCATATGTCCCTAACGTCCCAGACGTCATAAAAGTCCCATATGTCCCTAACGTCCCAGACGTCCCAGCTGTCCCGTGTGTTCCTAACGTCCCAGTCGTCCTAGACGTCCTAGATGTCCCATATGTTCCTAACGTCCCAGACGTCCTAGATGTCCTATATTTACCTAACGTCCCAGACGTCCCAGACGTCCCAGATGTCCCATATGTCCCATATGTCCCATATGTCCCTAATGTCCTAGGCGGCCCAGATGTCCGATATGTCCCATATGTCCCCTAATGTCCCAGGCGTCCTAAATGTCCGATACGTCTTTAACTTCCCAGACGTCGCAGACGTCTAGATGTCCCTAACGTCCTAGACGTCTTAGCTGTCCCGTATGTCCCTAACGTCCCCAAACGTCCCAGACGTCCTAGATGTCCCATATGTCCCTAACGTCCCAGACGTCCCAGATGACCCATATGTCCCTAACGTCTCAGACGTCCCAGATGTCCCATATGTCCCCATATGTCCCTAATGTCCCAGACGTCCCAGATGTCCCATATGTCCTTAACGTCCGAGACGTCCCAGATGTCCCATATGTCCCTAACGTCCTTGACGTCCTAGATGTCCCATACGTCCTTAACGTCCCAGAGCTCCCAGATGCCCCATATGTCCCTAACGTCCCAGACGTCCCAGATGTCCCATATGTCCCATATGTCCCTAATGTCCCAGGCGTCCCAGATGTCCCATATGTCCCATATGTCCTTAACGTCCCAGACGTCCCAGATGTCCCATATGTTCCTAAAGTCCCAGACATCCCAGATGTCCCATATGTCCTTAATGTCCCAGGCGTCCTAGATGTTATATATGTCCCTAACGTCCCAGACGTCCTAAATGTCCCATTTGGCTTTAACGTCCCAGACGTCCCAGCTGTCCCCTATGTCCCTAACGTCCCAAACGTCCCAGATGTCCTAGATGTCCCATATGTCCCTAACGTCCTAGACGTCCTAGATGTCCTATATGTCCCCTATCCCTAACGTCCCAAACGTCCCAAATGTCCCATATGTTCCATATGTCCCTAATGTCCCAGGCGTCCTAAATGTCCTATATGTCCTTAACGTCCCAGGCGTCCCAGGAGTCCTAGACATCCCATATGTCCTTAACGTCCCAGACGTCCCAGATGTCCCATATGTCTCATATGTCCCTAATGTCCCAGGCGTCCTAAATGTCTCATACGTCCTTAACGTCCCAGATGTCCCAGACGTCCTAGATGTCCCATATGTCCTTAACCTCCCACACGTCCCAGATGTCCCATATGTCGCTAACGTCCCAGACGTCCCAGATGTCCCATATGTCCCATATGTCAATAATGTCCCAAGCTTCCTAGATGTTTCATATGTCCCTAACGTCCCAGTCGTCCTAAATGTCCCATATGTCCCTAACGTCCCAGACGTCCCAGCTGGCCCGTATGTTCCTAACGTCCCAGACGTCCCAGACGTCCTAGATGTCCCATATGTCCTTAACGTCTCAGACGTCCCAGATGTTCCACATGTCCCTAACGTCTCGGACGTCTCAGATGTTTCATATGTCCCATATGTCCCTTATTTCCCAGGCGTCCCAGATGTCCCATATGTCCCATATGTCCCTAATGTCTCAGGCGTCCTAAATGTTTCAAATGTCCTCAACGTCCCAGATGTCCCAGACGTCCTAGATGTCCCATATGTCCTTAACCTCCCAGACGTCCCAGATGTCCCATATGTCGCTAACGTCCCAGACGTCCCAGATGTCCCATATGTCCCATATGTCGCTAATGTCCCAAGCGTCCTAGATGTTTCATATGTCCCTAACGTCCCAGTCGTCCTAAATGTCCCATATGTCCCTAACGTCCCAGACGTCCCAGCTGGCCCGTATGTTCCTAACGTCCCAGACGTCCCAGACGTCCTAGATGTCCCATATGTCCCTAACGTCCCAGTCGTCCTAAATGTCCCATATGTCCCTAACGTCCCAGACGTCCCAGCTGGCCCGTATGTTCCTAACGTCCCAGACGTCCCAGACGTCCTAGTGTCCCATATGTCCCTAACGTGCCAGACGTCCTAGATGTCCTATATGTCCCTAACGTCCCAGACGTCCCATACGTCCCAGATGTCCCATATGTCCCATATGTCCCTAATGTCCCAGGCGTACTAAATGTCCCATATGTCCTTAACGTGCCAGACGTCCCAGACGTCCTAAATGTCCTATATGTCCTTAACGTCCCAGACGTCTCAGATGTCCAATATGTCCCTAATGTCCCAGGCGTCCTAGATGTTCCATATGTCCCTAACGTCCCAGACGTCCTAGACGTCCCATATGTTCTTAACGTCCCAGACGTCCCAGATGTACCATATGTCCCTAACGTCCCAGACGTCCCAGATGTCCCATATGTTCCATATGACCCTAATGTCATAGGCGTCCTAAATGTTCCATATGTCCCTAACGTCCCAGACGTCCCAGACGTCCTAGATGTCCCATATGTCCCTAACGTCCCAGACGTCCCAGATGTTCCATATGTCCCTAACGTCCCAGACGTCCTATATGTCCCATATGACATATATGTCCCTAATGTCCCAGACGTCCCAGATGTCCCATATGTCCCTAACGTCCCAGACGACCCAGATGTCCCATATGTCCCTAACGTCCTAGACGTCCTAGATGTCCCATACGTCCTTAACGTCTCAGACGTCCCAGATGCCCCATATGTCCCTAACGTCTCAGACGTCCCAGATGTCCCATATGTCCCATATGTCCCTAATGTCCCAGGCGTTCCAGATGTCCCATATGTCCCATATGTCCCTAATGTCTCAGGCGTACTAAATGTCCCATATGTTCTTAACGTCCCAGACGTCCCAGACGTCCTAGATGTCTCACATGTCCTTAACGTCCCAGACGTCCCAGATGTCCCATTTGTCCCTAACATCCCAGACGTCCCAGATGATCCATATGTCCCATATGTCCCTAATGTCACAAGCGTCCTAGATGTCCCATATGCCCCTAACGTCCCAGACGTCCTAAAAGTTCCATATGTCCTTAACGTCCCAGACGTGCCAGCTGTCCCGTATGACCCTAACGTCCCAGATGTCCCAGACGTCCCATATGTCCCATATGTCCTTAATGTCCCAGGCGTCCCAGACGTCCCAGTTGTCCCATATGTCCCTAACGTTGCAGACGTCCTAGATGTCCTATTTGTCCCTAACGTCCCAGACGTCCCAGATGTCCTAGACGTCCCATATGTCCTTAACGTCCCAGACGTCCCAGATGTCTCATATGTCCCTAACGTCCCAGACGTCCCAGATGTCCATATGTCCCATATGTCCCTAATGTCCCAAGTGTTTTAAGTGTTCCATATGTCCCTAACGTTCCAGATGTCCTAAATGTCCCATATGTCCCTAACGTCCCAGACGTCCCAGACGTCCTAGATGTCCCATATGTCCCTAACGTCCCAGACGTCCCAGATGTCCCATATGTCCCTAACGTCCCAGACGTCCCAGATGTCCCATATGTCTCTAATGTCCCAGACGTCCCAGATGTCCCATATGTCCCTAACGTCCCAGAAGTCCCAGATGTCCCATATGTCCCTAACGTACTAGACGTCCTAGATGTCCCATACGTCCTTAACGTCCCAGACGTCCCAGATGCCCCATATGTCCCATATGTCTCTAATGTCTCAGACGTCCCAGATGTCCCATATGTCCCTAACGTCCCAGAAGTCCCAGATGTCCCATATGTCCCTAACGTACTAGACGTCCTAGATGTCCCATACGTCCTTAACGTCCCAGACGTGCCAGATGTCCCATATGCCCCATATGCCTCTAATGTCCCAGACGTCCCAGATGTCCCATATGTCCCTAACGTCCCAGAAGTCCCAGATGTCTCATATGTCCCTAACGTACTAGACGTCCTAGATGTCCCATACGTCCTTAACGTCCCAGACGTCCCAGATGTCCCATATGTCCCATATGTCCCTAATGTCCCAGGCGTCCCAGATGTCCCATATGTCCCTAACGTCCCAGAAGTCTCAGATGTCCCATATGTCCCTAACGTACTAGACGTCCTAGATGTCCCATACGTCCTTAACGTCCCAGACGTCCCAGATGCCCCAAATGTCCCATATGTCTCTAATGTCCCAGACGTCCCAGATGTCCCATATGTCCCTAACGTCCCAGAAGTCCCAGATGTCCCATATGTCCCTAACGTACTAGACGTCCTAGATGTCCCATACGTCCTTAACGTCCCAGACGTCCCAGATGCCCCATATGTCCCATATGTCTCTAATGTCCCAGACGTCCCAAATGTCTCATATGTCCCTAACGTCCCAGAAGTCCCAGATGTCCCATATGTCCCTAACGTACTAGACGTCCTAGATGTCCCATACGTCCTTAACGTCCCAGACGTCCCAGATGTCCCATATGTCCCATATGTCCCTAATGTCCCAGGCGTCCCAGATGTCCCATATGTCCCATATGTCCCTAATGTCTCAGGCGTCCTAAATGTCAGAGATGTTTTTAACGTCCCAGACGTTCAAGACGTCCTATATGTCCAATATGTCCTTAACGTCCCAGACGTCCCAGATGTCCCATATGTCCCTAACGTCCCAGACGTCCCCGATGTCCCATATGTCCCATATGTCCCTAATGTCCCAGGCGTCCTAGATGTTCCATATGTTCCTAACGTCCCAGACGTCCCAAAAGTCCCATATGTCCTTAACGTCCCAAACGTCCCAGCTGTACCGTATGTCCCTAACGTCCCTGATGTCCCAGACGTCCTAGATGTCCCATATGTAGCTAACGTCCCAGACGTCCTAGACGTCCCATATGTCCTTAACGTCCCAGACGTCCCAGATGTCTCATATGTCCCTAACGTCCCAGACGTCCCAAATGTCCCATATGTCCCATATGTCCCCTAATGTCCCAAGCGTCCTAGATGTTCTATATGTCCCTAACGTCCCAGACGTCATAAATCTCCCATATAACTCTAACGTCCCAGACGTTCCAGCTGTCCCGTATGTCCCTAACGTCCCAGACGTCCTAAATTTCCCATATGTCCCTAACGTCCCAGACGTCCTAGATGTCCCATATGTCCTTAACGTCCCAGACGTCCCAAATGTCCCATATGTCCCTAACGTTCCAGACGTCCCAGATGTCCCATATGTCCCATATGTCCCTAATGTCCCAGGCGTCCTAGATGTTCCATATGTCCCTAACGTCCCAGACGTCCTAAATGTCCCATATGTCACTAACGTCCCAGACGTCCTAGACGTCCCATATGTCCTTAACGTCCCAGACGTCCCAGATGTCTCATATGACCCTAACGTCCCAGACGTACCAGATGTCCCATATGTCCCATATTTTCCTAATGTCCCAAGCGTTTTAAGTGTTCCATATGTCCCTAACGTCCCAGATGTCCTAATGTCCCATATGTCCCTAACGTCCCAGACGTCCTAGATGTCCCTGATGTCCCTAACGTCCCAGACGTCCCAGATGTCCCATATGTCCCTAACGTCCCAGACGTCCCAGATGTCCCATATGTCCCATATGTCCCTAATGTCCCAGACGTCCCAGATGTCCCATATGTCCCTAACGTCCCAGACGTCCCAGATGTCCCATATGTCCCTAACGTCCTAGACGTCCTAGATGTCCCATACGTTTTTAACGTCCAGATGCCCCATATGTCCCTAACGTCCCAGACGTCCCTGATGTCCCATATGTCCCATATGTCCCTAATGTCCCAGGCGTCCCAGATGTCCCATATGTCCCATATGTCGCTAATGTCTCATGCGTCCTAAATGTCCCATATGTTTTTAACGTCCCAGACGTCCCAGACGTCCTAGATGTTTCATATGTCCCTAACGTCCCAAACGTCCCCGATGTCCCATATGTTTCATATGTCCCATATGTTCCTAATGTCCCAGGCGTCCTAGATGTTCCATATGTTCCTAACGTCCCAGACGTCCCAAAAGCCCCATATGTCCTTAACGTCCCAAACGTCCCAGCTGTCCCGTATGTCCCTAACGTCCCAGACGTCCCAGACGTCCTAGATGTCCCATATGTCCCTAACGTCCCAGATGTCCTAGATGTCCCATATGTCCCATATGTCCCTAATGTCCCAGGCGTCCCAGACGTCTCAGACGTCCCAGACGTCCTAGATGTCCCATATGTCCCTAACGTCCCAGATGTCCTAGATGTCCCATATGTCCCATATGTCCCTAATGTCCCAGGCGTCCCTAACGTCCCAGACGTCCCAGATGTCCCATATGTCCCATATGTCCCTAATGTCCCAGGCGTCCCAGACGTCTCAGACGTCCCAGACGTCCTAAATGTTCCATATGTCCCTAACGTCCCAGACGTCCAAGATGTCCCATATGTCCCTAACGTCCCAGGCGTCCCAGATGTCGAATATGTCCCATATGTTCCTAATGTCCCAGGCGTCGTAAATGTCCCATATGTCTTTAACGTCCCAGACGTCTTAGATGTAGCATATGTCCTTAACGTCCCAGACGTCGCAGATGTCTCATATGTCCCATATGTCCCTAATGTCCCAGTCGCCCTAAATGTCCCAAATGTCCTTAACGTCCCAGACGTCCCAGACGTCCTAGACGTCCCATATGTCCTTAACGTCCGAGACGTCCCAGATGCCCCATATGTCCCTAACGTCCCAGACGATCCAGATGTCCCATATGTCCCATATGTCCCTAATGTCCTAAGCGTCCTAGATGTTCCGTATGTCCCTAACTTCCAAGACGTCCTAAATGTCCAATATGTCCTTAACGTCCTAGACGTCCCAGATGTCCCATATGTCCCTAACGTCCCAGACGTCTCTGCTGTTCCATATGTCCCATATGTCCCTAATGTCCCTGGCGTCCTAAATGTTCCATATGTCCCTAACGTCCCAGACGTCCTGAATGTCCCATATGTCCCTAACGTCCCAGACGTCCCAACTGTCCCGTATGTCCCTAACGTCCTAGACGTCCCAGACGTCCTAGCTGTCCCATATGTCTCTAACGTCCCAGATGTCCTAGATGTCCTATATGTCCCTAACGTCCCAGACGTCCCAGACGACCCAGATGTCCCATATGTCTTATATGTCCCTAATGTCCCAAACGTCCCAGATGTCCCATATGTCCCATACGTCCCTAATGTCCCAGGCGTCCTAAATGTCCCATATGTCCTTAACGTCCCAAACGTCCTAGATGTCCCATATGTCCCTAACGTCCCAGACGTCCCAGATGTCCCATATATTCCATATGTCCCTAATGTCCTAGGCGTCCTAAATATCCCATATGTCCTTAACGCCACAGACGTCCCAGATGTCCCATTAATCCCTAACGTCCCAGGCGTCCCATATGTCCCATATTTCCCTAATGTTCCAGGCGTCCCAGATGTCCCATATGTGCCATACGTCATTAATGTCCCAGGCGTCCTAAATGTCCCATATGTCCTTAACGTCCCAGACGTCCCAGACGTCCTAGATGTCCCATATGTCCTTAACGTCTCAGGCGCCCCAGATGTTCCATATGTCACATACGTCTCTAATGTCCCAGGCGTCCTAGATGTTCCATATGTCCCTAACGTCCCAGACGTCCCAAAAGCCCCATATGTCCTTAACGTCCCAAACGTCCCAGCTGTCCCGTATGTCCCTAACGTCCCAGACGTCCCAGACGTCCTAGATGTCCCATATGTTCCTAACGTCCCAGACGTCCCAAAAGCCCCATATGTCCTTAACGTCCCAAACGTCCCAGCTGTCCCGTATGTCCCTAACGTCCCAGACGTCCCAGACGTCCTAGATGTCCCATATGTCCCTAACGTCCCAGATGTCCTAGATGTCCCATATGTCCCATATGTCCCTAATGTCCCAGGCGTCCCAGACGTCTCAGACGTCCCAGACGTCCTAGATGTCCCATATTTCCCTAACGTCCCAGATGTCCTAGATGTCCCATATGTCCCATATGTCCCTAATGTCCCAGGCGTCCCTAACGTCCCAGACGTCCCAGATGTCCCATATGTCCCATATGTCCCTAATGTCCCAGGCGTCCCAGACGTCTCAGACGTCCCAGACGTCCTAAATGTTCCATATGTCCCTAACGTCCCAGACGTCCAAGATGTCCCATATGTCCCTAACGTCCCAGGCGTCCCAGATGTCGAATATGTCCCATATGTTCCTAATGTCCCAGGCGTCGTAAATGTCCCATATGTCTTTAACGTCCCAGACGTCTTAGATGTAGCATATGTCCTTAACGTCCCAGACGTCGCAGATGTCTCATATGTCCCATATGTCCCTAATGTCCCAGTCGCCCTAAATGTCCCAAATGTCCTTAACGTCCCAGACGTCCCAGACGTCCTAGACGTCCCATATGTCCTTAACGTCCGAGACGTCCCAGATGCCCCATATGTCCCTAACGTCCCAGACGATCCAGATGTCCCATATGTCCCATATGTCCCTAATGTCCTAAGCGTCCTAGATGTTCCGTATGTCCCTAACTTCCAAGACGTCCTAAATGTCCAATATGTCCTTAACGTCCTAGACGTCCCAGATGTCCCATATGTCCCTAACGTCCCAGACGTCCCTGCTGTTCCATATGTCCCATATGTCCCTAATGTCCCTGGCGTCCTAAATGTTCCATATGTCCCTAACGTCCCAGACGTCCTGAATGTCCCATATGTCCCTAACGTCCCAGACGTCCCAACTGTCCCGTATGTCCCTAACGTCCTAGACGTCCCAGACGTCCTAGCTGTCCCATATGTCTCTAACGTCCCAGATGTCCTAGATGTCCTATATGTCCCTAACGTCCCAGACGTCCCAGACGACCCAGATGTCCCATATGTCTTATATGTCCCTAATGTCCCAAACGTCCCAGATGTCCCATATGTCCCATACGTCCCTAATGTCCCAGGCGTCCTAAATGTCCCATATGTCCTTAACGTCCCAAACGTCCTAGATGTCCCATATGTCCCTAACGTCCCAGACGTCCCAGATGTCCCATATATTCCATATGTCCCTAATGTCCTAGGCGTCCTAAATATCCCATATGTCCTTAACGCCACAGACGTCCCAGATGTCCCATTAATCCCTAACGTCCCAGGCGTCCCATATGTCCCATATTTCCCTAATGTTCCAGGCGTCCCAGATGTCCCATATGTGCCATACGTCATTAATGTCCCAGGCGTCCTAAATGTCCCATATGTCCTTAACGTCCCAGACGTCCCAGACGTCCTAGATGTCCCATATGTCCTTAACGTCTCAGGCGCCCCAGATGTTCCATATGTCACATACGTCTCTAATGTCCCAGGCGTCCTAGATGTTCCATATGTCCCTAACGTCCCAGACGTCATAAAAGTCCCATATGTCCCTAACGTCCCAGACGTCCCAGCTGTCCCGTATGGTCCTAACGTCCTAGTCGTCCTAGACGTTCTAGATGTCCCATATGTTCCTAACGTCCCAGACGTCCCAGATGTCCCATATGTCCCATATGTCCCTAATGTCCTAGGCGGCCCAGATGTTCCATATGTCCCATATGTCCCTAATGTCCCAGGCGTCCTAAATGTCTCATGCGTCTTTAACTTCCCAGACGTCCCAGACGTCTAGATGTCCCTAACGTCCTAGACGTCTTAGCTGTCCCGTATGTCCCTAACGTCCCAAACGTCCCAGACGTCTTAGATGTCCCATATGTCCCTAACGTCCCAGACGTCCCAGATGACCCATATGTCCCTAACGTCTCAGACGTCCCAGATGTCCCATATGTTCCATATGTCCCTAATGTCCCAGACGTCCCAGATGTCCCATATGTCCTTAACGTCCGAGACGTCCCAGATGTCCCATATGTCCCTAACGTCCTTGACGTCCTAGATGTCCCATACGTCCTTAACGTCCCAGACCTCCCAGATGCCTCATATGTCCCTAACGTCCCAGACGTCCCAGATGTCCCATATGTCCCATATGTCCCTAATGTCCCAGGCGTCCCAGATGTCCCATATGTCCCATATGTCCTTAACGTCCCAGACGTCCCAGATGTCCCATATGTTCCTAAAGTTCCAGACGTCCCAGATGTCCCATATGTCCCTAATGTCCCAGGCGTCCTAGATGTTATATATGTCCCTAACGTCGCAGACGTCCCAAAAGTCCCATTTGGCTTTAACTTCCCAGACGTCCCAGCTGTCCCGTATGTCCCTAACGTCCGAGACGTCCCAGATGTCCTAGATGTCCCATATGTCCCTAACGTCCTAGACGTCCTAGATGTCCTATATGTCCCTAACGTCCCAAACGTCCCAAATGTCCCATATGTTCCATATGTCCCTAATGTCCCAGGCGTCCTAAATGTCATATATGTCCTTAACGTCACAGGCGTCCCAGGAGTCCTAGACATCCCATATGTCCTTAACGTCCCAGACGTCCCGGATGTCCCATATGTCTCATATGTCCCTAATGTCCCAGGCGTCCTAAATGTTTCATACGTCCTTAACGTCCCAGATGTCCCAGACGTCCTAGATGTCCCATATGTCCTTAACCTCCCAGACGTCCCAGATGTCCCATATGTCGCTAACGTCCCAGACGTCCCAGATGTCCCATATGTCCCATATGTCCCTAATGTCCCAAGCGTCCTAGATGTTTCATATGTCCCTATCGTCCCAGTCGTCCTAAATGTCCCATATGTTCCTAACGTCCCAGACGTCCCAGCTGGCCCGTATATTCCTAACGTCCCAGACGTCCCAGACGTCCTAGATGTTCCATATGTCCTTAACGTCCCAGACGTCCCAGATGTTCCACATGTCCCTAACGTCTCAGACGTCTCAGATGTCCCATATGTCCCATATGTCCCTAATGTCCCAGGCGTCCCAGATGTCCCATATGTCCCATATGTCCCTAATGTCTCAGGCGTCCTAAATGTTTCATATGTCCTTAACGTCCCAGATGTCCCAGACGTCCTAGATGTCCCATTTGTCCTTAACCTCCCAGACGTCCCAGATGTCACATATGTCGCTAACGTCCCAGACGTCCCAGATGTCCCATATGTCCCATATGTCCCTAATGTCCCAAGCGTCCTAGATGTTTCATATGTCCCTAACGTCCCAGACGTCCTAAATGTCCCATATGTCCCTAACGTCCCAGACGTCCTAGACGTCCCATATGTCCTTAACGTCCCAGACGTCCCAGATGTCTCATATGACCCTAACGTCCCAGACGTACCAGATGTCCCATATGTCCCATATGTCCCTAATGTCCCAAGCGTTTTAAGTGTTCCATATGTCCCTAACGTCCCAGACGTCCTAAATGTCCCATATGTCCCTAACGTCCCGTCGTCCCAGACGTGCTAGATGTCCCTGATGTCCCTAACGTCCCAGACGTCCCAGATGTCCCATATGTCCCTAACGTCCCAGACGTCCCAGATGTCCCAAATGTCCCATATGTCCCAAATGTCCCAGACGTCCCAGATGTCCCATATGTCCCTAACGTCCCAGACGTCCCAGATGTCCCATATGTCCCTAACGTCCTAGACGTCCTAGATGTCCCATACGTTTTTAACGTCTCAGATGCCCCATATGTCCCTAACGTCCCAGACGTCCCAGATGTCCCATATGTCCCATATGTCCCTAATGTCCCAGGCGTCCCAGATGTCCCATATGTCCCATATGTCCCTAATGTCTCACACGTCCTAAATGTCCCATATGTTTTTAACGTCCCAGACGTCCCAGACGTCCTAGATGTTTCATATGTCCCTAACGTCCCAGACGTCACCGATGTCCCATATGTCCCATATGTCCCATATGTCCCTAATGTCCCAGGCGTCCTAGAAGATCCATATGTTCCTAACGTCCCAGACGTCCCAAAAGCCCCATATGTCCTTAACGTCCCAAACGTCCCAGCTGTCCCGTATGTCCCTAACGTCCCAGACGTCCCAGACGTCCTAGATGTCCCATATGTCCCTAACGTCCCAGATGTCCTAGATGTCCTATATGTCCCTAACGTCCCAGACGTCCCAGATGTCCCATATGACCCATTAGTCCCTAATGTCCCAATCGTCCCAGACGTCTCAGACGTCCCAGACGTCCTAGATGTCCCATATGTCCCTATCGTCCCAGACGTCCAAGATGTCCCATATGTCCCTAACGTCCCAGGCGTCCCAGATGTCCCATATGTCCCATATGTCCCTAATGTCCCAGGCGTCCTAAATGTCCCATATGTCCTTAACGTCCCAGACGTCCCAGACGTCTTAGATGTAGCATATGTCCTTAACGTCCCAGACGGCGCAGATGTCTCATATGTCCCATATGTCCCAGGCGTCCCAGATGTCCCATATGTCCCATATGTCCCTAATGTCCCAGGCGTCCTAAATGTCCCATATGTCCTTAACGTCCCAGACGTCCCAGACGTCCTAGACGTCCCATATGTCCTTAACGTCCGAGACGTCCCAGATGCCCCATATGTCCCTAACGTCCCAGACGTTCCAGATGTCCCATATGTCCCATATGTCCCATATGTCCCTAATGTCCCAAGCGTCCTAGATGTTCCGTATGTCCCTAACTTCCAAGACGTCCTAAATGTCCCATATGTCCTTAACGTCCTAGACGTCCCAGATGTCCCATATGTCCCTAACGTCCCAGACGTCCCAGCCGTTCCATATGTCTCATATGTCCCTAATGTCCCTGGCGTCCTAAATGTTCCATATGTACCTAACGTCCCAGACGTCCTGAATGTCCCATATGTCCCTAACGTCCCAGACGTCCCAGCTGTTCCATTGTCCCATATGACCCTAATGTCCCTGGCGTCCTAAATGTTCCATATGTCCCTAACGTCCCAGACGTCCTGAATGTCCCATATGTCCCTAACGTCCCAGACGTCCCAACTGTCACGTATGTCCCTAACGTCCTAGACGTCCCAGATGTCCTAGATGTCCTATATGTCCCAAACGTCCCAGACGTCCCAGACGTCCCAGATGTCCCATATGTCTTATATGTCCCTAATGTCCCAAACGTCCCAGATGTCCCATATGTCCCATATGTCCTTAATGTCCCAGGCGTCCTAAATGTCCCATATGTCCTTAACGTACCAAACGTCCTAGATGTCCCATATGTCCCTAACGTCCCAGACGTCCCAGATGTCCCATATGTTCCATATGTCCCTAATGTCCTAGGCGTCCTAAATATCCCATATGTCCTTAACGCCACAGACGTCCCAGATGTTCCATTAATCCCTAACGTCCCAGGCGTCCCTGATATCCCATATTTCCCTAATGTTTCAGGCGTCCCAGATGTCCCATATGTGCCATACGTCATTAATGTCCCAGGCGTCCTAAATGTCCCATATGTCCTTAACGTCTCAGGTGCCCCAGATGTCTTATATGTCACATACGTCTATAATGTCCCAGGCGTCCTAGATGCTCCATATGTCCCTAACGTCCCAGACGTCATAAAAGTCCCATATGTCCCTAACGTCCCAGACGTCCCAGCTGTCCCGTATGGTCCTAACGTCCCAGTCGTCCTAGACGTCCTAGATGTCCCATATGTTCCTAACGTCCCAGACGTCCTAGATGTCCTATATTTACCTAACGTCCCAGACGTCCCAGACGTCCCAGATGTCCCATATGTCCCATATGTCCCATATGTCCCTAATGTCCTAGGCGGCCCAGATGTCCCATATGTCCCATATGTCCCTAATGTCCCAGGCGTCCTAAATGTCCCATACGTCTTTAACTTCCCAGACGTCGCAGACGTCTAGATGTCCCTAACGTCCTAGACGTCTTAGCTGTCCCGTATGTCCCTAACGTCCCAAACGTCCCAGACGTCTTAGATGTCCCACATGTCCCTAACGTCCCAGACGTCCCAGATGACCCATATGTCCCTAACGTCTCAGACGTCCCAGATGTCCCATATGTCCCATATGTCCCTAATGTCCCAGACGTCCCAGATGTCCCATATGTCCTTAACGTCCGAGACGTCCCAGATGTCCCATATGTCCCTAACGTCCTTGACGTCCTAGATGTCCCATACGTCCTTAACGTCCCAGAGCTCCCAGATGCCCCATATGTCCCTAACGTCCCAGACGTCCCAGATGTCCCATATGTCCCATATGTCCCTAATGTTCCAGGCGTCCCAGATGTCCCATATGTCCCATATGTCCTTAACGTCCCAGACGTCCCAGATGTCCCATATGTTCCTAAAGTACCAGACATCCCAGATGTCCCATATGTCCCTAATGTCCCAGGCGTCCTAGATGTTATATATGTCCCTAACGTCCCAGACGTCCTAAATGTCCCATTTGGCTTTAACGTCCCAGACGTCCCAGCTGTCCTCTATGTCCCTAACGTCCCAAACGTCCCAGATGTCCTAGATGTTCCATATGTCCCTAACGTCCTAGACGTCCTAGATGTCCTATATGTCCCTAACGTCCCAAACGTCCCAAATGTCCCATATGTTCCATATGTCCCTAATGTCCCAGGCGTCCTAAATGTCCTATATGTCCTTAACGTCCCAGGCGTCCCAGGAGTCCTAGACATCCCATATGTCCTTAACGTCCCAGACGTCCCAGATGTCCCATATGTCTCATATGTCCCTAATGTCCCAGGCGTCCTAAATGTCTCATACGTCCTTAACGTCCCAGATGTCCCAGACGTCCTAGATGTCCCATATGTCCTTAACCTCCCAGACGTCCCAGATGTCCCATATGTCCCTAACGTCCCAGACGTCCCAGCTGGCCCGTATGTTCCTAACGTCCCAGACGTCCCAGACGTCCTAGATGTCCCATATGTCCTTAACGTCTCAGACGTCCCAGATGTTCCACATGTCCCTAACGTCTCGGACGTCTCAGATGTCCCATATGTCCTTTATTTCCCAGGCGTACCAGATGTCCCATATGTTCCATATGTCCCTAATGTCTCAGGCGTCCTAAATGTTTCAAATGTCCTTAACGTCCCAGATGTCCCAGACGTCCTAGATGTCCCATATGTCCTTAACCTCCCAGACGTCCCAGATGTCCCATATGTCGATAACGTCCCAGACGTCCCAGATGTCCCATATGTCCCATATGTCCCTAATGTCCCAAGCGTCCAAGATGTTTCATATGTCCCTAACGTCCCAGTCGTCCTAAATGACCCATATGTCCCTAACGTCCCAGACGTCCCAGCTGGCCCGTATGTTCCTAACGTCCCAGACGTCCCAGACGTCCTAGATGTCCCATATGTCCCTAACGTGCCAGACGTCCTAGATGTCCTATATGTCCCTAACGTCCCAGACGTCCCATACGTCCCAGATGTCCCATATGTCCCATATGTCCCTAATGTCCCAGGCGTACTAAATGTCCCATATGTCTTTAACGTGCCAGACGTCCCAGACGTCCTAAATGTCCCATATGTCCTTAACGTCCCAGACGTCTCAGATGTCCAATATGTCCCTAACGTCCCAGACGTCCCAGATGTCCCATATGTCCCTTATGTCCCTAATGTCCCAGGCGTCTTAGATGTTCCATATGTCCCTAACGTCCCAGACGTCCTAGACGTCCCATATGTTCTTAACGTCCCAGACGTCCCAGATGTACCATATGTCCCTAACGTCCCAGACGTCCCAGATGTCCCATATGTTCCATATGACCCTAATGTCATAGGCGTCCTAAATGTTCCATATGTCCCTAACGTCCCAGACGTCCCAGACGTCCTAGATGTCCCATATGTCCCTAACGTCCAAGACGTCCCAGATGTTCCATATGTCCCTAACGTCCCAGACGTCCCAGATGTCCCATATGACATATATGTCCCTAATGTCCCAGACGTCCCAAATGTCCCATATGTCCATAACGTCCCAGACGCCCCAGATGTCCCATATGTCCCTAACGTCCTAGACGTCCTAGATGTCCCATACGTCCTTAACGTCTCAGACGTCCCAGATGCCCCATATGTCCCTAACGTCTCAGACGTCCCAGATGTCCCATATGTCCCATATGTCCCTAATGTCCCAGGCGTTCCAGATGTCCCATATGTCCCATATGTCCCTAATGTCTCAGGCGTCCTAAATGTCCCATATGTTCTTAACGTCCCAGACATCCCAGACGTCCTAGATGTCTCACATGTCCTTAACGTCCCAGACGTCCCAGATGTCCCATTTGTCCCTAACATCCCAGACGTCCCAGATGATCCATATGTCCCATATGTCCCTAATGTCACAAGCGTCCTAGATGTCCCATATGCCCCTAACGTCCCAGACGTGCTAAAAGTTCCATATGTCCTTAACGTCCCAGACGTGCCAGCTGTCCCGTATGACCCTAACGTCCCAGATGTCCCAGACGTCCCATATGTCCCATATGTCCTTAATGTCCCAGGCGTCCCAGACGTCCCAGTTGTCCCATATGTCCCTAACGTCGCAGACGTCCTAGATGTCCTATTTGTCCTTAACGTCCCAGACGTCCCAGATGTCCTAGACGTCCCATATGTCCTTAACGTCCCAGACGTCCCAGATGTCTCATATGTCCCTAACGTCCCAGACGTCCCAGATGTCCATATGTCCCATATGTCCCTAATGTCCCAAGTGTTTTAAGTGTTCCATATGTCCCTAACGTTCCAGATGTCCTAAATGTCCCATATGTCCCTAACGTCCCAGACGTCCCAGACGTCCTAGATGTCCCATATGTCCCTAACGTCCCAGACGTCCCAGATGTCCCATATGTCCCTAACGTCCCAGACGTCCCAGATGTCCCATATGTCTCTAATGTCCCAGACGTCCCAGATGTCCCATATGTCCCTAACGTCCCAGAAGTCCCAGATGTCCCATATGTCCCTAACGTACTAGACGTCCTAGATGTCCCATACGTCCTTAACGTCCCAGACGTCCCAGATGCCCCATATGTCCCATATGTCTCTAATGTCTCAGACGTCCCAGATGTCCCATATGTCCCTAACGTCCCAGAAGTCTCAGATGTCCCATATGTCCCTAACGTACTAGACGTCCTAGATGTCCCATACGTCCTTAACGTCCCAGACGTGCCAGATGTCCCATATGCCCCATATGCCTCTAATGTCCCAGACGTCCCAGATGTCCCATATGTCCCTAACGTCCCAGAAGTCCCAGATGTCTCATATGTCCCTAACGTACTAGACGTCCTAGATGTCCCATACGTCCTTAACGTCCCAGACGTCCCAGAAGCCCCATATGTCCCATATGTCTCTAATGACCCAGACGTCCCAGATGTCCCATATGTCCCTAACGTCCCGTCCCAGATGTCCCATATGTCCCTAACGTACTAGACGTCCTAGATGTCCCATACGTCCTTAACGTCCCAGACGTCCCAGATGCCCCATATGTCCCATATGTCTCTAATGTCCCAGACGTCCCAGATGTCTCATATGTCCCTAACGTCCCAGAAGTCCCAGATGTCCCATATGTCCCTAACGTACTAGACGTCCTAGATGTCCCATACGTCCTTAACGTCCCAGACGTCCCAGATGTCCCATATGTCCCATATGTCCCTAATGTCCCAGGCGTCCCAGATGTCCCATATGTTCCATATGTCCCTAATGTCTCAGGCGTCCTAAATGTCCCATATATTTTTAACGTCCCAGACGTCCCAGACGTCCTATATGTCCAATATGTCCTTAACGTCCCAGACGTCCCAGATGTCCCATATGTCCCTAACGTCCCAGACGTCCCCGATGTCCCATATGTCCCATATGTCCCTAACGTACTAGACGTCCTAGATGTCCCATACGTCCTTAACGTCCCAGACGTCCCAGAAGCCCCATATGTCCCATATGTCTCTAATGTCCCAGACGTCCCAGATGTCCCATATGTCCCTAACGTCCCGTCCCAGATGTCCCATATGTCCCTAACGTACTAGACGTCCTAGATGTCCCATACGTCCTTAACGTCCCAGACGTCCCAGATGCCCCATATGTCCCATATGTCTCTAATGTCCCAGACGTCCCAGATGTCTCATATGTCCCTAACGTCCCAGAAGTCCCAGATGTCCCATATGTCCCTAACGTACTAGACGTCCTAGATGTCCCATACGTCCTTAACGTCCCAGACGTCCCAGATGTCCCATATGTCCCATATGTCCCTAATGTCCCAGGCGTCCCAGATGTCCCATATGTTCCATATGTCCCTAATGTCTCAGGCGTCCTAAATGTCCCATATATTTTTAACGTCCCAGACGTCCCAGACGTCCTATATGTCCAATATGTCCTTAACGTCCCAGACGTCCCAGATGTCCCATATGTCCCTAACGTCCCAGACGTCCCCGATGTCCCATATGTCCCATATGTCCCTAATGTCCCAGGCGTCGTAGATGTTCCATATGTTCCTAACGTCCCAGACGTCCCAAAAGTCCCATATGTCCTTAACGTCCCAAACGTCCCAGCTGTCCCGTATGTCCCTATCGTCCCAGATGTCCCAGACGTCCTAGATGTCCCATATGTAACTAACGTCCCAGACGTCCTAGACGTCCCATATGTCCTTAACGTCCCAGACGTCCCAGATGTCTCATATGTCCCTAACGTCCCAGACGTCCCAGATGTCCCATATGTCCCATATGTCCCCTAATGTCCCAAGCGTCCTAGATGTTCCATATGTCCCTAACGTCCCAGACGTCATAAATCTCCCATATAACTCTAACGTCCCAGACGTTCCAGCTCTCCCGTATGTCCCTAACGTCCCAGACGTCCTAAATTTCCCATATGTCCCTAACGTCCCAGACGTCCTAGATGTCCCATATGTCCTTAACGTCCCAGACGTCCCAAATGTCCCATATGTCCCTAACGTCCCAGACGTCCCAGATGTCCCATATGTCCCATATGTCCCTAATGTCCCAGGCGTCCTAGATGTTCCATATGTCCCTAACGACCCAGACGTCCTAAATGTCCCATATGTCCCTAACGTCCCAGACGTCCTAGACGTCCCATATGTCCTTAACGTCCCAGACGTCCCAGATGTCTCATATAACCCTAACGTCCCAGACGTACCAGATGTCCCATATGTCCCATATGTCCCTAATGTCCCAAGCGTTTTAAGTGTTCCATATGTCCCTAACGGACAGATGTCCTAAATGTCCCATATGTCCCTAACGTCCCAGACGTCCCAGATGTCCCATATGTCCCATATGTCCCTAACGTCCCAGACGTCCCAGACGTCCCAAATGTCCCATATGTCCCTAACGTCCCAGACGTCCCAGATGTCCCATATGTCCCATA
This sequence comes from Agriotes lineatus, assembly GCA_940337035.1. NCBI lineage: Eukaryota > Metazoa > Arthropoda > Insecta > Coleoptera > Elateridae > Agriotes > Agriotes lineatus. The sequence goes on from CALNHX010000160.1 coordinate 241,842, forward strand.
TGTCCCTAACGTCCCAGACGTCCCAGACGTCCTAGATGTCCCTGATGTCCCTAACGTCCCAGACGTCCCAGATGTCCCATATGTCCCTAACGTCCCAGACGACCCAGATGTCCCATATGTCCCATATGTCCCTAATGTCCCAGACGTCCCAGATGTCCCATATGTCCCTAACGTCCCAGACGTCCCAGATGTCCCATATGTCCCTAACGTCCTAGACGTCCTAGATGTCCCATACGTTTTTAACGTCCCAGATGCCCCATATGTCCCTAACGTCCCAGACGTTTCAGATGTCCCATATGTCCCATATGTCCCTAATGTCCCAGGCGTCCCAGATGTCCCATATGTCCCATATGTCGCTAGTGTCTCAGGCGTCCTAAATGTCCCATATGTTTTTAACGTCCCAGACGTCCCAGACGTCCTAGATGTTTCATATGTCCCTAACGTCCCAAACGTCCCCGATGTCCCATATGTCCCATATGTCCCATATGTTCCTAATGTCCCAGGCGTCCTAGATGTTCCATATGTTCCTAACGTCCCAGACGTTCCAAAAGCCCCATATGTCCTTAACGTCCCAAACGTCCCAGCTGTCCCGTATGTCCCTAACGTCCCAGACGTCCCAGACGTCCTAGATGTCCCATATGTCCCTAACGTCCCAGATGTCCTAGATGTCCTATATGTCCCTAACGTCCCAGACGTCCCAGATGTCACATATGTCCCATATGTCCCTAATGTCCCAGGCGTCCCAGACGTCTCAGACGTCCCAGACGTCCTAGATGTCCCATATGTCCCTAACGTCCCAGACGTCCAAGATGTCCCATATGTCCCTAACGTCCCAGGCGTCCCAGATGTCGAATATGTCCCATATGTCCCTAACGTCCCAGGCGTCCTAAATGTCCCATATGTCCTTAACGTCCCAGACGTCCCAGACGTCTTAGATGTAGCATATGTCCTTAACGTCCCAGACGTCGCAGATGTCTCATATGTCCCATATGTCCCTAATGTCCCAGGCGCCCTAAATGTCCCAAATGTCCTTAACGTCCCAGACGTCCCAGACGTCCTAGACGTCCCATATGTCCTTAACGTCCGAGACGTCCCAGATGCCCCATATGTCCCTAACGTCCCAGACGTTCCAGATGTCCCATATGTCCCATATGTCCCTAATGTCCCAAGCGTCCTAGATGTTCCGTATGTCCCTAACTTCCAAGACGTCCTAAATGTCCCATATGTCCTTAACGTCCTAGACGTCCCAGATGTCCCATATGTCCCTAACGTCCCAGACGTCCCAGCTGTTCCATATGTCCCATATGTCCCTAATGTCCCTGGCGTCCTAAATGTTCCATATGTCCCTAACGTCCCAGACGTCCTGAATGTCCCATATGTCCCTAACGTCCCAGACGTCCCAACTGTCCCGTATGTCCCTAACGTCCTAGACGTCCCAGACGTCCTAGATGTCCCATATGTCTCTAACGTCCCAGATGTCCTAGATGTCCTATATGTCCCTAACGTCCCAGACGTCCCAGACGTCCCAGATGTCCCATATGTCTTATATGTCCCTAATGTCCCAAACGTCCCAGATGTCCCATATGTCCCATACGTCCTGTTTGTGGCACTAATCGGGATCGAAAGTCCAATGTTTTGTAGCCTTCTCAGTTTTCCGTTATTTGGAAAACTCCTGACCGCCAGCTCGCCTTGGAATTTGTGGACTGTATGAATTGTAGGTTTCACTGAATAAATACACTCGTTGAAAGCCGGAAATATGTTACTTTATTAGCAATAAAAAACACATGGAACATTTGAACATTTACAAGAATTAGCTTCCGTAGAGCGGACCGGTTTGCATGCTGCCACGTTGACAGATGAAACGTAAGTGTTTTTGGAATCGGATGCCGGCACGGGAGTCTACTGCGCACAGTATGAATTCAGCATGCAAGAGAAGCGGCAAAAGTTTATAAAGTCCTTAACATACCGCCCGCCTTGGAAAGGGTAACCTTTTAAATAAAACAGTACAAAGTTGACATGTAAAAGCTAGAGTAAAACATGTAACATGAACACACATATATACAAAGCATAATAGTACATGGATCTTAATCTAGTACAAGAAAACCCGAACAATGGGGAGCCAAAGGGCTTTACGAAACTGCGCTGAACGCTAACGCACTAGTTCACAACACTAAGTAGCGGGCACAATTTGGCGAAGGATCGCTTCACGATCCCTGACACAGTGTTCACTGACGCCACACGCGTAACGCCGTCAAGGCCAGGGTGCAGCTCGGTGACCCGGCCTAACCTCCACTTCAGAGGGGGTAGATTGTCATCCTTGATGAGGACCATGGAACCAGGCTGGAGGTCCGAAAGGTGCGTGCGCCATTTGGTGCGCTGTTGGAGTTCCGAGATGTACTCTTTACTCCATCTCTTCCACACATTCTGGTGAAGTTGTTGTATTCTCTGGTATGTAGACAGCCGAGACTCGACTATCTCAGTTACGTTGGGATCAGGCAGTGACACCAACGGACGACCAATCAGGAAATGAGCAGGAGTCAAAGGCTGAAGGTCGTTTGGATCAGAGGACAAAGGGGACAGGGGTCGGGAGTTTAAGGTCGCTTCCACCTGTGCTAACAAAGTGCTAAATTCATCATAATTTAGACTAGCGTTACCTATAACGCGACGTATGTGATGTTTGGAGGACTTGATTCCGGCCTCCCACAATCCGCCAAAGTGGGGACTGTGCGCGGGTATAAAATGCCAAGCTACTCCGTCGTTCGCGACTGATTCGGAAATAGAAGGGTTTTGTTCCGCGAGAAAATTGCCTAATTCGATTAACTCGGAATTAGCGCCTACAAAGTTAGTGCCGTTGTCTGAGTAGACATGGAGCGGTTTGCCTCGGCGAGCCACAAACCGGCGAAAAGCCATTAAGAAGGTTTCAGTAGAAAGGTCAGCGACCAATTCAAGGTGCACTGCTTTTGTGATAAAACAATAAGCTGTAACTCGTTGTAAGCGAGCGAAGCTTGAATACTGATTGAACGGACATGGTTCAACAGAGGTTACAGGAAGACTCTGAACTTCTTTTTTGAATTCTGGAAGCTCAGCACGAACATGTTTGGAAGTAGGCCAAGAGGCCTCACCTTCGCTTAGCCAGGTGGGACCATGCCACCAAAGGCTCAATTCTTTCAAACCTAAAGGGGTGATTCTCCTAGTGAGAAGATCAGCAGGATTAGACGTTGTGGGAACATGCCGCCAAGTGGCATCAAAGGTGAGTTGCTGAACATCAGCAACTCTGTTGCACACAAAGGTCTTAAGAAGATTTGGACTGGTTTTCAACCATCCTAGCACTATTGTGGAATCTGTCCACAGACCGATTCTAGATATGGGCAAATCAAGTGCCTTTATGACTTGCATGGAAAGTTTGCTTAGAAGAACAGCTCCGCAGAGCTCGAGCTTCGGGATTGTCAAGGGCTTTAAAGGGGCTACCTTGGCCTTGGAACAGAGAAGGTGAACCTGTGCTTCCCCTTCCTGATTCTTGGAACGTAGGTATATCGACGCACCGTAACTATTGTTAGAGGCGTCGCAGAAACCATGGAGCTCTATCTCGACCACGCTCCGACAGAGGACGTGCCGAGGAATTGCTAAGTCATTGAGCATGAGAAGCTCACTGCGATAGGTTAACCATTTTTCTTGTATGGCTTTAGGAACGGGTTCATCCCAATCCAGCTTTTCCATCCAAAGCTGTTGCAAAAGAACCTTGGCACCCATGGTGCATGGACTTAGAAGACCCAACGGGTCGAATATCTGCGATATTTCAGACAAGATGCTACGCTTCGTAGCCTTACTACTTGTAGAATTTGAAATATTGAACATCAGATGATCGCTTTTAAAGGACCAAATCAAACCAAGGGTGTTTGTGTGCTCATGTGCACTGAAATCAAGAACACCCGGATGCAAATCGGAATCTGGTATTCCATCGAGAACTTCTGGAGAGTTAGAAATCTACTTTCTAAGTTTGAAGCAGCCTGACTCAAGAATCTGATCCAAGTTTGAGCAGAGAGTACGCGCTTTCTCAGGAGTGTCGGCACCTGTCAGAAGGTCGTCGACGTAGAAGTCCTCCTTTATGATTCGAGAGACTTCGGGATTTGAAGCCTCACATTCGATGCCCAATTGGGTTAAACATCGAATAGCAAGAAAAGATGCCGATGCGGTGCCATACGTAACCGTATTCAGGTCGTACGACCGAAGAGGCTCAGCTGAGGAGGGTCGCCACAAGATTCTCTGAAGGGGCCTATGGTTAGGATTCACCAGAACCTGGCGATACATCTTCTCGATATCAGCTGATATAGCGAATAAATGCTTGCGAAAGCGAACAAGAATTGAAAATAAGTCTTGCTGCACGGTTGGGCCAACCATCTGAATGCTGTTCAGAGATTGCCCGGAAGTGGTTGCTTGAGAACCATTGAATACAACTCGGAGTTTAGTTGTCAGGCTTTCCTCTTTTAAAACTCCGTGGTGGGGTAGATAATAGGATATCTCGTTTGAATTAGGGTTTGAAACGGACATATGACCTAATTCAGAATATTCATTCATGAAATTAGAATAGCGATTGAACAAGTCAGAGTTCGCTTGTAACCGCTTCTCTAGTGATAAGAATCTTTTCTGAGCGATTTGCAATGAATCGCCCAGTACCTCTACAGGCTTCTTGAAAGGGATAGAGACAACGAATCGACCATTCGCTTCTCGTTGAGTATTTTGCAGAAAATGTGCCTCACAGGCGTTCTCTTCATTTGTGCGAACCTTTTCCTCTGGGTAATGTTCGAGTTGCCAAAACCTAGCAATGGGATTAGAAGCATCCTCGATCGTGCTAAGATTGCACTGTACAGGGTACGCAGAAGGGGGGCCTGTAGGGCCAGAAACAATCCAACCAAAACGAGTCTTTTGGAGGATGGGAAGATTTGGGCCTAGACCAATTTGTCCAATACAAAGGAGCTGCCAGAAAATGGGCGAACCAATCAGAATGTCGATGGTGCCCGGTTGGTCGTAGGACAGATCTGATAACTTGATGTTATCAGGAACCTTGAAGCTGTTTCGCTGGACGCGAAAACTTGGGGTAACACCCGTAATCTCATCGAGAACAAGACAGGATAGGCCAATGCCGTATGAAGTGTGAGGGGCTTGCAGCTTGATATCACACTTAGCCTTGATTTGAGAAGTGGCTTTACTTAAGCCAGAAACAGTAACGTTGACTTCGCGAATTGGAAGCTTCAACCTTTTACACAAATCTGAACGTATAAAGTTCGATTGGGAACCGGAATCCAACAGGATTCGCACAACGTGAGGCGTACCATCATCAGCGATGAGTTTAGCGGTAGCCGTAGGTAAGAGTACCTGAAAAGCATTCGAACAGAATGCCGAAATAGATTGGTTTAGTTCAACAGGGGTTTCTGCCGACATCGCAGATCCTGGTTGACTAGAAGAAGCGTTCTGAGGCTTATCCTCATGAAGAAGTGTGTTGTGCCTTGATTTGCACTTTCTACACGTATATTTGGAGCTACAAAGGCTCGCAAGGTGACCCTGAGTTAGGCAATTAAAGCATACGCGGAGCTCTTTTGCCTTTGATTTTCTGTCAAGAACAGACAGCTTGACAAACTTATCGCATTTGTACAAGGAATGAGATCCTTTACAAAGTGGACACGAAGGGGTACCTGACACAAATGATTTTGAATGTACCTTGGAAGACTTTTCGGGTACAAGCTTGCTATCTTTTACTTCCAGAGTTTCTAGAAGATTCGCTGTATTTTGTAAGAATTCCTTGAACTCATCAAGATTAGGCAGGTCAGAACTTGACCGGTTTCTAAGGACCTCCCATTCACGAAATGTAGTGGGGTCCAGTTTTTTAGAAACTACATAAATTATAACAAAATCAAGAAGCTCGCTTTCGGTAGCTAATGATTTGATTGCTGCAAAATGCTTGAATAACATATCGCTAATCGTACGTAATTTAGTTGCAGATTCCTTACTGCAAGATTCGAGTTCAAATATAGTCTTGAGGTGGTTATGAACCAGAATTTTTGGATCATTGTATCGATTGCACAATGCCTCCCAAGCTAGAGTATAATTACCCGCAGTAAACTCTAAACTTTTTATAATTTGGCTTGCATCACCCTGTAAACTAGCCTTTAAGTAATGCAGCTTTTGAATATTAGTTAACGCTTGATTCTCATGAATTAAACTAATAAAAATCTCACGAAACTCTAACCATTCTGAAACGTTCCCTGAATATTTGGGAATCGAAATGGCAGGAAGGCGTACAGCTTGATTATTGCAATGTGAACTGCAATTTGAATGCGTTGATCTTACGCTACCAGCAGGCGATCCAGAACGATCTAATGCAACATCAGACTGTTTGTTGTATTCATTAATCAAATATTCAGCTTGTGAAATTGCAAAATAATAAGAATCCTCAAATTCAACTTGTTGCTGCATTTCAGATTCTGTATCCTCACTGGTTTCTAAAATTTGTTCATGAACCGCATAATATTCCGATAACAAGGTGGCTGTATCATTCAATCTTTTTTGCAATTGAATAATCTGAGCGCTAGATAAGAATTGATCTTCATCATGAATTTTTTGCAAAGATTGCACGTGATTTGAGAAACGCGTGAGCTTGCCTTTAATAGAGCTTCGTACTCTTACAAGCGAATCTATAATTGTTGAGATTAAAAACAATTTAACAGATCGAACTAATTTTTCGTACGCCTCTGGCGTGAATTTTGTACGCTTCTGGTACGCGGACCCAACGGGTCAACTATCTGTGCTATTTCAGGCAAGATGCTACGCGTGGTAGCCTTACTACTTGCAGAATCTGAAATATTCTTTAATGATAAAACCTTTCGCACGCCTCTGGTACGGAATTTTGTTTACAACGCAGACAGCGCTTGCTAACAACACGAGAAACTTGTCGCTTACGACGCAGAAAACGACCCCGGTACAACGGAATGAATCACGACGCGGATGGCCGTGTACTACGCAAGACCAAATTGCGCCACGAACGCGAGACTGTTTTAACAACGCAAACGGCTCTGCAATTTGAAAATGCAGGGGATATTGCTAACAAACGTAATAGCTTGGCATTTCACGCAATTAAAATGTTTATATGACTCATAAACCATTTGTTTACGCAATAATACGCAGCTGAAATTATGCACATGTATAACACAGATGATAGAAAACCAAATATTCATGCATAGGAAAATAGGGAACTTAGGCTTACATTGCTATTGGTTTGTGCCGCCTTGCCGTTTTCCTCGTTGCTTTGGTTCGTACTACCGTCTCGCTTGCAGCTGCAATTCCCACGTGCACGAATATTGGCGTTGATAGCACCGTCTGCTGTCTTCCTTCCTCTCGTTACGGGCACCGCATGTGCCCTCTTCGTTCCACGCGTTGCTGCGAATTTGGAACGCTGCTCCTTGCGGTCGATTGCATGCGATGCAATACAAACTGAATATGCTTTTGTACTTGCCAATGACCAATGTTGTCGAATGCTGTCGCTGTTGACTGGACTCGCACTGACCTAATGTGGTTTAATCCGGGTCTGTAGGACCAATGTTTGTGGCACTAATCGGGATCGAAGGTCCAATGTTTTGTAGCCTTCTCAGTTTTCCGTTATTTGGAAAACTCCTGACTGCCAGCTCGCCTTGGAATTTGTGGACTGTATGAATTGTAGGTTTCACTGAATAAATACACTCGTTGAAAGCCGGAAATATGTTACTTTATTAGCAATAAAAAACACATGGAACATTTGAACATTTGCAAGAATTAGCTTCCGTAGAGCGGACCGGTTTGCATGCTGCCACGTTGACAGATGAAACGTAAGTGTTTTTGGAATCGGATGCCGGCACAGGAGTCTACTGCGCACAGTATGAATTCAGCATGCAAGAGAAGCGGCAAAAGTTTATAAAGTCCTTAACACGTCCCTAATGTCCCAGGCGTCCTAAATGTCCCATATGTCCTTAACGTCCCAAACGTCCTAGATGTCCCATTTGTCCCTAACGTCCCAGACGTCCCAGATGTCCCATATGTTCCATATGTCCCTAATGTCCTAGGCGTCCTAAATATCCCATATGTCCTTATCGTCCCAGACGTCCCAGACGTCCTAGATGTCCCATATGTCCTTAACGCCACAGACGTCCCAGATGTCCCATTAATCCCTAACGTCCCAGGCGTCCCATGTGTCCCATATTTCCCTAATGTTCCAGGCGTCCCAGATGTCCCATATGTGCCATACGTCATTAATGTCCCAGGCGTCCTAAATGTCCCATATGTCCTTAACGTCCCAGACGTCCCAGACGTCCTAGATGTCCCATATGTCCTTAACGTCTCAGGCGCCCCAGATGTTCCATATGTCACATACGTCTCTAATGTCCCAGGCGTCCTAGATGTTCCATATGTCCCTAACGTCCCATACGTCATAAAAGTCCCATATGTCCCTAACGTCCCAGACGTCCCAGCTGTCCCGTATGGTCCTAACGTCCCAGTCGTCCTAGACGTTCTAGATGTCCCATATGTTCCTAACGTCCCAGACGTCCTAGATGTCCTATATTTACCTAACGTCCCAGACGTCCCAGACGTCCCAGATGTCCCATATGTCCCATATGTCCCTAATGTCCTAGGCGGACCAGATGTCCCATATGTCCCATATGTCCCTAATGTCCCAGGCGGCCTAAATGTCCCATGCGTCTTTAACTTCCCAGACGTCCCAGACGTCTAGATGTCCCTAACGTCCTAGACGTCTTAGCTGTCCCGTATGTCCCTAACGTCCCAAACGTCCCAGACGTCTTAGATGTCCCATATGTACCTAACGTCCCAGACGTCCCAGATGACCCATATGTCCCTAACGTCTCAGACGTCCCAGATGTCCCATATGTCCCATATGTCCCTAATGTCCCAGACGTCCCAGATGTCCCATATGTCCTTAACGTCCGAGACGTCCCAGATGTCCCATATGTCCCTAACGTCCTTGACGTCCTAGATGTCCCATACGTCCTTAACGTCCCAGACTTCCCAGATGCCCCATATGTCCCTAACGTCCCAGACGTCCCAGATGTCCCATATGTCCCATATGTCCCTAATGTCCCAGGCGTCCCAGATGTCCCATATGTCCCATATGTCCTTAACGTCCCAGACGTCCCAGATGTCCCATATGTTCCTAAAGTTCCAGACGTCCCAGATGTCCCATATGTCCCTAATGTCCCAGGCGTCCTAGATGTTATATATGTCCCTAACGTCCCAGACGTCCCAAAAGTCCCATTTGGCTTTAACGTCCCGGACGTCCCAGCTGTCCCGTATGTCCCTAACGTCCGAGACGTCCCAGATGTCCTAGATGTCCCATATGTCCCTAATGTCCTAGGCGGACCAGATGTCCCATATGTCCCATATGTCCCTAATGTCCCAGGCGTCCTAAATGTCCCATGCGTCTTTAACTTCCCAGACGTCCCAGACGTCTAGATGTCCCTAACGTCCTAGACGTCTTAGCTGTCCCGTATGTCCCTAACGTCCCAAACGTCCCAGACGTCTTAGATGTCCCATATGTACCTAACGTCCCAGACGTCCCAGATGACCCATATGTCCCTAACGTCTCAGACGTCCCAGATGTCCCATATGTCCCATATGTCCCTAATGTCCCAGACGTCCCAGATGTCCCATATGTCCTTAACGTCCGAGACGTCCCAGATGTCCCATATGTCCCTAACGTCCTTGACGTCCTAGATGTCCCATACGTCCTTAACGTCCCAGACTTCCCAGATGCCCCATATGTCCCTAACGTCCCAGACGTCCCAGATGTCCCATATGTCCCATATGTCCCTAATGTCCCAGGCGTCCCAGATGTCCCATATGTCCCATATGTCCTTAACGTCCCAGACGTCCCAGATGTCCCATATGTTCCTAAAGTTCCAGACGTCCCAGATGTCCCATATGTCCCTAATGTCCCAGGCGTCCTAGATGTTATATATGTCCCTAACGTCCCAGACGTCCCAAAAGTCCCATTTGGCTTTTACGTCCCGGACGTCCCAGCTGTCCCGTATGTCCCTAACGTCCGAGACGTCCCAGATGTCCTAGATGTCCCATATGTCCCTAACGTCCTAGACGTCCTAGATGTCCTATATGTCCCTAACGTCCCAAACGTCCCAAATGTCCCATATGTTCCATATGTCCCTAATGTCCCAGGCGTCCTAAATGTCATATATGTCCTTAACGTCCCAGGCGTCCCAGGAGTCTTAGACATCCCATATGTCCTTAACGTCCCAGACGTCCCAGATGTCCCATATGTCTCATATGTCCCTAATGTCCCAGGCGTCCTAAATGTTTCATACGTCCTTAACGTCCCAGATGTCCCAGACGTCCTAGATGTCCCATATGTCCTTAACCTCCCAGACGTCCCAGATGTCCCATATGTCGCTAACGTCCCTGACGTCCCAGATGTCCCATATGTCCCATATGTCCCTAATGTCCCAAGCGTCCTAGATGTTTCATATTGTAATGTAGCATGCTGTGAGAATGCTTAATTATTTTCAATTAATATCAAGATATCAAAAGGGTATCATGTGATAACAAGTGTAAGAGAATAACGGGTGGCAGTAAATATTAGCAACCAAGAGGTTGTTGACAAGGGTTGAAAAGTTTCTATAATTTAAAGATTATCAGTCAAAATATTCACATTAAAGGTCGAATAATACCTTTAATTGTGAGGATATAATTGCAATTTGATACGTGTTAGTAAGAATAGCCTTCTGCACGATCAAATACTGACCAAGGGGTCAATATTATTCTTCACATAGTGAGTTGGAGATTTATAGAAGCCATTTCAAGTGGTCATTGGTTTACAAGACATCAGTTTAGTGAGTGTTTGTGTGTTGGGCATGCTGCAATACCGTTTTAAGAAAATATTAAACGGTCAAGTCTGTCTACAACGAGCTTTTATGGGTCCTCATCATCTCCAAGTAGGTGTTTGACGACTTCGATCAGTGTGAAACTGATATTAGAACCACATCGAAAGTACGAGTTCGGCTGTTGAAGGTTAGTGTATTATAGTAACAGTTTGGATACGGCAAATTTAGAATTTAAAACTTGTATTTAGATTTAGAGAATCTTAGAATATTAAGTTTTCTAAATTAATATGGTGATTTGAGTACTCGACGGTTTCGATCTTTATAATTAGAAATTTATCATTTTGGTCTAGTTATTTTAAAAAGTATTTAACCGCATTTATTGGAACTTTCATTTAATTAAATAATTTTGACAACTTTAATCTGACTATTAATTTGTAATGTCAATTCAAACGTTTAATACACTATAACAGTTAATTAGATTCAAACTCAAGTACTAAGAGTGTGATTTAAAATAATCAAACTAATATTTATTTGGTCATTCAAAGTACAATTCATTAATACAGTATATATATTTGACATTAACTCATTCAGCTGGGAAGTACAGAGAGTCTCAATTGCTAAATAAGCTGGCTAGCCGAGGTATATTTAAACATGACATAATTTCAAAGTCAATTATGAAAGTATGATATATGTCAATATATGATTCAGTTGAAAGCAACAAGGTAAGTGAGAATTATATACATTATTATTGATATTACTTCTGTGAATTAAGCAAACAGGGTAGATATCACTAGTTTTTATTATACATAAAAACTCCTACAAAAGGGGTGGTGTAATAAAATTGACGCGCAACGTGAGGCTCGAAAGGAAGTTGTAATAAATTTAGCTCCACAAAGTGAGATACAAAAGATAAACAAATAAGATTGTAAAATAATTGGTATCGATCAACGTGAGGGTTCGAGGCATTTAGAAGAGAGGATACGTATATGAATTTGCGGTCGGGTTTTAGAAAACCAACAAGGAAGTTAAAGAAAATGGATGGACTTCAATTAGAACAGGGTGATAACGTAGTAAATACGGAAGGACGTCAAATGCAAGAAGCTAGTACATTAGTCAGTGCATCAAATGACAGCAATATGATGCGAATGATGCAAGAAATTTTAAATAAAGTATCTACAGTAGAAAACACAAACCAGGAACTTTTAAATAAAGTATCTGCAGTAGAAAACACAAACCAGGAAATTAGATCTGTAGTTGAAGACAGCAATCAAGAGATTGTAAATAAGGTGATTGAGGTGGAAACTGCAATGTCAGAAAAAATCGATACAATTGAAATAAAATTAAAGACGTTCCAAACAGAAAATGGAAATCTTATAAATAAGTTAAGGGTACAATTAGAACGACAATTGGTACAGAAGGTAACACCTATCGAAAAGGAGGTAGATACCATTAGGTCACAAGTAGAAATGAACAAGGATAATATTAAAAATTTTGAAAACAAATTTGACAGTTATCAAGGTAACGTCAAAAATCAAATTCAGTCATTGAATACCGAGGTGAAAGATATAACAAACTGTTTACAAAATAGCTCAAATAGTGGGAATATCAGTTTTAATGGTGGTATAGTTATGCAAGCGAGTCATGAGAGACCAAAGTTTAACGGGAATAGGCAGGTATTACACCCTATTAAGTTTCTAAAGAAATTGGAAAATTATTTTGATACTATGAAGATTGTAAGTAGTAAAAAGTTACAAGTAGCAATAGAATGTTTAGAACATGAGGTAAACCTTTGGGCTGAAAGTCACTGTACTGAATGGGACAACTATGAATCTTTTAAAGTTGATTTTATTAACAAGTTTTGGTCGAGAAATATCCAGGAAAAAGCTAGGGCTGAAATTTATATGGCAAGAATGTATAACGGTAGATTTGGAAGTTTTACGAAACACGTGTGGTATTGGATTGCGAGAGTGCAGTATTTAGAACCAAAGATACCTGACGAGATTCTGGTAGAAGCTCTTAGCAAACACTTTCCAATAGACGTACAAACAGCATTAGTAGCTTCGCAAGTGCAAAACGTAGAAGGAATGCTAAAGGTTTTGGAGGGTTTGGAAAATAGACAAACCAATTCAAAATTTGACGTAAGAGAAAAAACGTCAAATTTTCAAACTTCATATCCGTCAAAATTTGGGAATCGCAATGCAAACCAGTTTGAAACAAGAAATAGGATGAACTCAAACAATTACGACCAAAATCAAAATAAAATGTTAAGATTTGACAATAATGTTAGGGGAAGGGAAAATAATAGGAATAGCTATACGATTCAAGCAAGGAGTGATTCACCAGTGTCAGTTAAAGCCAGGGATAGATCACCAAATACATCGCAAAACCAGGAAAACTAAAGGGCCCGGTACAATTAGCTCCAATTGTTAAAATTCGGGTTTCAAAGGAGCAACAAGAACATATAAATTTTGTGAAAAATTATTTTCAACAATATAACAAAATTCAAAAAGTTCATAATGTAGTTGATTTGGCATGTGATGTTTCGGAAAAAGAAAAAGAATTAGTAAATCAGGATTTACCTTATTTAAATGTAGAGATTGAAGGTATTAAGCAAGACTTGTTAATAGATACGGGTAGTTCGGTGAGTGTAATGTCGGAAGAAATGTTCGTAAGAATATTAGAACAAAATAATAAAATACCTATCTTACCATCAGTGGGTTTAACAATTCAAGGTGTAACTGGGGGAATTAGAAAAGTCAAAAAGCAGGCATTAATGTTGGTAAATATGGGAAGTTCAAAACATAAAATAGTATTTTTAATTATTAATCAATTAAATACTACATCCATTTTAGGCATGGATTGGATGTACAAGGTTAAAACTAATTTGAATTTTAACAGTAAGATTATGAAATTTGTAGATGCAGGACGAGGTTATGAAGTTTATTTTAAAAATAATTCTAACCAAGATAAAATTGTATCGAATGAATTGAAGTTAATATCAACAGTTAATTTAAATATACAAGATGAAACAAGGTTTGAGATAAAGGAGATACTATTTGAAAACAACAATGAGTTAAGCGAATCATTACAATTACAAAAAGATTTGAATTTAGTTTTGAAGGATCTAAAAGAAACAAATAATGAAACGCAATACATGAATGTTGAAGGAGTGGAGTTTGAAACAGAACCAACTTTAACAATACATCAATTAAATAAACAATTTAATAAGGAGAAATTATATCCGATACAAGAAGTTTTTTTATCGAAGGCTCAAAGAAGAAAACGAAGACATGATAAGAATGTGGAACGTCCTATAAAATTCATGAGAGGCGATTTAGTATTAGTTCGAAATCACTTACAATCGTCAGTAATAGAAAAAACGATTAAGAAGTTCTTTTTACTATATGAAGGTCCATATGAAGTGGTCAAGGAAGTAGGGGAAAATGCCTATGTTCTAAATTATCCTGGGGAAAATAGGTATAAGTATACCCAAAATGCTTATAATTTAAAGAAGTATTATCATGAGAATAATATCAATAATGTAGTAAATCAGGTTATAGTATATCACAATAATGTAGATAAAAATGTTAATTGGAAAGAAGTTATGTCATGGGGTTACCTTAATAATGATGTAAATACAGAGTAACTTGGTTAACAAGGTTAATTTTAGAATTTTAATATTTTTGAAATGAGTTAAGGTTAATTGTAAATAATTTAAAATAGACAAATATCAATTTTTACATAAAAGCTCGTTAGAGATCTTTTAAATGAAAAAATTGGGGGGAATAAACTGTAATGTAGCATGCTGTGAGAATGCTTAATTATTTTCAATTAATATCAAGATATCAAAAGGGTATCATGTGATAACAAGTGTAAGAGAATAACGGGTGGCAGTAAATATTAGCAACCAAGAGGTTGTTGACAAGGGTTGAAAAGTTTCTATAATTTAAAGATTATCAGTCAAAATATTCACATTAAAGGTCGAATAATACCTTTAATTGTGAGGATATAATTGCAATTTGATACGTGTTAGTAAGAATAGCCTTCTGCACGATCAAATACTGACCAAGGGGTCAATATTATTCTTCACATAGTGAGTTGGAGATTTATAGAAGCCATTTCAAGTGGTCATTGGTTTACAAGCCATCAGTTTAGTGAGTGTTTGTGTGTTGGGCATGCTGCAATACCGTTTTAAGAAAATATTAAACGGTCAAGTCTGTCTACAACGAGCTTTTATGGGTCCTCATCATCTCCAAGTAGGTGTTTGACGACTTCGATCAGTGTGAAACTGATATTAGAACCACATCGAAAGTACGAGTTCGGCTGTTGAAGGTTAGTGTATTATAGTAACAGTTTGGATACGGCAAATTTAGAATTTAAAACTTGTATTTAGATTTAGAGAATCTTAGAATATTAAGTTTTCTAAATTAATATGGTGATTTGAGTACTCGACGGTTTCGATCTTTATAATTAGAAATTTATCATTTTGGTCTAGTTATTTTAAAAAGTATTTAACCGCATTTATTGGAACTTTCATTTAATTAAATAATTTTGACAACTTTAATCTGACTATTAATTTGTAATGTCAATTCAAACGTTTAATACACTATAACAGTTAATTAGATTCAAACTCAAGTACTAAGAGTGTGATTTAAAATAATCAAACTAATATTTATTTGGTCATTCAAAGTACAATTCATTAATACAGTATATATATTTGACATTAACTCATTCAGCTGGGAAGTACAGAGAGTCTCAATTGCTAAATAAGCTGGCTAGCCGAGGTATATTTAAACATGACATAATTTCAAAGTCAATTATGAAAGTATGATATATGTCAATATATGATTCAGTTGAAAGCAACAAGGTAAGTGAGAATTATATACATTATTATTGATATTACTTCTGTGAATTAAGCAAACAGGGTAGATATCACTAGTTTTTATTATACATTAAAATCTCCTACAAAAGGGGTGGTGTAATAATATGTCCCTAACGTCCCAGTCGTCCTAAATGTCCTATATGTCCCTAACGTCCCAGACGTCCCAGCTGGCCCGTATATTCCTAACGTCCCAGACGTCCCAGACTTCCTCGATGTTCCATATGTCCTTAACGTCCCAGACGTCCCAGATGTTCCACATGTCCCTAACGTCTCAGACGTCTCAGATGTCCCATATGTCCCATATGTCCCTAATGTCCCAGGCGTCCCAGATGTCCCATATGTCCCATATGTCCCTAATGTCTCAGGCGTCCTAAATGTTTCATATGTCCTTAACGTCCCAGATGTCCCAGACGTCCTAGATGTCCCATTTGTCCTTAACCTCCCAGACGTCCCAGATGTCCCATATGTCGCTAACGTCCCAGACGTCCCAGATGTCCCATATGTCCCATATGTCCCTAATGTCCCAAGCGTCCTAGATGTTTCATATGTCCCTAACGTCCCAGTCGTCCTAAATGTCCCATATGTCCCTAACGTCCCAGACGTCCCAGCTGGCCCGTATGTTCCTAACGTCCCAGACGTCCCAGACGTCCTAGATGTCCTATATGTCCCTAACGTCACAGACGTCCCATACGTCCCAGATGTCCCATATGTCCCTAATGTCCCAGGAGTACTAAATGTCCCATATGTCCTTAACGTGCCAGACGTCCCAGACGTCCTAAATGTCCCATATGTTCTTAACGTCCCAGACGTCTCAGATGTCCAATATGTCCCTAACGTCCCAGACGTCCCAGATGTCCCATATGTCCCTTATGTCCCTAATGTCCCAGGCGTCCTAGATGTTCCATATGTCCCTAAAGTCCCAGACGTCCTAGACGTCCCATATGTTCTTAACGTCCCAGACGTCCCAGATGTACCATATGTCCCTAACGTCCCAGACGTACCAGATGTCCCATATGTTTCATATGACCCTAATGTCATAGGCGTCCTAAATGTTCCATATGTCCCTAACGTCCCAGACGTCCCAGACGTCCTAGATGTCCCATATGTCCCTAACGTCCCAGACGTCCCAGATGTTCCATATGTCCCTAACGTCTCAGACGTCCCAGATGTCCCATATGACATATATGTCCCTAATGTCCCAGACGTCCCAGATGTCCCATATGTCCCTAACGTTCCAGACGCCCCAGATGTCCCATATGTCCCTAACGTCCTAGACGTCCTAGATGTCCCATACGTCCTTAACGTCACAGACGTCCCAGATGCCCCATATGTCCCTAACGTCTCAGACGTCCCAGATGTCCCATATGTCCCATATGTCCCTAATGTCCCAGGCGTTCCAGATGTCCCATATGTCCCATATGTCCCTAATGTCTCAGGCGTCCTAAATGTCCCATATGTTCTTAACGTCCCAGACGCCCCAGACGTCCTAGATGTCCCACATGTCCTTAACGTCCCAGACGTCCCAGATGTCCCATTTGTCCCTAACATCCCAGACGTCCCAGATGATCCATATGTCCCATATGTCCCTAATGTCACAAGCGTCCTAGATGTCCCATATGCCCCTAACGTCCCAGACGTCCTAAAAGTCCCATATGTCCTTAACGTCCCAGACGTGCCAGCTGGCCCGTATGTTCCTAACGTCCCAGACGTCCCAGACGTCTCAGATGTCCAATATGTCCCTAACGTCCCAGACGTCCCAGATGTCCCATATGTCCCTTATGTCCCTAATGTCCCAGGCGTCCTAGATGTTCCATATGTCCCTAACGTCCCAGACGTCCTAGACGTCCCATATGTTCTTAACGTCCCAGACGTCCCAGATGTACCATATGTCCCTAACGTCCCAGACGTCCCAGATGTCCCATATGTTTCATATGACCCTAATGTCATAGGCGTCCTAAATGTTCCATATGTCCCTAACGTCCCAGACGTCCCAGACGTCCTAGATGTCCCATATGTCCCTAACGTCCCAGACGTCCCAGATGTTCCATATGTCCCTAACGTCTCAGACGTCCCAGATGTCCCATATGACATATATGTCCCTAATGTCCCAGACGTCCCAGATGTTCCATATGTCCCTAACGTCCCAGACGCCCCAGATGTCCCATATGTCCCTAACGTCCTAGACGTCCTAGATGTCCCATACGTCCTTAACGTCACAGACGTCCCAGATGCCCCATATGTCCCTAACGTCTCAGACGTCCCAGATGTCCCATATGTCCCATATGTCCCTAATGTCCCAGGCGTTCCAGATGTCCCATATGTCCCATATGTCCCTAATGTCTCAGGCGTCCTAAATGTCCCATATGTTCTTAACGTCCCAGACGTCCCAGACGTCCTAGATGTCCCACATGTCCTTAACGTCCCAGACGTCCCAGATGTCCCATTTGTCCCTAACATCCCAGACGTCCCAGATGATCCATATGTCCCATATGTCCCTAATGTCACAAGCGTCCTAGATGTCCCATATGCCCCTAACGTCCCAGACGTCCTAAAAGTCCCATATGTCCTTAACGTCCCAGACGTGCCAGCTGGCCCGTATGTTCCTAACGTCCCAGACGTCCCATACGTCCTAGATGTCCTATATGTCCCTAACGTCCCAGACGTCCCATACGTCCCAGATGTCCCATATGTCCTATATGTCCCTAATGTCCCAGGCGTACTAAATGTCCCATATGTCCTTAACGTGCCAGACGTCCCAGACGTCCTAAATGTCCCATATGTCCTTAACGTCCCAGACGTCTCAGATGTCCAATATGTCCCTAACGTCCCAGACGTCCCAGATGTCCCATATGTCACTTATGTCCCTAATGTCCCAGGCGTCCTAGATGTTCCATATGTCCCTAACGTCCCAGACGTCCTAGACGTCGCATATGTTCTTAACGTCCCAGACGTCCCAGATGTACCATATGTCCCTAACGTCCCAGATGTACCATATGTCCCTAACGTCCCAGACGTCCCAGATGTCCCATATGTTCCATATGACCCTAATGTCATAGGCGTCCTAAATATCCCATATGTCCTTAACGTCCCAGACGTCCCAGACGTCCTAGATGTCCCATATGTCCTTAACGCCACAGACGTCCCAGATGTCCCATTAATCCCTAACGTCCCAGGCGTCCCATATATCCCATATTTCCCTAATGTTTCAGGCGTCCCAGATGTCCCATATGTGCCATACGTCATTAATGTCCCAGGCGTCCTAAATGTCCCATATGTCCTTAACGTCACAGACGTCCCAGACGTCCTAGATGTCCCATATGTCCTTAACGTCTCAGGTGCCCCAGATGTCTTATATGTCACATACGTCTATAATGTCCCAGGCGTCCTAGATGCTCCATATGTCCCTAACGTCCCAGACGTCATAAAAGTCCCATATGTCCCTAACGTCCCAGACGTCCCAGCTGTCCCGTATGGTCCTAACGTCCCAGTCGTCCTAGACGTTCTAGATGTCCCATATGTTCCTAACGTCCCAGACGTCCTAGATGTCCTATATTTACCTAACGTCCCAGACGTCCCAGACGTCCCAGATGTCCCATATGTCCCATATGTCCCATATGTCCCTAATGTCCTAGGCGGCCCAGATGTCCCATATGTCCCATATGTCCCATATGTCCCTAATGTCCCAGGCGTCCTAAATGTCCCATACGTCTTTAACTTCCCAGACGTCGCAGACGTCTAGATGTCCCTAACGTCCTAGACGTCTTAGCTGTCCCGTATGTCCCTAACGTCCCAAACGTCCCAGACGTCTTAGATGTCCCATATGTCCCTAACGTCCCAGACGTCCCAGATGACCCATATGTCCCTAACGTCTCAGACGTCCCAGATGTCCCATATGTCCCATATGTCCCTAATGTCCCAGACGTCCCAGATGTCCCATATGTCCTTAACGTCCGATACGTCCCAGATGTCCCATATGTCCCTAACGTCCTTGACGTCCTAGATGGACCATACGTCCTTAACGTCCCAGAGCTCCCAGATGCCCCATATGTCCCTAACGTCCCAGACGTCCCAGATGTCCCATATGTCCCATATGTCCCTAATGTCCCAGGCGTCCCAGATGTCCCATATGTCCCATATGTCCTTAACGTCCCAGACGTCCCAGTTGTCCCATATGTTCCTAAAGTCCCAGACGTCCCAGGTGCCCCATATGTCCCATATGTCTCTAATGTCTCAGACGTCCCAGATGTCCCATATGTCCCTAACGTCCCAGAAGTCCCAGATCTCCCATATGTCCCTAACGTACTAGACGTCCTAGATGTCCCATACGTCCTTAACGTCCCAGACGTGCCAGATGTCCCGTATGCCCCATATGCCTCTAATGTCCCAGACGTCCCAGATGTCCCATATGTCCCTAACGTCCCAGAAGTCCCAGATGTCTCATATGTCCCTAACGTACTAGACGTCCTAAATGTCCCATACGTCCTTAACGTCCCAGACGTCCCAGATGTCCCATATGTCCCATATGTCCCTAATGTCCCAGGCGTCCCAGATGTCCCATATGTCCCTAACGTCCCAGAAGTCCCAGATGTCCCATATGTCCCTAACGTACTAGACGTCCTAGATGTCCCATACGTCCTCAACGTCCCAGACGTTCCAGATGCCCCATATGTCTCTAATGTCCCAGACGTCCCAGATGTCCCATATGTCCCTAACGTCCCAGAAGTCCCAGATGTCCCATATGTCCCTAACGTACTAGACGTCCTAGATGTCCCATACGTCCTTAACGTCCCAGACGTCCCAGATGCCCCATATGTCCCATATGTCTCTAATGTCCCAGACGTCCCAGATGTCTCATATGTCCCTAACGTCCCAGAAGTCCCAGATGTCCCATATGTCAGTAACGTACTAGACGTCCTAGATGTCCCATACGTCCTTAACGTCCCAGACGTCCCAGATGTCCCATATGTCCCATATGTCCCTAATGTCCCAGGCGTCCCAGATGTCCCATATGTCCCACATGTCCCTAATGTCTCAGGCGTCCTAAATGTCCCATATGTTTTTAACGTCCCAGACGTCCCAGACGTCCTATATGTCCAATATGTCCTTAACGTCCCAGACGTCCCAGATGTCCCATATGTCCCTAACGTCCCAGACGTCCCCGATGTCCCATATTTCCCATATGTCCCTAATGTCCCAGGCGTCCTAGATGTTCCATATGTTCCTAACGTCCCAGACGTCCCAAAAGTCCCATATGTCCTTAACGTCCCAAACGTCCCAGCTGTCCCATATGTCCCTAACGTCCCAGATGTCCCAGACGTCCTAGATGTCCCATATGTAACTAACGTCCCAGACGTCCTAGACGTCCCATATGTCCTTAACGTCCCAGACGTCCCAGATGTCTCATATGTCCCTAACGTCCCAGACGTCCCAGATGTCCCATATGTCCCATATGTCCCCTAATGTCCCAAGCGTCCTAGATGTTCCATATGTCCCTAACGTCCCAGACGTCATAAATCTCCCATATAACTCTAACGTCCCAGACGTTCCAGCTGTCCCGTATGTCCCTAACGTCCCAGACGTCCTAAATTTCCCATATGTCCCTAACGTCCCAGACGTCCTAGATGTCCCATATGTCCTTAACGTCCCAGACGTCCTAAATTTCCCATATGTCCCTAACGTCCCAGACGTCCTAGATGTCCCATATGTCCTTAACGTCCCAGATGTCCCATATGTCCCATATGTCCCTAATGTCCCAGGCGTCCTAGATGTTCCATATGTCCCTAACGACCCAGACGTCCTAAATGTCCCATATGTCCCTAACGTCCCAGACGTCCTAGACGTCCCATATGTCCTTAACGTCCCAGACGTCCCAGATGTCTCATATAACCCTAACGTCCCAGACGTACCAGATGTCCCATATGTCCCATATGTCCCTAATGTCCCAAACGTTTTAAGTGTTCCATATGTCCTTAACGTCCCAGATGTCCTAATGTCCCATATGTCCCTAACGTCCCAGACGTCCCAGACGTCCTAGATGTCCCTGATGTCCCTAACGTCCCAGACGTCCCAGATGTCCCATATGTCCCTAACGTCCCAGACGTCCCAGATGTCCCATATGTCCCATATGTCCCTATTGTCCCAGACGTCCCAGATGTCCCATATGTCCCTAACGTCCCAGACGTCCCAGATGTCCCATATGTCCCTAACGTCCTAGACGTCCTAGATGTCCCATACGTTTTTAACGTTTCAGATGCCCCATATGTCCCTAACGTCCCAGACGTCCCAGATGTCCCATATGTCCCATATGTCCCTAATGTCCCAGGCGTCCCAGATGTCCCATATGTTCCATATGTCGCTAATGTCTCAGGCGTCCTAAATGTCCCATATGTTTTTAACGTCCCAGACGTCCCAGACGTCCTAGATGTTTCATATGTCCCTAACGTCCCAAACGTCCCCGATGTCCCATATGTCCCATATGTCCCATATGTTCCTAATGTCCCAGGCGTCCTAGATGTTCCATATGTTCCTAACGTCCCAGACGTCCCAAAAGCCCCATATGTCCTTAACGTCCCAAACGTCCCAGCTGTCCCGTATGTCCCTAACGTCCCAGACGTCCCAGACGTCCTAGATGTCCCATATGTCCCTAACGTCCCAGATGTCCTAGATGTCATATATGTCCCTAACGTCCCAGACGTCCCAGATGTCCCATATGTCCCATATGTCAATAATGTCCCAGGCGTCCCAGACGTCTCAGACGTAGCAGACGTCCTAGATGTCCCATATGTCCCTAACGTCCCAGACGTCCAAGATGTCCCATATGTCCCTAACGTCCCAGGCGTCCCATATGTCCCTAATGTCCCAGGCGTCCTAAATGTCCCATTTGTCCTTATCGTCCCAGACGTCCCAGACGTCTTAGATGTAGCATATGTCCTTAACGTCCCAGACGTCGCAGATGTCTCATATGTCCCATATGTCCCTAATGTCCCAGGCGCCCTAAATGTCCCAAATGTCCTTAACGTCCCAGACGTCCCAGACGTCCTAGACGTCCCATATGTCCTTAACGTCCGAGACGTCCCAGATGCCCCATATGTCCCTAACGTCCCAGACGTTCCAGATGTCCCATATGTCCCATATGTCCCTAATGTCCCAAGCGTCCTAGATGTTCCGTATGTCCCTAACTTCCAAGACGTCCTAAATGTCCCATATGTCCTTAACGTCCTAGACGTCCCAGATGTCCCATATGTCCCTACCGTCCCAGACGTCCCAGCTGTTCCATATGTCCCATATGTCCCTAATGTCCCTGGCGTCCTAAATGTTCCATATGTCCCTAACGTCCCAGACGTCCTGAATGTCCCATATGTCCCTAACGTCCCAGACGTCCCAACTGTCACGTATGTCCCTAACGTCCTAGGCGTCCCAGACGTCCTAGATGTCCCATATGTCTCTAACGTCCCAGATGTCCTAGATGTCCTATATGACCCTAACGTCCCAGACGTCCCAGACGTCCCAGATGTCCCATATGTCTTATATGTCCCTAATGTCCCAAACGTCCCAGATGTCCCATATGTCCCATACGTCCCTAATGTCCCAGGCGTCCTAAATGTCCCATATGTCCTTAACGTCCCAAACGTCCTAGATGTCCCATATGTCCCTAACGTCCCAGACGTCCCAGATGTCCCATATGTTCCATATGTCCCTAATGTCCTAGGCGTCCTAAATATCCCATATGTCCTTATCGTCCCAGACGTCCCAGACGTCCTAGATGTCCCATATGTCCTTAACGCAACAGACGTCCCAGATGTCCCATTAATCCCTAACGTCCCAGGCGTCCCATATGTCCCATATTTCCCTAATGTTCCAGGCGTCCCAAATGTCCCATATGTCCTTAACGTCCCAGACGTCCCAGACGTCCTAGATGTCCCATATGTCCTTAACGTCTCAGGCGCCCCAGATGTTCCATATGTCACATACGTCTCTAATGTCCCAGGCGTCCTAGATGTCCCATATGTCCCTAACGTCCCAGACGTCCCAGATGTCCCATATGTCCCTAACGTCCTAGACGTCCTAGATGTCCCATACGTTTTTAACGTTTCAGATGCCCCATATGTCCCTAACGTCCCAGACGTCCCAGATGTCCCATATGTCCCATATGTCCCTAATGTCCCAGGCGTCCCAGATGTCCCATATGTTCCATATGTCGCTAATGTCTCAGGCGTCCTAAATGTCCCATATGTTTTTAACGTCCCAGACGTCCCAGACGTCCTAGATGTTTCATATGTCCCTAACGTCCCAAACGTCCCCGATGTCCCATATGTCCCATATGTCCCATATGTTCCTAATGTCCCAGGCGTCCTAGATGTTCCATATGTTCCTAACGTCCCAGACGTCCCAAAAGCCCCATATGTCCTTAACGTCCCAAACGTCCCAGCTGTCCCGTATGTCCCTAACGTCCCAAACGTCCCAGACGTCCTAGATGTCCCATATGTCCCTAACGTCCCAGATGTCCTAGATGTCATATATGTCCCTAACGTCCCAGACGTCCCAGATGTCCCATATGTCCCATATGTCAATAATGTCCCAGGCGTCCCAGACGTCTCAGACGTAGCAGACGTCCTAGATGTCCCATATGTCCCTAACGTCCCAGACGTCCAAGATGTCCCATATGTCCCTAACGTCCCAGGCGTCCCATATGTCCCTAATGTCCCAGGCGTCCTAAATGTCCCATTTGTCCTTATCGTCCCAGACGTCCCAGACGTCTTAGATGTAGCATATGTCCTTAACGTCCCAGACGTCGCAGATGTCTCATATGTCCCATATGTCCCTAATGTCCCAGGCGCCCTAAATGTCCCAAATGTCCTTAACGTCCCAGACGTCCCAGACGTCCTAGACGTCCCATATGTCCTTAACGTCCGAGACGTCCCAGATGCCCCATATGTCCCTAACGTCCCAGACGTCGCAGATGTCTCATATGTCCCATATGTCCCTAATGTCCCAGGCGTCCTAAATGTCCCATGCGTCTTTAACTTCCCAGACGTCCCAGACGTCTAGATGTCCCTAACGTCCTAGACGTCTTAGCTGTCCCGTATGTCCCTAACGTCCCAAACGTCCCAGACGTCTTAGATGTCCCATATGTCCCTAACGTCCCAGACGTCCCAGATGACCCATATGTCCCTAACGTCTCAGACGTCCCAGATGTCCCATATGTCCCATATGTCCCTAATGTCCCAGGCGTCCCAGATGTCCCATATGTCCTTAACGTCCGAGACGTCCCAGATGTCCCATATGTCCCTAACGTCCTTGACGTCCTAGATGTCCCATACGTCCTTAACGTCCCAGACCTCCCAGATGCCCCATATGTCCCTAACGTCCCAGACGTCCCAGATGTCCCATATGTCCCATATGTCCCTAATGTCCCAGGCGTCCCAGATGTCCCATATGTCCCATATGTCCTTAACGTCCCAGACGTCCCAGATGTCCCATATGTTCCTAAAGTTCCAGACGTCCCAGATGTCCCATATGTCCCTAATGTCCCAGGCGTCCTAGATGTTATATATGTCCCTAACGTCCCAGACGTCCCAAAAGTCCCATTTGGCTTTAACGTCCCAGACGTCCCAGCTGTCCCGTATGTCCCTAACGTCCGAGACGTCCCAGATGTCCTAGATGTCCCATATGTCCCTAACGTCCTAGACGTCCTAGATGTCCTATATGTCCCTAACGTCCCAAACGTCCCAAATGTCCCATATGTTCCATATGTCCCTAATGTCCCAGGCGTCCTAAATGTCATATATGTCCTTAACGTCCCAGGAGTCCTAGACATCCCATATGTCCTTAACGTCCCAGACGTCCCAGATGTCCCATATGTCTCATATGTCCCTAATGTCCCAGGCGTCCTAAATGTCTCATACGTCCTTAACGTCCCAGATGTCCCAGACGTCCTAGATGTCCCATATGTCCTTAACCTCCCAGACGTCCCAGATGTCCCATATGTCGCTAACGTCCCAGACGTCCCAGATGTCCCATATGTCCCATATGTCCCTAATGTCCCAAGCGTCCTAGATGTTTCATAGTCCCTAACGTCCCAGTCGTCCTAAATGTCCCATATGTCCCTAACGTCCCAGACGCCCAGCTGGCCCGTATATTCCTAACGTCCCAGACGTCCCAGATGTTCCACATGTCCCTAACGTCTCAGACGTCTCAGATGTCCCATATGTCCCATATGTCCCTAATGTCCCAGGCGTCCCAGATGTCCCATATGTCCCTAATGTCTCAGGCGTCCTAAATGTTTCATATGTCCTTAACGTCCCAGATGTCCCAGACGTCCTAGATGTCCCATTTGTCCTTAACCTCCCAGACGTCCCAGATGTCCCATATGTCGCTAACGTCCCAGACGTCCCAGATGTCCCATATGTCCCATATGTCCCTAATGTCCCAAGCGTCCTAGATGTTTCATATGTCCCTAACGTCCCAGTCGTCCTAAATGTCCCATATGTCCGTAACGTCCCAGACGTCCCAGCTGGCCCGTATGTTCCTAACGTCCCAGACGTCCCAGACGTCCTAGATGTCCTATATGTCCCTAACGTCCCAGACGTCCCATACGTCCCAGATGTCCCATATGTCCCATATGTCCATAATGTCCCAGGCGTACTAAATGTCCCATATGTCCTTAACGTGCCAGACGTCCCAGACGTCCTAAATGTCCCATATGTCCTTAACGTCCCAGACGTCTCAGATGTCCAATATGTCCCTAACGTCCCAGACGTCCCAGATGTCCCATATGTCCCTTATGTCCCTAATGTCCCAGGCGTCCTAGATGTTCCATATGTCCCTAACGTCCCAGACGTCCTAGACGTCCCATATGTTCTTAACGTCCCAGACGTCCCAGATGTACCATATGTCCCTAACGTCCCAGACGTCCCAGATGTCCCATATGTTCCATATGACCCTAATGTCATAGGCGTCCTAAATGTTCCATATGTCCCTAACGTCCCAGACGTCCCAGACGTCCTAGATGTCCCATATGTCCCTAACGTCCCAGACGTCCCAGATGTTCCATATGTCCCTAACGTCTCAGACGTCCCAAATGTCCCATATGACATATATGTCCCTAATGTCCCAGACGTCCCAGATGTCCCATATGTCCCTAACGTCCCAGACGCCCCAGATGTCCCATATGTCCCTAACGTCCTAGACGTCCTAGATGTCCCATACGTCCTTAACGTCTCAGTCATCCCAGATGCCCCATATGTCCCTAACGTCTCAGACGTCCCAGATGTCCCATATGTCCCATATGTCCCTAATGTCCCAGGCGTTCCAAATGTCCCATATGTCCCATATGTCCCTAATGTCTCAGGCGTCCTAAATGTCCCATATGTTCTTAACGTCCCAGACGTCCCAGACGTCCTAGATGTCTCACATGTCCTTAACGTCCAAGACGTCCCAGATGTCCCATTTGTCCCTAACATCCCAGACGTCCCAGATGATCCATATGTCCCATATGTCCCTAATGTCACAAGCGTCCTAGATGTCCCATATGCCCCTAACGTCTCAGACGTCCTAAAAGTCCCATATGTCCTTAACGTCCCAGACGTGCCAGCTGGCTCGTATGTTTCTAACGTCCCAGACGTCCCAGACGTCCTAGATGTCCTATATGTCCCTAACGTCCCAGACGTCCCATACGTCCCAGATGTCCCACATGTCCTATATGTCCCTAATGTCCCAGGCGTACTAAATTTCCCATATGTCCTTAACGTGCCAGACGTCCCAGACGTCCTAAATGTCCCATATGTCCTTAACGTCCCAGACGACTCAGATGTCCAATATGTCCCTAACGTCCCAGACGTCCCAGATGTCCCATATGTCACTTATGTCCCTAATGTCCCAGGCGTCCTAGATGTTCCATATGTCCCTAACGTCCCAGACGTCCTAGACGTCCCATATGTTCTTAACGTCCCAGACGTCCCAGATGTACCATATGTCCCTAACGTCCCAGACGTCCCAGATGTCCCATATGTTCCATATGACCCTAATGTCATAGGCGTCCTAAATGTTTCATATGTCCCTAACGTCCCAGACGTCCTAAATGTCCCATATGTCCCGAACGTCCCAGACGTCCCAGCTGGCCCGTATGTTCCTAACGTCCCAGACGTCCCAGACGTCCTAGATGTCCTATATGTCCCTAACGTCCCAGACGTCCCATACGTCCCAGATGTCCCATATGTCCCATATGTCCCTAATGTCCCAGGCGTACTAAATGTCCCATATGTCCTTAACGTGCCAGACGTCCCAGACGTCCTAAATGTCCCATATGTCCTTAACGTCCCAGACGTCTCAGATGTCCAATATGTCCCTAACGTCCCAGACGTCCCAGATGTCCCATATGTCCCTTATGTCCCTAATGTCCCAGGCGTCCTAGATGTTCCATATGTCCCTAACGTCGCAGACGTCCTAGACGTCCCATATGTTTTTAACGTCCCAGACGTCCCAGATGTACCATATGTCCCTAACGTCCCAGACGTCCCAGATGATCCATATGTCCCATATGTCCCTAATGTCACAAGCGTCCTAGATGTCCCATATGCCCCTAACGTCCCAGACGTCCTAAAAGTCCCATATGTCCTTAACGTCCCAGACGTGCCAGCTGGCTCGTATGTTCCTAACGTCCCAGACGTCCCAGACGTCCTAGATGTCCTATATGTCCCTAACGTCCCAGACGTCCCATACGTCCCAGATGTCCCATATGTCCTATATGTCCCTAATGTCCCAGGCGTACTAAATGTCCCATATGTCCTTAACGTGCCAGACGTCCCAGACGTCCTAAATGTCCCATATGTCCTTAACGTCCCAGACGTCTCAGATGTCCAATATGTCCCTAACGTCCCAGACGTCCCAGATGTCCCATATGTCACTTATGTCCCTAATGTCCCAGGCGTCCTAGATGTTCCATATGTCCCTAACGTCCCAGACGTCCTAGACGTCCCATATGTTCTTAACGTCCCAGACGTCCCAGATGTACCATATGTCCCTAACGTCCCAGACGTCCCAGATGTCCCATATGTTCCATATGACCCTAATGTCATAGGCGTCCTAAATGTTCCATATGTCCCTAACGTCCCAGACGTCCTAAATGTCCCATATGTCCCTAACGTCCCAGACGTCCCAGCTGGCCCGTATGTTCCTAACGTCCCAGACGTCCCAGACGTCCTAGATGTCCTATATGTCCCTACCGTCCCAGACGTCCCATACGTCCTAGATGTCCCATATGTCCCATATGTCCCTAATGTCCCAGGCGTACTAAATGTCCCATATGTCCTTAACGTGCCAGACGTCCCAGACGTCCTAAATGTCCCATATGTCCTTAACGTCCCAGACGTCTCAGATGTCCAATATGTCCGTAACGTCCCAGACGTCCCAGATGTCCCATATGTCCCTTATGTCCCTAATGTCCCAGGCGTCCTAGATGTTCCATATGTCCCTAACGTCTCAGACGTCCTAGACGTGCCATATGTTCTTAACGTCCCAGACGTCCCAGATGTACCATATGTCCCTAACGTCCCAGACGTCCCAGATGTCCCATATGTTCCATATGACACTAATGTCATAGGCGTCCTAAATGTTCCATATGTCCCTAACGTCCCAGACGTCCCAGACGTCCTAGATGTCCCATATGTCCCTAACGTCCCAGACGTCCCAGATGTTCCATATGTCCCTAACGTCTCAGACGTCCCAGATGTCCCATATGACATATATGTCCCTAATGTCCCAGACGTCCCAGATGTCCCATATGTCCCTAACGTAGCAGACGCCCCAGATGTCCCATATGTCCCTAACGTCCTAGACGTCCTAGATGTCCCATACGTCCTTAACGTCTCAGACGTCCCAGATGCCCCATATGTCCCTAACGTCTCAGACGTCCCAGATGTCCCATATGTCCCATATGTCCCTAATGTCCCAGCCGTTCCAGATGTCCCATATGTCCCATATGTCCCTAATGTCTCAGGCGTCCTAAATGTCCCACATGTTCTTAACGTCCCAGACGTCCCAGTCGTCCTAGATGTCCCACATGTCCTTAACGTCTCAGACGTCCCAGATGTACCATTTGTCCCTAACATCCCAGACGTCCCAGATGATCCATATGTCCCATATGTCCCTAATGTCACAAGCGTCCTAGATGTCCTATAAGTCCCTAACGTCCCAGACGTCCCATACGTCCCAGATGTCCCATATGTCCCATATGTCCCTAATGTCCCAGGCGTACTAAATGTCCCATATGTCCTTAACGTGCCAGACGTCCCAGACGTCCTAAATGTCCCATATGTCCTTAACGTCCCAGACGTCTCAGATGTCCAATATGTCCCTAACGTCCCAGACGTCCCAGATGTCCCATATGTCCCGTATGTCCCTAATGTCCCAGGCGTCCTAGATGTTCCATATGTCCCTAACGTCCCAGACGTCCTAGACGTCCCATATGTTCTTAACGTCCCAGACGTCCCAGATGTACCATATGTCCCTAACGTCCCAGACGTCCCAGATGTCCCATATGTTCCATATGACCCTAATTTCATAGGCGTCCTAGATGTTTCATATTTCCCTAACGTCCCAGTCGTCCTAAATGTCCCATATGTCCCTAACGTCCCAGACGTCCCAGCTGGCCCGTATGTTCCTAACGTCCCAGACGTCCCAGACGTCCTAGATGTCCTATATGTCCCTAACGTCCCAGACATCCCATACGTCCCAGATGTCCCATATGTCCCATATGTCCCTAATGTCCCAGGCGTACTAAATGTCCCATATGTCCTTAACGTGCCAGATGTCCCAGACGTCCTAAATGTCCCATATGTCCTTAACGTCCCAGACGTCTCAGATGTCCAATATGTCCCTAACGTCCCAGACGTCCCAGATGTCCCATATGTCCCTTATGTCCCTAATGTCCCAGGCGTCCTAGATGTTCTATATGTCCCTAACGTCCCAGACGTCCTAGACGTCCCATATGTTCTTAACGTCCCAGACGTCCCAGATGTACCATATGTCCCTAACGTCCCAGACGTCCCAGATGTCCCATATGTTCCATATGACCCTAATGTCATAGGCGTCCTAAATGTTCCATATGTCCCTTACGTCCCAGACGTCCCAGACGTCCTAGATGTCCCATATGTCCCTAACGTCCCAGACGTCCCAGATGTTCCATATGTCCCTAACGTCTCAGACGTCCCAGATGTCCCATATGACATATATGTCCCTAATGTCCCAGACGTCCCAGATGTCCCATATGTCCCTAACGTCCCAGACGCCCCAGATGTCCCATATGTCCCTAACGTCCTAGACGTCCTAGTTGTCCCATACGTCCTTAACGTCTCAGACGTCCCAGATGCCCCATATGTCCCTAACGTCTCAGACGTCCCAAATGTCCCATATGTCCCATATGTCCCTAATGTCCCAGGCGTTCCAGATGTCCCATATGTCCCATATGTCCCTAATGTCTCAAGCGTCCTAAATGTCCCATATGTTCTTAACGTCCCAGACGTCCCAGACGTCCTAGATGTCCCACATGTCCTTAACGTCCCAGACGTCCCAGATGTCCCATTTGTCCC
This sequence comes from Agriotes lineatus, assembly GCA_940337035.1. NCBI lineage: Eukaryota > Metazoa > Arthropoda > Insecta > Coleoptera > Elateridae > Agriotes > Agriotes lineatus. The sequence goes on from CALNHX010000160.1 coordinate 273,185, forward strand.
TAACATCCCAGACGTCACAGATGATCCATATGTCCCATATGTCCCTAATGTCACAAGCGTCCTAGATGTTTCATATGCCCCTAACGTCCCAGACGTCCTAAAAGTCCCATATGTCCTTAACGTCCCAGACGTGCCAGCTGTCCCGTATGTCCATAACGTCCCAGATGTCCCAGATGTCCCATATGTCCCATATGTCCTTAATGTCCTAGGCGTCCCAGACGTCCCAGTTGTCCCATATGTCCCTAACGTCGCAGACGTCCTAGATGTCCTATATGTCCCTAACGTCCCAGACGTCCAGATGTCCCATATGTCCCATATGTCCCTAATGTCCCAGGCGTCCCAGTTGTTCCAAATGTCCCATATGTCCCTACCGTCCCAGACGTCCCAGACGTCCCAGTTGTCCTAGATGTCCTATATGTCCCTAACGTCCCAGACGTCCTAGATGTCCTATATGTCCCTAACGTCCCAGACGTCACAGCTGGCGCGTATGTTCCTAACGTCCCAGACGTCCCAGACGTCCTAGATGTCCCATATGTCCTTAACGTCCCAGACGTCTCAGATGTCTTATATGTCCCTAACGTCCCAGACGTCTCAGATGTCCCATATGTCCCATACGTCTCTAATGTTCCAGGCGTCCTAGATGTCCCATATGTCCCTAACGTCCCAGACGTCCTAAATGTCCCATATGTCCCTAACGTCCCAGACGTCCCAGCTGTCCCGTATGTCCTTAACGTCCCAGATGTCCCAGACGTCCTAGATGTCCCATATGTCCCTAACGTCCCAGACGTCCTAGACGTCCCATATGTCCTTAACGTCCAGACGTCCCAGATGTCCCATATGTCCCTAACGTCCCAGACGTCCAAGTTGTCCCGTATGTCCCTAACGTCCCAGACGTCCCAGATATCCCATATGTCAGTAACGTCCCAGACGTCCCAGATGTCCCATATGTCCCTAACGTCCCAGACGTCCCAGATGTCCCATATGTCCCATATGTCCCTAACGTCCCAGACGTCCTAGATGTCCCATATGTCCCTAACGTCCCAGACGTCCCAGATGTCCCATATGTCCCTAACGTCCCAGACGTCCCAGATGTCCCATATGTCCCATATGTCCCTAATGTCCCAGACGTCCCAGATGTCCCAGACGTCCTAGATGTCCCATATGTCCCTAACGTCCCAGACGTCCTAGACGTCCCATATGTCCTTAACGTCCCAGACGTCCCAGATGTCCCATATGTCCCTAACGTCCAGACGTCCCAGATGTCCCATATGTTTCATATGTCCCTAATGTCCCAGGCGTCCTAAGTGTTCCATATGTCCCTAACGTCCCAGACGTCCTAAATGTCCCATATGTCCCTAACGTCTCAGACGTCCCAGTTGTCCCGTATGTCCCTAACGTCCCAGACGTCCCAGACGTCCTAGATGTCCCATATGTCCCTAACGTCCCAGACGTCCCAGATGTCCCATATGTCCCTAACGTCCCAGACGTCCCAGATGTCCCATATGTCCCACATGTCCCTAATGTCCCAGACGTTCCAGATGTCCCATATGCCCCTACCGTCCCAGACGTCCCAGATGTCCCATATGTCCCTAAGGTCCTAGACGTCCTAGATGTTCCATACGTCCTTAACGTCCCAGACGTCCCAGATGCCCCATATGTCCCTAACGTCCCAGACGTCCCAGATGTCCCATATGTCCCATATGTCCCTAATGTCCCATGCGTCCTAGATGTTCCATATGTCCCTAACGTCCCAGACGTCCTAAAAGTCCCATATGTCCTTAACGTCCCAGACGTCCCAGCTGTCCCGTATGTCCCTAACGTCCCAGACGTCCCAGACGTCCCATATGTCCCATATGTCCCAAATGTCCCAGGCGTCCCAGACGTCCCAGATGTCCCATATGTCCCTAACGTCCCAGACGTCCCAGACGTCCCAGACGTCTTAGATGTCCCATATGTCCCTAACGTCTCAGACGTCCTAGATGTCCTATATGTCCCTAACGTCCCAGACGTCCCAGATGTCCCATATGTCCCATATGTCCCTAATGTCCTAGGCGTCCCAGTTGTCCCAGATGTCCCATATGTCCCTAACGTCCCAGACGTCCCAGACGTCCCAGATGTCCTAGATGTCCCATATGTCCCTAACGTCCCAGACGTCCTAGATGTCCTATATGTCCCTAACGTCCCAGACGTCCCAGATGTCCCATATGTCCCATATGTTCCTAATGTCCCAATTGTCCCATATGTCCCTAATGTCCCAGCCGTCCTAAATGTCCATATGTCTTTAACGTCCCAGACGTTCTAGATGTAGCATATGTCCTTAACGTCCCAGACGTCCGAGATGTCCCATATGTCCCATATGTCCCTAATGTCCCAGGCGCACTAAATGTCCCAAATATCCTTAATGCCCCAAACGTCCTAGATGTCCTAGATGTCCCATGTGGCCTTAACGTCCCAGACGTCCCAGATGTCCCATATGTCCCTAACGTCCCAGGCTTCCCAGATGCCCCATATGTCCTATATGTCCCTAATGTTCCAGGCGTCCCAGATGTTCCATATATCCTATATGTCCCTAATGTCCCAGGCGTCCTAAATGTCCCATATGTCCTTAACGTCCTAGACGTCCCAGATGTCCCATATGTCCCTAACGTCCCAGACGTCTCAGATGTCCCATATGTCCTATATGTCCCTAATGTCCCAGGCGTCCTAGATGTTCCATATGTCCCTAACGTCCCAAACGTCCTAAATGTCCCATATGTCCCTAACGTCCCAGACGTCCCAGTTATCCCGTAAGTCCCTAACGTCCCAGACGTCCCAGACGTCCTAGATGTCCCATATGTCCCTAACGTCCCAGATCGTCCTAGATGTCCCGTATGTCCGTAACGTCCCAGACGTCTCAGATGTCCCATATGTCCCATATGTCCCTAAGGTCCCAGGCGTCCTAAATGTCCCATATGTCCTTAACGTCCCAGACGTCCCAGACGTCCTAGATGTCCCATATGTCCTTAACGTCCCAGACGCCCCAGATGTCTCATATGTCCCTAACGTCCCAGACGTCCCAGATGTCCCATATGTCCTATATGTCTCTAATTTCCCAGGCGGCTTAGATGTCCCATATGTCCCATATGTCCCTAATGTCCCAGACGTCCCAGATGTCCCATATGTCCCATATGTCCCTAATGTCCCAGGCGTCCTAGATGTTCCATATGTCCCTAACGTCCCAGACGTCCTAGATGTCCTATATGTCCCTAACGTCCCAGACGTCCCAGACGTCCTAGATGTCCCATATGTCCTTAACGTCCCAGACGTCTCAGATGTCCCATATGTCTCTAACGTCCCAGATGTCCCAGAAGTCCTATATGTCCTTAACGTCCCAGACGTCCCAGACGTCCCAGATGTCCCATATGTACTTAACGTCCTAGACGTCCCAGATGTCTCATATGTCCCTAACGTCACAGACGTCCTAGATGTCCCATATGTCCTTTACGTCCCAGACGTCCCAGCCGTCCTAGATGTCCCATATGTCCTTAACGTCCCAGACGTCCCAGATGTCCCACATGTCCCTAACGTCCCAACGTCCCAGATGTTTCATATGTCCCATATGTCCCTAATGTCTCAGGCGTCCCAGATGTCCCATATGTCCCATATGTCCCTAATGTCCCATTCGTCCTAAATGTACCATATGTCCTTAACGTCCCAGACGTCCCAGATGTCCATATGTCTTTAACGTCCCAGACGTCCCAGATGTCCCATATGTCCCATATGTCTCTAATGTCCCAGGCCTCCTAGATGTTCCATATGTCCCTAACGTCCAAGACGTCCTAAATGTCCCATATGTCCCTAACGTTCCAGACGTCTCAGCTGTCCCGTATGTCCCTAACGTCCCGGACGTCCCAGACGTCCTAGTGTCCCATATGTCCCTAACGTCTTTGACGTCCTAGATGTCCTATATGTCCCTAGCGTCCCAGACGTCCCAGACGTCCCATCTGTCCTTAATGTCCCAGGCGTCCCAGATGTCCCATCTGTCCTTAATGTCCCAGGCGTCCCAGATGTCCCATATGTCCTTAATGACACAGGCGTCCTAAGTGTCCCATATGTCCTTAACTTCCCAGACGTCCCAGACGTCCCAGATGTCCCATATGTCTAATATGTTTCTAACGTCCCAGGCGTCCTAAATGTCCCATATGTCCTTAACGTCCCAGACGTCCCAGATGTCCCATATGTTCCTAACGTCCCAGACGTCCTAAATGTCCCATATGTCCTTAACGTCCCAGACGTCAAAGATGTCCCATCTGTCCTTAATTTCCAGGCGTCCCAGATGTCCCATATGTCCCATATGTCTTTAATGACCCAGGCGTCCTAAGTGTCCCATATGTTCTTAACTTCCCAGACGTCCCAGACCTCCTAGATGTCCCATATGTCCCTAACGTCCCAGACGTCCCAGACGTCCTAGATGTCTCATATGTCCCATATGTCCTTAATGACCCAGGCGTCCTAAGTGTCCCATATGTTCTTAACTTCCCAGACGTCCCAGACCTCCTAGATGTCCCATATGTCCCTAACGTCCCAGACGTCCCAGACGTCCTAGATGTCCCATATGTCCCTAACGTCCCAAAGCGTCCTAGATGTCCCATATGTCCGTAACGTCCCAGACGTCTCAGATGTCCCATATGTCCCATATGTCCCTAAGGTCCCAGGCGTCCTAAATGTCCCGTATGTCCTTAACGTCCCAGACGTCCCAGACGTCCTAGATGTCCCATATGTCCTTAACGTCCCAGACGTCCCAGATGTCCCATATGTCCCTAACGTCCCAGACGTCCCAGATGTTTCATATGTCCTATATGTCCCTAATGTCCCAGGCGTCCCAGATGTCCCATATGTCTTATATGTCCCTAATGTCCCAGGCGTCCTAAATGTCCCATATGTCCTTAACGTCCCAGACGTCCCAGAGGTCCTAGATGTTCCATATGTCCTTAACATGTTAGATATCCCGGATGTCCCATATGTCCCTAACGTCCCAGAAGTCCCAGATGTCCTATATGTCCCATATGTCCCTAATGTCCCAGGCGTCCTAGATGTTCCATATGTCCCTAACGTCCCAGACGTCCTAGATGTCCCATATGTCTTTAACGTCCTAGATATCCCGGATGTCCCATATTTCCCTAACGTCCCAGACGTCCCAGATGTCCCATATGTCCAATACGTCCCTACTTCTCAGATCGTCCTAGATGTCCCATATGTCCGTAACGTCCCGACGTCTCAGATGTCCCATATGTCCCATATGTCAATAAGGTCCAAGGCGTCTTACATGTCCCATATGTCCTTAACGTCTCAGACGTCCCAGACGTCCTAGATGTCCCATATGTCCTTAACGTCCTAGACGTCCAAGATGTCCCGTATGTCCCTAACGTCCCAGACGTCTCAGATGTCCCATATGTCCTATATGTCCCTAATGTCCCAGGCGTCCCAGATGTCCCATATGTCTTATATGTCCCTAACGTCCCAGGCGTCCTAAAAGTCCCATATGTCCTTAACGTCCTAGACGTCCCAGACGTCCTAGATGTCCCATATGTCCTTAGCGTCCTAGATATCCCGGATGTGTCATATGTCCCTAACGTCCCAGACGTCCCAGATGTCCCATATGTCCCATATGTCCCATATGTCCCTAATGTCCAGACGTCCCAGCTGTCCCGTATGACCCTAACGTCCCAGACGTCCTAGACGTCCTAGATCTCCCATATGTCCCTAACGTCCCAGACGTCCTAGATGTCCTATATGTCCCTAACGTCCCAGACGTCCCAGACGTCCTAGATGTCCCATATGTCCTTAACGTCCCAGACGTCTCAGATGTCCCATATGTCCCTAACGTCCCAGAGGTCCCAGATGTCCTATATGTCCTTAAAGTCCCAGACGTCCCAGACGTCCTAGATGTCCCATATGTTCTTAACGTCCTAGACGTCCCAGATGTCTCATATGGCCCTAACGTCCCAGACGTCCTATATGTCCCATATGTCCTTAACGTCCCAGACGTCCCAGCCGTCCTAGATGTCCCATATGTCCTTAACGTCCCAGACGCCCCATATGCCCCATATGTCCTTAAGGTCCCAACGTCCCAGATGTTTCATATGTCCCATATGTCCCTAATGTCTCAAGCATCCCAGATGTCCATATGTCCCGTATGTCCCTAATGTCCCATTCGTCCAGAATGTACCATATGTCCTTAACGTCCCAGACGTCCTAGATGTCCCATATGTCCTTAAAGTCCCAGACGTCCCAGCCGTCCTAGATGTCCCATATGTCCTTAACGTCCCAGACGTCCCAGATGTCCCACATGTCCCTAACGTCCCAACGTCCCAGATGTTTCATATGTCCCATATGTCCCTAATGTCTCAGGCGTCCCAGATGTCCCATATGTCCCATATGTCCCTAATGTCCCATTCGTCCTAAATGTACCATATGTCCTTAACGTCCCAGACGTCCCAGACGTCCCAGATGTCCTATATGTCCTTAACGTCCCAGACGTCCCAGATGTCCCATATGTCCCATATGTCTCTAATGTCCCAGGCCTCCTAGCTGTTCCATATGTCCCTAACGTTCAAGACGTCCTAAATGTCCCATATATGCCTAACGTTCCAGACGTCCCAGCTGTCCCGTATGTCCCTAACGTCCCGGACGTCCCAGACGTCCTAGTGTTTCTTATGTCCCTAACGTCTTTGACTTCCTAGATGTCCTATATGTCCCTAGCGTCCCAGACGTCCCAGACGTCCCATCTGTCCTTAATGTCCCAGGCGTCCCAAATGTCCCATCTGTCCTTAATGTCCCAGGCGTCCCAGATGTCCCATATGTCCTTAATGACACAGGCGTCCTAAGTGTCCCATATGTCCTTAACTTCCCAGACGTCCCAGACGTCCCAATTGTCCCATATGTCCCTAACGTCCCAGACATCCCAGATGTCCCATATGTCTAATATGTCCCTAACGTCCCAGGCGTCCTAAATGTCCCATATGTCCTTAACGTCCCAGACGACCCAGATGTCCTATATGTCCCTAACGTCCCAGACGTCCCAGATGTCCCATATGTCCCATATGTCCCTAACGTCCCAGGCGTCCTAAATGTCCCATATGTCCTTAACGTCCCAGACGTCAAAGATGTCCCATATGTCCTTAATGACCCAGGCGTCCTAAGTGTCCCATATATCCTTAACTTCCCTGACGTCCCAGATTTCCTAGATGTCCCATATGTCCCTAACGTCCCAGACGTTCCAGACGTCCTAGATGTCCCATATGTCCCTAACGTCCCAAATCGTCCTAGATGTCCCATATGTCCGTAACGTCCCAGACGCCTCAGATGTCCAATATGTCCCATATGTCTCTAAGGTCCCAGGCGTCCTAAATGTTCCATATGTCCTTAACGTCCCAGATGTCCTAGATGTCCCATATGTCCTTAACGTCCCAGACGTCCCAGATGTCCCATATGTCCCTAACGTCCCAGACGTCCCAGATGTTTCATATGTCCTATAGTCGATAATGTCCCAGGCGTCCCAGATGTCCCATATGTCTTATATGTCCCTAATGTCCCAGGCGTCCTAAATGTCCCATATGTCCTTAACGTCCCAGACGTCCCAGAGGTCCTAGATGTTCCATATGTCCTTAACATCTTAGATATCCCGGATGTCCCATATGTCCCTAACGTCCCAGAAGTCCCAGATGTCCCATATGTCCCATATGTCCCTAATGTCCCAGGCGTCCTAGATGTTCCATATGTCCCTAACGTCCCAGACGTCCTAGATGTCCCATATGTCTTTAACGTCCTAGATATCCCGGATTTCCCATATGTCCCTAACGTTCCAGACGTCCCAGATGTCCCATATGTCCCATACGTCTCTAACTTCCCAGATCGTCCTAGATGTCCCATATGTCCGTAACGTCCCGACGTCTCAGATGTCCCATATGTCCCATATGTCAATAAGTTCCCAGGCGTCCTACATGTCCCATATGTCCTTAACGTCCCAGACGTCCCAGACGTCCTAGATGTCCCATATGTCCTTAACGTCCCACACGTCCCAGATGTCCCGTATGTCCCTAACGTCCCAGACGTCTCAGATGTCCCATATGTCCTATATGTCCCTAATGTCCCAGGCGTCCCAGATGTCCCATATGTCTTATATGTCCCTAACGTCCCAGGCGTCCTAAAAGTCCCATATGTCCTTAACTTCCTAGACGTCCCAGACGTCCTAGATGTCCCATATGTCCTTAGCGTCCTAGATATCCCGGATGTCCCATATGTCCCTAACGTCCCAGACGTCCCAGATGTCCCATATGTCCAATATGTCCCTAATGTCCCAGACGTCCCAGCTGTCCCGTATGACCCTAACGTCCCAGACGTCCTAGACGTCCTAGATGTCCCATATGTCCCTAACGTTCCAGACGTCCTAGATGTTCTATATGTCCCTACCGTCCCAGACGTCCCAGACGTCCTAGATGTCCCATATGTCCTTAACGTCCCAGACGTCTCAGATGTCCCATATGTCCCTAACGTCCCAGACGTCCCAGATGTCCTATATGTCCTTAAAGTCCCAGACGTCCCAGACGTCCTAGATGTCCCATATGTCCTTAACGTCCTAGACGTCCCAGATGTCTCATATGGCCCTAACGTCCCAGACGTCCTATATGTCCCACATGTCCTTAACGTCCCAGACGTCCCAGCCGTCCTAGATGTCACATATGTCCTTAACGTCCCAGACGTCCCATATGCCCCATATATCCTTAAGGTCCCAACGTCCCAGATGTTTCATATGTCCCATATGTCCCTAATGTCTCAAGCGTCCCAGATGTCCCATATGTCCCATATGTCCCTAATGTCCCATTCGTCCAGAATGTACCATATGTCCTTAACGTCCCAGACGTCCCAGACGTCCTAGATGTCCCATATGTCCTTAACGTCCCAGACGTCCCAGATGTCTCATATGACCATAACGTCCCAGACGTCCCAGATGTCCAATATGTCCCTAACGTCCAAGACGTCCGAAATGTCCCATATGTCCCTAACGTTCGAGACGTCCCAGCTGTCCCGTATGTCTCTAACGTCCCGGACGTCCCAGACGTCCTAGTGTCCCATATGTCCCTAACGTTTTAGACGTCCTAGATGTCCTATATGTCCCTAACGTCCCAGACGTCCCAGATGTCCCATATGACATATATGTCCCTAATGTCCCAGACGTCCCAGATGTCCCATATGTCCCTAACGTCCCAGACGCCCCAGATATCCCATATGTCCCTAACGTCCTAGACGTCCTAGATGTCCCATACGTCCTTAACGTCTCAGACGTCCCAGATGCCCCATATGTCCCTAACGTCTCAGACGTCCCAGATGTCCCATATGTCCCATATGTCCCTAATGTCCCAGGCGTTCCAGATGTCCCATATGTCCCATATGTCCCTAATGTCTCAGGCGTCCTAAATGTCCCATATGTTCTTAACGTCCCAGACGTCCCAGACGTCCTAGATGTCCCACATGTCCTTAACGTCCCAGACGTCCCAGATGTCCCATTTGTCCCTAACACCCCAGACGTCCCAGATGATCCATATGTCCCATATGTCCCTAATGTCACAAGCGACATAGATGTCCCATATGCCCCTAACGTCCCAGACGTCCTAAAAGTCCAATATGTCCTTAACGTCCCAGACGTGCCAGCTGTCCCGTATGTCCCTAACGTCCCAGATGTCCCAGACGTCCCATATGTCCCATATGTCCTTAATGTCCCAGGCGTCCCAGACGTTCCAGTTGTCCCATATGTCTCTAATGTCCCAGGCGTCCTAGATGTCCCATATGTCCCTAACGTCCCAGACGTCCTAAAAGTCCCATATGTCCTTAACGTCCCAGACGTGCCAGCTGTCCCGTATGTCCCTAACGTCCCAGATGTCCCAGACGTCCCATATGTCCCATATGTCCCTAACGTCCCAGACGTCCCAGATGTCCCATATGTCTCATACGTCTCTAATGTCCCAGGCGTCCTAGATGTCCCATATGTCCCTAACGTCCCAGACGTCCTAAATGTCCCATATGTCCCTAACGTCCCGGACGTCCCAACTGTCCCGTATGTCCTTAACGTCCCAGATGTCCCAGACGTCCTAGATGTCCCATATGTCCCTAACGTCCCAAACGTCCTAGACGTCCCATATGTCCTTAACGTCCCAGACGTCCCAGATGTCCCATATGTCCCTAACGTCCCAGACGTGCCAGCTGTCCCGTATGTCCCTAACGTCCCAGATGTCCCAGACGTCCCATATGTCCCATATGTCCTTAATGTCCCAGGCGTCCCAGACGTTCCAGTTGTCCCATATGTCTCTAACGTCCCAGACGTCCCAGACGTCTTAGATGTCCCATATGTCCCTAACGTCGCAGACGTCCTAGATGTCCTATATGTCCCTAACGTCCCAGACGTCCCAGATGTCCCATATGTCCCATATGTCCCTAATGTCCCAGGCGTCCCAGTTGTTCCAGATGTCCCATATGTCCCTACCGTCCCAGACGTCCCAGACGACCCAGATGTCCTAGATGTCCCATATGTCCCTGACGTCCCAGACGTCCTAGATGTCCTATATGTCCCTAACGTCCCAGACGTCCCATCTGTCCTTAATGTCCCAGGCGTCCCAGATGTCCCATCTGTCCTTAATGTCCCAGGCGTCCCAGATGTCCCATATGTCCTTAATGACACAGGCGTCCTAAGTGTCCCATATGTCCTTAACTTCCCAGACGTCCCAGACGTCCCAGATGTCCCATATGTCTAATATGTTTCTAACGTCCCAGGCGTCCTAAATGTCCCATATGTCCTTAACGTCCCAGACGTCCCAGATGTCCCATATGTTCCTAACGTCCCAGACGTCCTAAATGTCCCATATGTCCTTAACGTCCCAGACGTCAAAGATGTCCCATCTGTCCTTAATTTCCCAGGCGTCCCAGATGTCCCATATGTCCCATATGTCTTTAATGACCCAGGCGTCCTAAGTGTCCCATATGTTCTTAACTTCCCAGACGTCCCAGACCTCCTAGATGTCCCATATGTCCCTAACGTCCCAGACGTCCCAGACGTCCTAGATGTCTCATATGTCCCATATGTCCTTAATGACCCAGGCGTCCTAAGTGTCCCATATGTTCTTAACTTCCCAGACGTCCCAGACCTCCTAGATGTCCCATATGTCCCTAACGTCCCAGACGTCCCAGACGTCCTAGATGTCCCATATGTCCCTAACGTCCCAAAGCGTCCTAGATGTCCCATATGTCCGTAACGTCCCAGACGTCTCAGATGTCCCATATGTCCCATATGTCCCTAAGGTCCCAGGCGTCCTAAATGTCCCGTATGTCCTTAACGTCCCAGACGTCCCAGACGTCCTAGATGTCCCATATGTCCTTAACGTCCCAGACGTCCCAGATGTCCCATATGTCCCTAACGTCCCAGACGTCCCAGATGTTTCATATGTCCTATATGTCCCTAATGTCCCAGGCGTCCCAGATGTCCCATATGTCTTATATGTCCCTAATGTCCCAGGCGTCCTAAATGTCCCATATGTCCTTAACGTCCCAGACGTCCCAGAGGTCCTAGATGTTCCATATGTCCTTAACATGTTAGATATCCCGGATGTCCCATATGTCCCTAACGTCCCAGAAGTCCCAGATGTCCTATATGTCCCATATGTCCCTAATGTCCCAGGCGTCCTAGATGTTCCATATGTCCCTAACGTCCCAGACGTCCTAGATGTCCCATATGTCTTTAACGTCCTAGATATCCCGGATGTCCCATATTTCCCTAACGTCCCAGACGTCCCAGATGTCCCATATGTCCAATACGTCCCTAACTTCTCAGATCGTCCTAGATGTCCCATATGTCCGTAACGTCCCGACGTCTCAGATGTCCCATATGTCCCATATGTCAATAAGGTCCAAGGCGTCTTACATGTCCCATATGTCCTTAACGTCTCAGACGTCCCAGACGTCCTAGATGTCCCATATGTCCTTAACGTCCTAGACGTCCAAGATGTCCCGTATGTCCCTAACGTCCCAGACGTCTCAGATGTCCCATATGTCCTATATGTCCCTAATGTCCCAGGCGTCCCAGATGTCCCATATGTCTTATATGTCCCTAACGTCCCAGGCGTCCTAAAAGTCCCATATGTCCTTAACGTCCTAGACGTCCCAGACGTCCTAGATGTCCCATATGTCCTTAGCGTCCTAGATATCCCGGATGTGTCATATGTCCCTAACGTCCCAGACGTCCCAGATGTCCCATATGTCCCATATGTCCCATATGTCCCTAATGTCCCAGACGTCCCAGCTGTCCCGTATGACCCTAACGTCCCAGACGTCCTAGACGTCCTAGATCTCCCATATGTCCCTAACGTCCCAGACGTCCTAGATGTCCTATATGTCCCTAATGTCCCAGACGTCCCAGACGTCCTAGATGTCCCATATGTCCTTAACGTCCCAGACGTCTCAGATGTCCCATATGTCCCTAACGTCCCAGAGGTCCCAGATGTCCTATATGTCCTTAAAGTCCCAGACGTCCCAGACGTCCTAGATGTCCCATATGTTCTTAACGTCCTAGACGTCCCAGATGTCTCATATGGCCCTAACGTCCCAGACGTCCTATATGTCCCATATGTCCTTAACGTCCCAGACGTCCCAGCCGTCCTAGATGTCCCATATGTCCTTAACGTCCCAGACGTCCCATATGCCCCATATGTCCTTAAGGTCCCAACGTCCCAGATGTTTCATATGTCCCATATGTCCCTAATGTCTCAAGCATCCCAGATGTCCCATATGTCCCGTATGTCCCTAATGTCCCATTCGTCCAGAATGTACCATATGTCCTTAACGTCCCAGACGTCCTAGATGTCCCATATGTCCTTAAAGTCCCAGACGTCCCAGCCGTCCTAGATGTCCCATATGTCCTTAACGTCCCAGACGTCCCAGATGTCCCACATGTCCCTAACGTCCCAACGTCCCAGATGTTTCATATGTCCCATATGTCCCTAATGTCTCAGGCGTCCCAGATGTCCCATATGTCCCATATGTCCCTAATGTCCCATTCGTCCTAAATGTACCATATGTCCTTAACGTCCCAGACGTCCCAGACGTCCCAGATGTCCTATATGTCCTTAACGTCCCAGACGTCCCAGATGTCCCATATGTCCCATATGTCTCTAATGTCCCAGGCCTCCTAGCTGTTCCATATGTCCCTAACGTTCAAGACGTCCTAAATGTCCCATATATGCCTAACGTTCCAGACGTCCCAGCTGTCCCGTATGTCCCTAACGTCCCGGACGTCCCAGACGTCCTAGTGTTTCTTATGTCCCTAACGTCTTTGACTTCCTAGATGTCCTATATGTCCCTAGCGTCCCAGACGTCCCAGACGTCCCATCTGTCCTTAATGTCCCAGGCGTCCCAAATGTCCCATCTGTCCTTAATGTCCCAGGCGTCCCAGATGTCCCATATGTCCTTAATGACACAGGCGTCCTAAGTGTCCCATATGTCCTTAACTTCCCAGACGTCCCAGACGTCCCAATTGTCCCATATGTCCCTAACGTCCCAGACATCCCAGATGTCCCATATGTCTAATATGTCCCTAACGTCCCAGGCGTCCTAAATGTCCCATATGTCCTTAACGTCCCAGACGACCCAGATGTCCTATATGTCCCTAACGTCCCAGACGTCCCAGATGTCCCATATGTCCCATATGTCCCTAACGTCCCAGGCGTCCTAAATGTCCCATATGTCCTTAACGTCCCAGACGTCAAAGATGTCCCATCTGTCCTTAATGTCCCAGGCGTCCCAGATGTCCCATATGTCCCATATGTCCTTAATGACCCAGGCGTCCTAAGTGTCCCATATATCCTTAACTTCCCTGACGTCCCAGATTTCCTAGATGTCCCATATGTCCCTAACGTCCCAGACGTTCCAGACGTCCTAGATGTCCCATATGTCCCTAACGTCCCAAATCGTCCTAGATGTCCCATATGTCCGTAACGTCCCAGACGCCTCAGATGTCCAATATGTCCCATATGTCCCTAAGGTCCCAGGCGTCCTAAATGTTCCATATGTCCTTAACGTCCCAGATGTCCTAGATGTCCCATATGTCCTTAACGTCCCAGACGTCCCAGATGTCCCATATGTCCCTAACGTCCCAGACGTCCCAGATGTTTCATATGTCCTATATGTCCCTAATGTCCCAGGCGTCCCAGATGTCCCATATGTCTTATATGTCCCTAATGTCCCAGGCGTCCTAAATGTCCCATATGTCCTTAACGTCCCAGACGTCCCAGAGGTCCTAGATGTTCCATATGTCCTTAACATCTTAGATATCCCGGATGTCCCATATGTCCCTAACGTCCCAGAAGTCCCAGATGTCCCATATGTCCCATATGTCCCTAATGTCCCAGGCGTCCTAGATGTTCCATATGTCCCTAACGTCCCAGACGTCCTAGATGTCCCATATGTCTTTAACGTCCTAGATATCCCGGATTTCCCATATGTCCCTAACGTTCCAGACGTCCCAGATGTCCCATATGTCCCATACGTCTCTAACTTCCCAGATCGTCCTAGATGTCCCATATGTCCGTAACGTCCCGACGTCTCAGATGTCCCATATGTCCCATATGTCAATAAGTTCCCAGGCGTCCTACATGTCCCATATGTCCTTAACGTCCCAGACGTCCCAGACGTCCTAGATGTCCCATATGTCCTTAACGTCCCACACGTCCCAGATGTCCCGTATGTCCCTAACGTCCCAGACGTCTCAGATGTCCCATATGTCCTATATGTCCCTAATGTCCCAGGCGTCCCAGATGTCCCATATGTCTTATATGTCCCTAACGTCCCAGGCGTCCTAAAAGTCCCATATGTCCTTAACTTCCTAGACGTCCCAGACGTCCTAGATGTCCCATATGTCCTTAGCGTCCTAGATATCCCGGATGTCCCATATGTCCCTAACGTCCCAGACGTCCCAGATGTCCCATATGTCCAATATGTCCCTAATGTCCCAGACGTCCCAGCTGTCCCGTATGACCCTAACGTCCCAGACGTCCTAGACGTCCTAGATGTCCCATATGTCCCTAACGTTCCAGACGTCCTAGATGTTCTATATGTCCCTACCGTCCCAGACGTCCCAGACGTCCTAGATGTCCCATATGTCCTTAACGTCCCAGACGTCTCAGATGTCCCATATGTCCCTAACGTCCCAGACGTCCCAGATGTCCTATATGTCCTTAAAGTCCCAGACGTCCCAGACGTCCTAGATGTCCCATATGTCCTTAACGTCCTAGACGTCCCAGATGTCTCATATGGCCCTAACGTCCCAGACGTCCTATATGTCCCACATGTCCTTAACGTCCCAGACGTCCCAGCCGTCCTAGATGTCACATATGTCCTTAACGTCCCAGACGTCCCATATGCCCCATATATCCTTAAGGTCCCAACGTCCCAGATGTTTCATATGTCCCATATGTCCCTAATGTCTCAAGCGTCCCAGATGTCCCATATGTCCCATATGTCCCTAATGTCCCATTCGTCCAGAATGTACCATATGTCCTTAACGTCCCAGACGTCCCAGACGTCCTAGATGTCCCATATGTCCTTAACGTCCCAGACGTCCCAGATGTCTCATATGACCATAACGTCCCAGACGTCCCAGATGTCCAATATGTCCCTAACGTCCAAGACGTCCTAAATGTCCCATATGTCCCTAACGTTCGAGACGTCCCAGCTGTCCCGTATGTCTCTAACGTCCCGGACGTCCCAGACGTCCTAGTGTCCCATATGTCCCTAACGTTTTAGACGTCCTAGATGTCCTATATGTCCCTAACGTCCCAGACGTCCCAGATGTCCCATATGACATATATGTCCCTAATGTCCCAGACGTCCCAGATGTCCCATATGTCCCTAACGTCCCAGACGCCCCAGATATCCCATATGTCCCTAACGTCCTAGACGTCCTAGATGTCCCATACGTCCTTAACGTCTCAGACGTCCCAGATGCCCCATATGTCCCTAACGTCTCAGACGTCCCAGATGTCCCATATGTCCCATATGTCCCTAATGTCCCAGGCGTTCCAGATGTCCCATATGTCCCATATGTCCCTAATGTCTCAGGCGTCCTAAATGTCCCATATGTTCTTAACGTCCCAGACGTCCCAGACGTCCTAGATGTCCCACATGTCCTTAACGTCCCAGACGTCCCAGATGTCCCATTTGTCCCTAACACCCCAGACGTCCCAGATGATCCATATGTCCCATATGTCCCTAATGTCACAAGCGACATAGATGTCCCATATGCCCCTAACGTCCCAGACGTCCTAAAAGTCCAATATGTCCTTAACGTCCCAGACGTGCCAGCTGTCCCGTATGTCCCTAACGTCCCAGATGTCCCAGACGTCCCATATGTCCCATATGTCCTTAATGTCCCAGGCGTCCCAGACGTTCCAGTTGTCCCATATGTCTCTAATGTCCCAGGCGTCCTAGATGTCCCATATGTCCCTAACGTCCCAGACGTCCTAAAAGTCCCATATGTCCTTAACGTCCCAGACGTGCCAGCTGTCCCGTATGTCCCTAACGTCCCAGATGTCCCAGACGTCCCATATGTCCCATATGTCCCTAACGTCCCAGACGTCCCAGATGTCCCATATGTCTCATACGTCTCTAATGTCCCAGGCGTCCTAGATGTCCCATATGTCCCTAACGTCCCAGACGTCCTAAATGTCCCATATGTCCCTAACGTCCCGGACGTCCCAGCTGTCCCGTATGTCCTTAACGTCCCAGATGTCCCAGACGTCCTAGATGTCCCATATGTCCCTAACGTCCCAAACGTCCTAGACGTCCCATATGTCCTTAACGTCCCAGACGTCCCAGATGTCCCATATGTCCCTAACGTCCCAGACGTGCCAGCTGTCCCGTATGTCCCTAACGTCCCAGATGTCCCAGACGTCCCATATGTCCCATATGTCCTTAATGTCCCAGGCGTCCCAGACGTTCCAGTTGTCCCATATGTCTCTAACGTCCCAGACGTCCCAGACGTCCCAGACGTCTTAGATGTCCCATATGTCCCTAACGTCGCAGACGTCCTAGATGTCCTATATGTCCCTAACGTCCCAGACGTCCCAGATGTCCCATATGTCCCATATGTCCCTAATGTCCCAGGCGTCCCAGTTGTTCCAGATGTCCCATATGTCCCTACCGTCCCAGACGTCCCAGACGACCCAGATGTCCTAGATGTCCCATATGTCCCTGACGTCCCAGACGTCCTAGATGTCCTATATGTCCCTAACGTCCCAGACGTCTCAGCTGGCCCGTATGTTCCTAACGTCCCAGACGTCCCAGACGTCCTAGATGTCCCATATGTCCTTAACGTCCCAGACGTCTCAGATGTCCCATATGTCCCTAACGTCCCAGACGTCCCAGATGTCCCATATGTCTCATACGTCTCTAATGTCCCAGGCGTCCTAGATGTCCCATATGTCCCTAACGTCCCAGACGTCCTAAATGTCCCATATGTCCCTAACGTCCCGGACGTCCCAGCTGTCCCGTATGTCCTTAACGTCCCAGATGTCCCAGACGTCCTAGATGTCCCATATGTCCCTAACGTCCCAGACGTCCTAGACGTCCCATATGTCCTTAACGTCCCAGACGTCCCAGATGTCCCATATGTCCCTAACGTCCCAGACGTCCCAGATGTCCCATATGTTTCATATGTCCCTAATGTCCCAGGCGTCCTAAGTGTTCCATATGTCCCTAACGTCCCAGACGTCCCAGACGTCCTAGATGTCCCATATGTCCCTAACGTCCCAGACGTCCCAGATGTCCCGTATGTCCCTAACGTCCCAGAAGTCCCAGATGTCCCATATGTCCCATATGTCCCTAATGTCCCAGACGTCCCAGATGTCCCAGACGTCCTAGATGTCCCATATGTCCCTAACGTCCCAGACGTCCTAGACGTCCCATATGTCCTTAACGTCCCAGACGTCCCAGATGTCCCATATGTCCCATATGTCCCTAATGTCCCAGGCGTCCTAGATGTTCCATATGTCCCTAACGTCCCAGACGTCCCAGACGTCCTAGATGTCCCATATGTCCTTAACGTCCTAGACGTCCAAGATGTCCCGTATGTCCCTAACGTCCCAGACGTCTCAGATGTCCCATATGTCCTATATGTCCCTAATGTCCCAGGCGTCCCAGATGTCCCATATGTCTTATATGTCCCTAACGTCCCAGGCGTCCTAAAAGTCCCATATGTCCTTAACGTCCTAGACGTCCCAGACGTCCTAGATGTCCCATATGTCCTTAGCGTCCTAGATATCCCGGATGTGTCATATGTCCCTAACGTCCCAGACGTCCCAGATGTCCCATATGTCCCATATGTCCCATATGTCCCATATGTCCCTAATGTCCCAGACGTCCCAGCTGTCCCGTATGACCCTAACGTCCCAGACGTCCTAGACGTCCTAGATCTCCCATATGTCCCTAACGTCCCAGACGTCCTAGATGTCCTATATGTCCCTAACGTCCCAGACGTCCCAGACGTCCTAGATGTCCCATATGTCCTTAACGTCCCAGACGTCTCAAATGTCCCATATGTCCCTAACGTCCCAGAGGTCCCAGATGTCCTATATGTCCTTAAAGTCCCAGACGTCCCAGACGTCCTAGATGTCCCATATGTTCTTAACGTCCTAGACGTCCCAGATGTCTCATATGGCCCTAACGTCCAAGACGTCCTATATGTCCCATATGTCCTTAACGTCCCAGACGTCCCAGCCGTCCTAGATGTCCCATATGTCCTTAACGTCCCAGACGTCCCATATGCCCCATATGTCCTTAAGGTCCCAACGTCCCAGATGTTTCATATGTCCCATATGTCCCTAATGTCTCAAGCGTCCCAGATGTCCCATATGTCCCGTATGTCCCTAATGTCCCATTCGTCCAGAATGTACCATATGTCCTTAACGTCCCAGACGTCCTAGATGTCCCATATGTCCTTAAAGTCCCAGACGTCCCAGCCGTCCTAGATGTCCCATATGTCCTTAACGTCCCAGACGTCCCAGATGTCCCACATGTCCCTAACGTCCCAACGTCCCAGATGTTTCATATGTCCCATATGTCCCTAATGTCTCAGGCGTCCCAGATGTCCCATATGTCCCATATGTCCCTAATGTCCCATTCGTCCTAAATGTACCATATGTCCTTAACGTCCCAGACGTCCCAGACGTCCCAGATGTCCTATATGTCCTTAACGTCCCAGACGTCCCAGATGTCCCATATGTCCCATATGTCTCTAATGTCCCAGGCCTCCTAGCTGTTCCATATGTCCCTAACGTTCAAGACGTCCTAAATGTCCCATATATGCCTAACGTTCCAGACGTCCCAGCTGTCCCGTATGTCCCTAACGTCCCGGACGTCCCAGACGTCCTAGTGTTTCTTATGTCCCTAACGTCTTTGACTTCCTAGATGTCCTATATGTCCCTAGCGTCCCAGACGTCCCAGACGTCCCATCTGTCCTTAATGTCCCAGGCGTCCCAAATGTCCCATCTGTCCTTAATGTCCCAGGCGTCCCAGATGTCCCATATGTCCTTAATGACACAGGCGTCCTAAGTGTCCCATATGTCCTTAACTTCCCAGACGTCCCAGACGTCCCAATTGTCCCATATGTCCCTAACGTCCCAGACATCCCAGATGTCCCATATGTCTAATATGTCCCTAACGTCCCAGGCGTCCTAAATGTCCCATATGTCCTTAACGTCCCAGACGACCCAGATGTCCTATATGTCCCTAACGTCCCAGACGTCCCAGATGTCCCATATGTCCCATATGTCCCTAACGTCCCAGGCGTCCTAAATGTCCCATATGTCCTTAACGTCCCAGACGTCAAAGATGTCCCATCTGTCCTTAATGTCCCAGGCGTCCCAGATGTCCCATATGTCCCATATGTCCTTAATGACCCAGGCGTCCTAAGTGTCCCATATATCCTTAACTTCCCTGACGTCCCAGATTTCCTAGATGTCCCATATGTCCCTAACGTCCCAGACGTTCCAGACGTCCTAGATGTCCCATATGTCCCTAACGTCCCAAATCGTCCTAGATGTCCCATATGTCCGTAACGTCCCAGACGCCTCAGATGTCCCATATGTCCCATATGTCCCTAAGGTCCCAGGCGTCCTAAATGTTCCATATGTCCTTAACGTCCCAGATGTCCTAGATGTCCCATATGTCCTTAACGTCCCAGACGTCCCAGATGTCCCATATGTCCCTAACGTCCCAGACGTCCCAGATGTTTCATATGTCCTATATGTCCCTAATGTCCCAGGCGTCCCAGATGTCCCATATGTCTTATATGTCCCTAATGTCCCAGGCGTCCTAAATGTCCCATATGTCCTTAACGTCCCAGACGTCCCAGAGGTCCTAGATGTTCCATATGTCCTTAACATCTTAGATATCCCGGATGTCCCATATGTCCCTAACGTCCCAGAAGTCCCAGATGTCCCATATGTCCCATATGTCCCTAATGTCCCAGGCGTCCTAGATGTTCCATATGTCCCTAACGTCCCAGACGTCCTAGATGTCCCATATGTCTTTAACGTCCTAGATATCCCGGATTTCCCATATGTCCCTAACGTTCCAGACGTCCCAGATGTCCCATATGTCCCATACGTCTCTAACTTCCCAGATCGTCCTAGATGTCCCATATGTCCGTAACGTCCCGACGTCTCAGATGTCCCATATGTCCCATATGTCAATAAGTTCCCAGGCGTCCTACATGTCCCATATGTCCTTAACGTCCCAGACGTCCCAGACGTCCTAGATGTCCCATATGTCCTTAACGTCCCACACGTCCCAGATGTCCCGTATGTCCCTAACGTCCCAGACGTCTCAGATGTCCCATATGTCCTATATGTCCCTAATGTCCCAGGCGTCCCAGATGTCCCATATGTCTTATATGTCCCTAACGTCCCAGGCGTCCTAAAAGTCCCATATGTCCTTAACGTCCTAGACGTCCCAGACGTCCTAGATGTCCCATATGTCCTTAGCGTCCTAGATATCCCGGATGTCCCATATGTCCCTAACGTCCCAGACGTCCTAGATGTCCCATATGTCCAATATGTCCCTAATGTCCCAGACGTCCCAGCTGTCCCGTATGACCCTAACGTCCCAGACGTCCTAGACGTCCTAGATGTCCCATATGTCCCTAACGTTCCAGACGTCCTAGATGTTCTATATGTCCCTACCGTCCCAGACGTCCCAGACGTCCCAGACGTCCTAGATGTCCCATATGTCCTTAACGTCCCAGACGTCTCAGATGTCCCATAAGTCCCTAACGTCCCAGACGTCCCAGATGTCCTATATGTCCTTAAAGTCCCAGACGTCCCAGACGTCCTAGATGTCCCATATGTCCTTAACGTCCTAGACGTCCCAGATGTCTCATATGTCCCTAACGTCCCAGACGTCCTATATGTCCCACATGTCCTTAACGTCCCAGACGTCCCAGCCGTCCTAGATGTCACATATGTCCTTAACGTCCCAGACGTCCCATATGCCCCATATATCCTTAAGGTCCCAACGTCCCAGATGTTTCATATGTCCCATATGTCCCTAATGTCTCAAGCGTCCCAGATGTCCCATATGTCCCATATGTCCCTAATGTCCCATTCGTCCAGAATGTACCATATGTCCTTAACGTCCCAGACGTCCCAGACGTCCTAGATGTCCCATATGTCTTTAACGTCCCAGACGTCCCAGATGTCCAATATGTCCCTACCGTCCAAGACGTCCTAAATGTCTCATATGTCCCTAACGTTCGAGACGTCCCAGCTGTCCCGTATGTCTCTAACGTCCCGGACGTCCCAGACGTCCTAGTGTCCCATATGTCCCTAACGTTTTAGACGTCCTAGATGTCCTATATGTCCCTAACGTCCCAGACGTCCCAGATGTCCCATATGACATATATGTCCCTAATGTCCCAGACGTCCCAGATGTCCCATATGTCCCTAACGTCCCAGACGCCCCAGATATCCCATATGTCCCTAACGTCCTAGACGTCCTAGATGTCCCATACGTCCTTAACGTCTCAGACGTCCCAGATGCCCCATATGTCCCTAACGTCTCAGACGTCCCAGATGTCCCATATGTCCCATATGTCCCTAATGTCCCAGGCGTTCCAGATGTCCCATATGTCCCATATGTCCCTAATGTCTCAGGCGTCCTAAATGTCCCATATGTTCTTAACGTCCCAGACGTCCCAGACGTCCTAGATGTCCCACATGTCCTTAACGTCCCAGACGTCCCAGATGTCCCATTTGTCCCTAACACCCCAGACGTCCCAGATGATCCATATGTCCCATATGTCCCTAATGTCACAAGCGACATAGATGTCCCATATGCCCCTAACGTCCCAGACGTCCTAAAAGTCCAATATGTCCTTAACGTCCCAGACGTGCCAGCTGTCCCGTATGTCCCTAACGTCCCAGATGTCCCAGACGTCCCATATGTCCCATATGTCCTTAATGTCCCAGGCGTCCCAGACGTTCCAGTTGTCCCATATGTCTCTAATGTCCCAGGCGTCCTAGATGTCCCATATGTCCTTAACGTCCCAGACGTGCCAGCTGTCCCGTATGTCCCTAACGTCCCAGATGTCCCAGACGTCCCATATGTCCCATATGTCCCTAACGTCCCAGAAGTCCCAGATGTCCCATATGTCCCATATGTCCCTAATGTCCCAGGCGTCCTAGAAGTTCCATATGTCGCTAACGTCCCAGACGTCCTAGATGTCCCATATGTCTTTAACGTCCTAGATATCCCGGATGTCCCATATGTCCCTAACGTCCCAGACGTCCCAGATGTCCCATATGTCCCTAACGTCCCAGACGTCCTAGATGTCCTATATGTCCCTAACTTCCCAGATCGTCCTAGATGTCCCATATGTTCGTAACGTCCCGACGTCTCAGATGTCTCATATGTCCCATATGTCAATAAGGTCCCAGGCGTCCTACATGTCCCATATGTCCTTAACGTCCCAGACGTCCCAGACGTCCTAGATGTCCCATATGTCCTTAACGTCCCAGACGTCCCAGATGTCCCGTATGTCCCTAACGTCCCAGACGTCTCAGATGTCCCATATGTCCTATATGTCCCTAATGTCCCAGGCGTCCCAGATGTCCCATATGACTTATATGTCCCTAACGTCCCAGGCGTCCTAAAAGTCCCATATCTCCTTAACGTCCTAGACGTCCCAGACGTCCTAGATGTCCCATATGTCCTTAGCGTCCTAGATATCCCGGATGTCCCATATGTTCCTAACGTCCCAGACGTCCCAGATGTCCCATATGTCCCATATGTCCCTAATGTCCCAGACGTCCCAGCTGTCCCGCATGACCCTAACGTCCCAGACGTCCTAGACGTCCTAGATGTCCCATATGTCCCTAACGTCCCAGACGTCCTAGATGTCCTATATGTCCCTAACGTCCCAGACGTCCCAGACGTCCTAGATGTCCCATATGTCCTTAACGTCCCAGACGTCTCAGATGTCCCATATGTCCCTAACGTCCCAGAGGTCCCAGATGTCCTATATGTCCTTAAAGTCCCAGACGTCCCAGACGTCCTAGATGTCCCATATGTCCTTAACGTCCTAGACGTCCCAGATGTCTCATATGGCCCTAACGTCCCAGACGTCCTATATGTCCCATATGTCCTTAACGTCCCAGACGTCCCAGCCGTCCTAGATGTCCCATATGTCCTTAACGTCCCAGACGTCCCATATGCCCCATATGTCCTTAAGGTCCCAACGTCCCAGATGTTTTATATGTCCCATATGTCCCTAATGTCTCAAGCGTCCCAGATGTCCCATATGTCCCATATGTCCCTAATGTCCCATTCGTCCAGAATGTACCATATGTCCTTAACGTCCCAGACGTCCTAGATGTCCCATATGTCCTTAACGTCCCAGACGTCCCAGATGTCCCACATGTCCCTAACGTCCCAACGTCCCAGATGTTTCATATGTCCCATATGTCCCTAATGTCTCAGGCGTCCCAGATGTCCCATATGTCCCATATGTCCCTAATGTCCCATTCGTCCTAAATGTACCATATGTCCTTAACGTCTCAGACGTCCCAGACGTCCCAGATGTCCCATATGTCCTTAACGTCCCAGACGTCCCAGATGTCCCATATGTCCCATATGTCTCTAATGTCCCAGGCCTCCTAGATGTTCCATATGTCCCTAACGTCCAAGACGTCCTAAATGTCCCATATGTCCCTAACGTTCCAGACGTCTCAGCTGTCCCGTATGTCCCTAACGTCCCGGACGTCCCAGACGTCCTAGTGTCCCATTTGTCCCTAACACCCCAGACGTCCCAGATGATCCATATGTCCCATATGTCCCTAATGTCACAAGCGACATAGATGTCCCATATGCCCCTAACGTCCCAGACGTCCTAAAAGTCCCATATGTCCTTAACGTCCCAGACGTGCCAGCTGTCCCGTATGTCCCTAACGTCCCAGATGTCCCAGACGTCCCATATGTCCCATATGTCCTTAATGTCCCAGGCGTCCCAGACGTTCCAGTTGTCCCATATGTCTCTAACGTCCCAGACGTCCCAGACGTCCCAGATGTCTTAGATGTCCCATATGTCCCTAACGTCGCAGACGTCCTAGATGTCCTATATGTCCCTAACGTCCCAGACGTCCCAGATGTCCCATATGTCCCATATGTCCCTAATGTCCCAGGCGTCCCAGTTGTTCCAGATGTCCCATATGTCCCTACCGTCCCAGACGTCCCAGACGACCCAGATGTCCTAGATGTCCCATATGTCCCTGACGTCCCAGACGTCCTAGATGTCCTATATGTCCCTAACGTCCCAAACGTCTCAGCTGGCCCGTATGTTCCTAACGTCCCAGACGTCCCAGACGTCCTAGATGTCCCATATGTCCTTAACATCCCAGACGTCTCAGATCTCCCATATGTCCCTAACGTCCCAGACGTCCCAGATGTCCCATATGTCTCATACGTCTCTAATGTCCCAGGCGTCCTAGATGTCCCATATGTCCCTAACGTCCCAGACGTCCTAAATGTCCCATATGTCCCTAACGTCCCGGACGTCCCAGCTGTCCCGTATGTCCTTAACGTCCCAGATGTCCCAGACGTCCTAGATGTCCCATATGTCCCTAACGTCCCAGACGTCCTAGACGTCCCATATGTCCTTAACGTCCCAGACGTCCCAGATGTCCCATATGTCCCTAACGTCCCAGACGTCCCAGATGTCCCATATGTTTCATATGTCCCTAATGTCCCAGGCGTCCTAAGTGTTCCATATGTCCCTAACGTCCCAGACGTCCTAAATGTCCCATATGTCTCTAACGTCCCAGACGTCCCAGTTGTCACGTATGTCCCTAACGTCCCAGACGTCCCAGACGTCCTAGATGTCCCATATGTCCCTAACGTCCCAGACGTCCCAGATGTCCCGTATGTCCCTAACGTCCCAGACGTCCCAGATGTCCCATATGTCCCATATGTCCCTAATGTCCCAGACGTCCCAGATGTCCCAGACGTCCTAGATGTCCCATATGTCCCTAACGTCCCAGACGTCCTAGACGTCCCATATGTCCTTAACGTCCCAGACGTCCCAGATGTCCCATATGTCCCATATGTCCCTAATGTCCCAGGCGTCCTAGATGTTCCATATGTCCCTAACGTCCCAGACGTCCTAAATGTCCCATATGTCCCTAACGTCCCAGACGTCCCAGATGTCCCATATGTCCCTAACGTCCCAGACGTCCCAGATGTCCCATATGTCCCATATGTCCCTAATGTCCCAGACGTCCCAGATGTCCCAGACGTCCTAGATGTCCCATATGTCCCTAACGTCCCAGACGTCCTAGACGTCCCATATGTCCTTAACGACCCAGACGTCCCAGATGTCCCATGTCCCATATGTCCCTAATGTCCCAGACGTCCCAGATGTCCCATATGCCCCTAACGTCCCAGACGTCCCAGATGTCCCATATGTCCCTAAGGTCCTAGACGTCCTAGATGTCCCATACGTCCTTAACGTCCCAGACGTCCCAGATGCCCCATATGTCCCTAACGTCCCAGACGTCCCAGACATCCCATATGTCCCATATGTCTTTAACGTCCCAGGCGTTCCAGATGTCCCATATGTGTCATATGTCCCTAATGTCTCAGGCGTCCTAAATGTCCCATATGTTCTTAACGTCCCAGACGTCCCAGACGTCCTAGATGTCCCACATGTCCTTAACGTCCCAGACGTCCCAGATGTCCCACATGTCTCTAACGTCCCAGACGTCCCAGACGTCCCAATTGTCCCATATGTCCCTAACGTCCCAGGCGTCCCAGATGTCCCATATGTCTAATATGTCCCTAACGTCCCAGGCGTCCTAAATGTCCCATATGTCCTTAACGTCCCAGACGTCCCAGATGTCCCATATGTCCCTAACGTCCCAGACGTCCCAGATGCCCCATATGTCCCATATGTCCCTAACGTCCCAGGCGTCCTAAATGTCCCATATGTCCTTAACGTCCCAGACGTCAAAGATGTCCCATCTGTCCTTAATGTCCCAGGCGTCCCAGATGTCCCATATGTCCCATATGTCCTTAATGACCCAGGCGTCCTAAGTGTCCCATATGTTCTTAACTTCCCAGACGTCCCAGACCTCCTAGATGTTCCATATGTCCCTAACGTCCCAGACGTCCCAGACGTCCTAGATGTCCCATATGTCCCTAACGTCCCAAATCGTCCTAGATGTCCCATATGTCCGTAACGTCCCAGACGTCTCAGATGTCCCATATGTCCCATATGTCCCTAAGGTCCCAGGCGTCCTAAATGTCCCGTATGTCCTTAACGTCCCAGACGTCCCAGACGTTTTAGATGTCCCATATGTCCTTAACTTCCCAGACGACCCAGATGTCCCATATGTCCCTAACGTCCCAGACGTCCCAGATGTTTCATATGTCCTATATGTCCCACTCGTCCCAGATGTCCCATATGTCTTATATGTCCCTAATGTCCCAGGCGTCCTAAATGTCCCATATGTCCTTAACGTCCCAGACGTCCCAGAGGTCCTAGATGCTCCATATGTTCTTAACATCTTAGATATCCCGGATGTCCCATATGTCCCTAACGTCCCAGAAGTCCCAGATGTCCCATATGTCCCATATGTCCCTAATGTCCCAGGCGTCCTAGAAGTTCCATATGTCCCTAACGTCCCAGACGTCCTAGATGTCCCATATGTCTTTAACGTCCTAGATATCCCGGATGTCCCATATGTCCCTAACGTCCCAGACGTCCCAGATGTCCCATATGTCCCTAACGTCCCAGACGTCCTAGATGTCCTATATGTCCCTAACTTCCCAGATCGTCCTAGATGTCCCATATGTTCGTAACGTCCCGACGTCTCAGATGTCTCATATGTCCCATATGTCAATAAGGTCCCAGGCGTCCTACATGTCCCATATGTCCTTAACGTCCCAGACGTCCCAGACGTCCTAGATGTCCCATATGTCCTTAACGTCCCAGACGTCCCAGATGTCCCGTATGTCCCTAACGTCCCAGACGTCTCAGATGTCCCATATGTCCTATATGTCCCTAATGTCCCAGGCGTCCCAGATGTCCCATATGACTTATATGTCCCTAACGTCCCAGGCGTCCTAAAAGTCCCATATCTCCTTAACGTCCTAGACGTCCCAGACGTCCTAGATGTCCCATATGTCCTTAGCGTCCTAGATATCCCGGATGTCCCATATGTCCCTAACGTCCCAGACGTCCCAGATGTCCCATATGTCCCATATGTCCCTAATGTCCCAGACGTCCCAGCTGTCCCGCATGACCCTAACGTCCCAGACGTCCTAGACGTCCTAGATGTCCCTAACGTCCCTAACGTCCCAGACGTCCTAGATGTCCCATATGTCCTTAACGTCCCAGACGTCTCAGATGTCCCATATGTCCCTAACGTCCCAGAGGTCCCAGATGTCCTATATGTCCTTAAAGTCCCAGACGTCCCAGACGTCCTAGATGTCCCATATGTCCTTAACGTCCTAGACGTCCCAGATGTCTCATATGGCCCTAACGTCCCAGACGTCCTATATGTCCCATATGTCCTTAACGTCCCAGACGTCCCAGCCGTCCTAGATGTCCCATATGTCCTTAACGTCCCAGACGTCCCATATGCCCCATATGTCCTTAAGGTCCCAACGTCCCAGATGTTTTATATGTCCCATATGTCCCTAATGTCTCAAGCGTCCCAGATGTCCCATATGTCCCATATGTCCCTAATGTCCCATTCGTCCAGAATGTACCAAATGTCCTTAACGTCCCAGACGTCCTAGATGTCCCATATGTCCTTAACGTCCCAGACGTCCCAGATGTCCCACATGTCCCTAACGTCCCAACGTCCCAGATGTTTCATATGTCCCATATGTCCCTAATGTCTCAGGCGTCCCAGATGTCCCATATGTCCCATATGTCCCTAATGTCCCATTCGTCCTAAATGTACCATATGTCCTTAACGTCTCAGACGTCCCAGACGTCCCAGATGTCCCATATGTCCTTAACGTCCCAGACGTCCCAGATGTCCCATATGTCCCATATGTCTCTAATGTCCCAGGCCTCCTAGATGTTCCATATGTCCCTAACGTCCAAGACGTCCTAAATGTCCCATATGTCCCTAACGTTCCAGACGTCTCAGCTGTCCCGTATGTCCCTAACGTCACGGACGTCCCAGACGTCCTAGTGTCCCATTTGTCCCTAACACCCCAGACGTCCCAGATGATCCATATGTCCCATATGTCCCTAATGTCACAAGCGACATAGATGTCCCATATGCCCCTAACGTCCCAGACGTCCTAAAAGTCCCATATGTCCTTAACGTCCCAGACGTGCCAGCTGTCCCGTATGTCCCTAACGTCCCAGATGTCCCAGACGTCCCATATGTCCCATATGTCCTTAATGTCCCAGGCGTCCCAGACGTTCCAGTTGTCCCATATGTCTCTAACGTCCCAGACGTCCCAGACGTCCCAGACGTCCCAGACGTCTTAGATGTCCCATATATCCCTAACGTCGCAGACGTCCTAGATGTCCTATATGTCCCTAACGTCCCAGACGTCCCAGATGTCCCATATGTCCCATATGTCCCTAATGTCCCAGGCGTCCCAGTTGTTCCAGATGTCCCATATGTCCCTACCGTCCCAGACGTCCCAGACGACCCAGATGTCCTAGATGTCCCATATGTCCCTGACGTCCCAGACGTCCTAGATGTCCTATATGTCCCTAACGTCCCAGACGTCTCAGCTGGCCCGTATGTTCCTAACGTCCCAGACGTCCCAGACGTCCTAGATGTCCCATATGTCCTTAACGTCCCAGACGTCTCAGATGTCCCATATGTCCCTAACGTCCCAGACGTCCCAGTTGTCCCATATGTCTCATACGTCTCTAATGTCCCAGGCGTCCTAGATGTCCCATATGTCCCTAACGTCCCAGACGTCCTAAATGTCCCATATGTCCCTAACGTCCCGGACGTCCCAGCTGTCCCGTATGTCCTTAACGGTCCAGATGTCCCAGACGTCCTAGATGTCCCATATGTCCCTAACGTCCCAGACGTCCTAGACGTCCCATATGTCCTTAACGTCCCAGACGTCCCAGATGTCCCATATGTCCCTAACGTCCCAGACGTCCCAGATGTTCCATATGTTTCATATGTCCCTAATGTCCCAGGCGTCCTAAGTGTTCCATATGTCCCTAACGTCCCAGACGTCCTAAATGTCCCATATGTCCCTAACGTCCCAGACGTCCCAGTTGTCACGTATGTCCCTAACGTCCCAGACGTCCCAGACGTCCTAGATGTCCCATATGTCCCTAACGTCCCAGACGTCCCAGATGTCCCGTATGTCCCTAACGTCCCAGACGTTCCAGATGTCCCATATGTCCCATATGTCCCTAATGTCCCAGACGTCCCAGATGTCCCAGACGTCCTAGATGTCCCATATGTCCCTAACGTCCCAGACGTCCTAGACGTCCCATATGTCCTTAACGTCCCAGACGTCCCAGATGTCCCATATGTCCCATATGTCCCTAATGTCCCAGGCGTCCTAGATGTTCCATATGTCCCTAACGTCCCAGACGTCCTAAATGTCCCATATGTCCCTAACGTCCCAGACGTCCCAGATGTCCCATATGTCCCTAACGTCCCAGACGTCCCAGATGTCCCATATGTCCCATATGTCCCTAATGTCCCAGACGTCCCAGATGTCCCAGACGTCCTAGATGTCCCATATATCCCTAACGTCCCAGACGTCCTAGACGTCCCATATGTCCTTAACGTCCCAGACGTCCCAGATGTCCCATGTCCCATATGTCCCTAATGTCCCAGACGTCCCAGATGTCCCATATGCCCCTAACGTCCCAGACGTCCCAGATGTCCCATATGTCCCTAAGGTCCTAGACGTCCTAGATGTCCCATACGTCCTTAACGTCCCAGACGTCCCAGATGCCCCATATGTCCCTAACGTCCCAGACGTCCCAGACGTCCCATATGTCCCATATGTCTTTAACGTCCCAGGCGTTCCAGATGTCCCATATGTGTCATATGTCCCTAATGTCTCAGGCGTCCTAAATGTCCCATATGTTCTTAACGTCCCAGACGTCCCAGACGTCCTAGATGTCCCACATGTCCTTAACGTCTCAGACGTCCCAGATGTCCCACATGTCTCTAACGTCCCAGACGTCCCAGACGTCCCAATTGTCCCATATGTCCCTAACGTCCCAGACGTCCCAGATGTCCCATATGTCTAATATGTCCCTAACGTCCTAGGCGTCCTAAATGTCCCATATGTCCTTAACGTCCCAGACGTCCCAGATGTCCCATATGTCCCTAACGTCCCAGACGTCCCAGATGCCCCATATGTCCCATATGTCCCTAACGTCCCAGGCGTCCTAAATGTCCCATATGTCCTTAACGTCCCAGACGTCAAAGATGTCCCATCTGTCCTTAATGTCCCAGGCGTCCCAGATGTCCCATATGTCCCATATGTCCTTAATGACCCAGGCGTCCTAAGTGTCCCATTTGTTCTTAACTTCCCAGACGTCCCAGACCTCCTAGATGTCCCATATGTCCCTAACGTCCCAGACGTCCCAGACGTCCTAGATGTCCCATATGTCCCTAACGTCCCAAATCGTCCTAGATGTCCCATATGTCCGTAACGTCCCAGACGTCTCAGATGTCCCATATGTCCCATATGTCCCTAAGGTCCCAGGCGTCCTAAATGTCCCGTATGTCCTTAACGTCCCAGACGTCCCAGACGTCCTAGATGTCCCATATGTCCTTAACGTCCCAGACGACCCAGATGTCCCATATGTCCCTAACGTCCCAGACGTCCCAGATGTTTCATATGTCCTATATGTCCCTAATGTCCCACTCGTCCCAGATGTCCCATATGTCTTATATGTCCCTAATGTCCCAGGCGTCCTAAATGTCCCATATGTCCTTAACGTCCCAGACGTCCCAGAGGTCCTAGATGTTCCATATGTTCTTAACATCTTAGATATCCCGGATGTCCCATATGTCCCTAACGTCCCAGAAGTCCCAGATGTCCCATATGTCCCATATGTCCCTAATGTCCCAGGCGTCCTAGAAGTTCCATATGTCCCTAACGTCCCAGACGTCCTAGATGTCCCATATGTCTTTAACGTCCTAGATATCCCGGATGTCCCATATGTCCCTAACGTCCCAGACGTCCCAGATGTCCCATATGTCCCATACGTCCCTAACTTCCCAGATCGTCCTAGATGTCCCATATGTTCGTAACGTCCCGACGTCTCAGATGTCTCATATGTCCATATGTCAATAAGGTCCCAGGCGTCCTACATGTCCCATATGTCCTTAACGTCCCAGACGTCCCAGACGTCCTAGATGTCCCATATGTCCTTAACGTCCCAGACGTCCCAGATGTCCCGTATGTCCCTAACGTCCCAGACGTCTCAGATGTCCCATATGTCCTATATGTCCCTAATGTCCCAGGCGTCCCAGATGTCCCATATGACTTATATGTCCCTAACGTCCCAGGCGTCCTAAAAGTCCCATATCTCTTTAACGTCCTAGACGTCCCAGACGTCCTAGATGTCCCATATGTCCTTAGCGTCCTAGATATCCCGGATGTCCCATATGTCCCTAACGTCCCAGACGTCCCAGATGTCCCATATGTCCCATATGTCCCTAATGTCCCAGACGTCCCAGCTGTCCCGCATGACCCTAACGTCCCAGACGTCCTAGACGTCCTAGATGTCCCATATGTCCCTAACGTCCCAGACGTCCTAGATGTCCTATATGTCCCTAACGTCCCAGACGTCCCAGACGTCCTAGATGTCCCATATGTCCTTAACGTCCCAGACGTCTCAGATGTCCCATATGTCCCTAACGTCCCAGAGGTCCCAGATGTCCTATATGTCCTTAAAGTCCCAGACGTCCCAGACGTCCTAGATGTCCCATATGTCCTTAACGTCCTAGACGTCCCAGATGTCTCATATGGCCCTAACGTCCCAGACGTCCTATATGTCCCATATGTCCTTAACGTCCCAGACGTCCCAGCCGTCCTAGATGTCCCATATGTCCTTAACGTCCCAGACGTCCCATATGCCCCATATGTCCTTAAGGTCCCAACGTCCCAGATGTTTTATATGTCCCATATGTCCCTAATGTCTCAAGCGTCCCAGATGTCCCATATGTCCCATATGTCCCTAATGTCCCATTCGTCCAGAATGTACCATATGTCCTTAACGTCCCAGACGTCCTAGATGTCCCATATGTCCTTAACGTCCCAGACGTCCCAGATGTCCCACATGTCCCTAACGTCCCAACGTCCCAGATGTTTCATATGTCCCATATGTCCCTAATGTCTCAGGCGTCCCAGATGTCCAATATGTCCCATATGTCCCTAATGTCCCATTCGTCCTAAATGTACCATATGTCCTTAACGTCTCAGACGTCCCAGACGTCCCAGATGTCGCATATATCCTTAACGTCCCAGACGTCCCAGATGTCCCATATGTCCCATATGTCTCTAATGTCCCAGGCCTCCTAGATGTTCCATATGTCCCTAACGTCCAAGACGTCCTAAATGTCCCATATGTCCCTAACGTTCCAGACGTCTCAGCTGTCCCGTATGTCCCTAACGTCCCGGACGTCCCAGACGTCCTAGTGTCCCATATGTCCCTAACGTCTTTGACGTCCTAAATGTCCTATATGTCCCTAGCGTCCCAGACGTCCCAGACGTCCCATCTGTCCATAATGTCCCAGGCGTCCCAGATGTCCCATCTGTCCTTAATGTCCCAGGCGTCCCAGATGTCCCATATGTCCTTAATGACACAGGCGTCCTAAGTGACCCATATGTCCTTAACTTCCCAGACGTCCCAGACGTCCCAATTGTCCCATATGTCCCTAACGTCCCAGACGTCCCAGATGTCCCATATGTCTAATATGTCCCTAACGTCCCAGGCGTCCTAAATGTCCCATATGTCCTTAACGTCTCAGACGTCCCAGATGTCCCATATGTCCCTAACGTCCCAGACGTCCCAGATGCCCCATATGTCCCATATGTCTTTAAAGTCCCAGGCGTCCTAAATGTCCCATATGTCCTTAACGTCCCAGACGTCAAAGATGTCCCATCTGTCCTTAATGTCCCAGGCGTCCCAGATGTCGCATATGTCCCATATGTCCTTAATGACCCAGGCGTCCTAAGTGTCCCATATGTCCTTAACTTCCCAGACGTCCCAGACCTCCTAGATGTCCCATATGTCCCTAACGTCCCAGACGTCCCAGACGTCCTAGATGTCCCATATGTCCCTAACGTCCCAAATCGTCCTAGATGTCCCATATGTCCGTAACGTCCCTGACGTCTCAGATGTCCCATATGTCCCATATGTCCCTAAGGTCCCAGGCGTCCTAAATGTTCCGTATGGCCTTAACGTCCCAGACGTCCCAGACGTCCTAGATGTCCCATATGTCCCTAACGTCCCAGAAGTCCCACATGTCCCATATGTCCCTAACGTCCCAGACGTCCCAGATGTTTCATATGTCCTATATGTCCCTAATGTCCCAGGCGTCCCAGATGTACCATATGTCTTATATGTCCCTAATGTCCCAGGCGTCCTAAATGTCCCATATGTCCTTAACGTCCCAGACGTCCCAGAGGTCCTAGATGTTTCATATGTCCTTAACATCTTAGATATCCCGGATGTCCCATATGTCCCTAACGTCCCAGAAGTCCCAGATGTCCCATATGTCCCATATGTCCCTAATGTCCCAGGCGTCCTAGATGTTCCATATGTCCCTAACGTCCCAGACGTCCTAGATGTCCCATATGTCTTTAACGTCCTAGATATCCCGGATGTCCCATATGTCCCTAACGTCCCAGACGTCCCAGATGTCCCATATGTCCCATACGTCCCTAACTTCCCAAATCGTCCTAGATGTCCCATATGTCCGTAACGTCCCGACGTCTCAGATGTCCCATATGTCCCATATGTCAATAAGGTCCCAGGCGTCCTATATGTCCCATATGTCCTTAACGTCCCAGACGTCCCAGACGTCCTAGATGTCCCATATGTCCTTAACGTCCCAGACGTCCCAGATGTCCCGTATGTCCCTAACGTCCCAGACGTCTCAGATGTCCCATATGTCCTATATGTCCCTAATGTACCAGGCGTCCCAGATGTCCCATATGTCTTATATGTCCCTAACGTCCCAGGCGTCCTAAAAGTCCCATATGTCCTTAACGTCCTAGACGTCCCAGACGTCCTAGATGTCCCATATGTCCTTAGCGTCCTAGATATCCCGGATGTCCCATATGTCCCTAACGTCCCAGACGTCCCAGATGTCCCATATGTCCCATATGTCCCTAATGTCCCAGACGTCCCAGCTGTCCCGTATGACCCTAACGTCCCAGACGTCCTAGACGTCCTAGATGTCCCATATGTCCCTAACGTCCCAGACGTCCTAGATGTCCTATATGTTCCTACCGTCCCAGACGTCCCAGACGTCCTAGATGTCCCATATGTCCTTAACGTCCCAGACGTCTCAGATGTCCCATATGTCCTTAACGTCCCAGACGTCCCAGATGTCCTATATGTCCTTAAAGTCCCAGACGTCCCAGACGTCCTAGATGTCCCATATGTCCTTAACGTCCTAGACGTCCCAGATGTCTCATATGGCCCTAACGTCCCTGACGTCCTATATGTCCCACATGTCCTTAACGTCCCAGACGTCCCAGCCGTCCTAGATGTCCCATATGTCCTTAGCGTCCTAGATATCCCGGATGTCCCATATGTCCCTAACGTCCCAGACGTCCCAGATGTTTCATATGTCCCATATGTCCCTAATGTCTCAAGCGTCCCAGATGTCCCATATGTCCCATATGTCCCTAATTTCCCATTCGTCCAGAATGTACCACATGTCCATAACGTCCCAGACGTCCCAGACGTCCTAGATGTCCCATATGTCCTTAACGTCCCAGACGTCCCAGATGTCTCATATGACCATAACGTCCCAGACGTCCCAGATGTCCCATATGTCCCTAACGTCCAAGACGTCCTAAATGTCCCATATGTCCCTAACGTTCGAGACGTCCCAGCTGTCCCGTATGTCTCTAACGTCCCGGACGTCCCAGACGTCCTAGTGTCCCATATGTCCCTAACGTCTTAGACGTCCTAGATGTCCTATATGTCCCTAACGTCCCAGACGTCCCAGATGTCCCATATGTCCCTAACGTCCCAGACGCCCCAGATGTCCCATATGTCCCTAACGTCCTAGACGTCCTAGATGTCCCATACGTCCTTAACGTCTCAGACGTCCCAGATGCCATATATGTCCCTAACGTTTCAGACGTCCCAGATGTCCCATATGTCCCATATGTCCCTAATGTCCCAGGCGTTCCAGATGTCCCATATGTCCCATATGTCCCTAATCTCTCAGGCGTCCTAAATGTCCAATATGTTCTTAACGTCCCAGACGTCCCAGACGTCCTAGATGTCCCACATGTCCTTAACGTCCCAGACGTCCCAGATGTCCCATTTGTCCCTAACATCCCAGACGTCCCAGATGATCCATATGTCCCATATGTCCCTAATGTCACAAGCGTCCTAGATGTCCCATATGCCCCTAACGTCCCAGACGTCCTAAAAGTCCCATATGTCCTTAACGTCCCAGACGTGCCAGTTGTCCCGTATGTCCCTAACGTCCCAGATGTCCCAGACGTCCCATATGTCCCATATGTCCTTAATGTCCCAGGCGTCCCAGACGTCCTAGTTGTCCCATATGTCCCTAACGTCCCAGACGTCCCAGACGTCCCAGACGTTTTAGATGTCCCATATGTCCCTAACGTCGCAGACGTCCTAGATGTCCTATATGTCCCTAACGTCCCAGACGTCCCAGATGTCCCATATGTCCCATATGTCCCTAATGTCCCATGCGTCCCAGTTGTTCCAGATGTCCCATATGTCCCTACCGTCCCAGACGTCCCAGACGTCCCAGATGTCCTAGATGTCCCATATGTCCAAACGTCCCAGACGTCCTAGATGTCCTATATGTCCCTAACGTCCCAGACGTCTCAGCTGGCCCGTATGTTCCTAACGTCCCAGACGTCCTAGATGTCCCATATGTCCTTAACGTCCCAGACGTCTCAGATGTCCCATGTGTCCCTAACGTCCCAGACGTCCCAGATGTCCCATATGTCCCATACGTCTCTAATGTCCCAGGCGTCCTAGATGTCCCATATGTCCCTAACGTCCCAGACGTCCTAAATGTCCCATATGTCCCTAACGTCCCAGACGTCCCAGCTGTCCCGTATGTCCTTAACGTCCCAGACGTCCCAGACGTCCTAGATGTCCCATATGTCCCTAACGTCCCAGACGTCCTAGACGTCCCATATGTCCTTAACGTCTCAGACGTCCCAGATGTCCCATATGTCCCTAACGTCCCAGACGTCCCAGATGTCCCATATGTTTCATATGTCCCTAATGTCCCAGGCGTCCTAAGTGTTCCATATGTCCCTAACGTCCCAGACGTCCTAAATGTCCCATATGTCCCTAACGTCCCAGACGTCCCAGTTGTCCCGTATGTCCCTAACGTCCCAGACGTCTCAGACGTCCTAGATGTCCCATATGTCCCTAACGTCCCAGACGTCCCAGATGTCCCATATGTCCCTAACGTCCCAGACGTCCCAGATGTCCCATATGTCCCATATGTCCCTAATGTCCCAGACGTGCCAGATGTCCCAGACGTCCTAGATGTCCCATATGTCCCTAACGTCCCAGACGTCCTAGACGTCCCATATGTCCTTAACGTCCCAGACGTCCCAGATGTCCCATATGTCCCTAACGTCCCAGACGTCCCAGTTGTCCCGTATGTCCCTAAGGTCCCAGACGTCCCAGACGTCCTAGATGTCCCATATGTCCCTAACGTCCCAGACGTCCCAGATGTCCCATATGTCCCTAACGTCCCAGACGTCCCAGATGTCCCATATGTCCCATATGTCCCTAATGTCCCAGACGTCCCAGATGTCCCATATGCCCCTAACGTCCCAGACGTCCCAGATGTCCCATATGTCCCTAAGGTCCTAGACGTCCTAGATGTCCCATACGTCCTTAACGTCCCAGACGTCCCAGATGCCCCATATGTCCCTAACGTCCCAGACGTCCCAGATGTTCCATATGTCCCATATGTCTTTAACGTCCCAGGCGTTCCAGATGTCCCATATGTGTCTTATGTCCCTAATGTTTCAGGCGTCCTAAATGTCCCATATGTTCTTAACGTCCCAGACGTCCCAGACGTCCTAGATGTCCCACATGTCCTTAACGTCCCAGACGTCCCAGATGTCCCACATGTCTCTAACGTCCCAGACGTCCCAGATGTCCCATATGTCCCATATGTCCCTAATGTCCCATGCGTCCTAGATGTTCCATATGTCCCTAACGTTCCAGACGTCCTAAAAGTCCCATATGTCCTTAACGTCCCAGACGTCCCAGCTGTCCCGTATGTCCCTAACGTCCCAGACGTCCCAGACGTCCCATATGTCCCATATGTCCCAAATGTCCCAGGCGTCCCAGACGTCCCAGATGTCCCATATGTCCCATATGTCCCATATGTCCCTAATGTCCCATGCGTCCCAGTTGTTCCAGATGTCCCATATGTCCCTACCGTCCCAGACGTCCCAGACGTCCCAGATGTCCTAGATGTCCCATATGTCCAAACGTCCCAGACGTCCTAGATGTCCTATATGTCCCTAACGTCCCAGACGTCCCAGATGTCCCATATGTCCCATATGTCCCTAATGTCCCATGCGTCCCAGTTGTTCCAGATGTCCCATATGTCCCTACCGTCCCAGACGTCCCAGACGTCCCAGATGTCCTAGATGTCCCATATGTCCAAACGTCCCAGACGTCCTAGATGTCCTATATGTCCCTAACGTCCCAGACGTCTCAGCTGGCCCGTATGTTCCTAACGTCCCAGACGTCCTAGATGTCCCATATGTCCTTAACGTCCCAGACGTCTCAGATGTCCCATGTGTCCCTAACGTCCCAGACGTCCCAGATGTCCCATATGTCCCATACGTCTCTAATGTCCCAGGCGTCCTAGATGTCCCATATGTCCCTAACGTCCCAGACGTCCTAAATGTCCCATATGTCCCTAACGTCCCAGACGTCCCAGCTGTCCCGTATGTCCTTAACGTCCCAGACGTCCCAGACGTCCTAGATGTCCCATATGTCCCTAACGTCCCAGACGTCCTAGACGTCCCATATGTCCTTAACGTCTCAGACGTCCCAGATGTCCCATATGTCCCTAACGTCCCAGACGTCCCAGATGTCCCATATGTTTCATATGTCCCTAATGTCCCAGGCGTCCTAAGTGTTCCATATGTCCCTAACGTCCCAGACGTCCTAAATGTCCCATATGTCCCTAACGTCCCAGACGTCCCAGTTGTCCCGTATGTCTCTAACGTCCCAGACGTCTCAGACGTCCTAGATGTCCCATATGTCCCTAACGTCCCAGACGTCCCAGATGTCCCATATGTCCCTAACGTCCCAGACGTCCCAGATGTCCCATATGTCCCATATGTCCCTAATGTCCCAGACGTGCCAGATGTCCCAGACGTCCTAGATGTCCCATATGTCCCTAACGTCCCAGACGTCCTAGACGTCCCATATGTCCTTAACGTCCCAGACGTCCCAGATGTCCCATATGTCCCTAACGTCCCAGACGTCCCAGTTGTCCCGTATGTCCCTAAGGTCCCAGACGTCCCAGACGTCCTAGATGTCCCATATGTCCCTAACGTCCCAGACGTCCCAGATGTCCCATATGTCCCTAACGTCCCAGACGTCCCAGATGTCCCATATGTCCCATATGTCCCTAATGTCCCAGACGTCCCAGATGTCCCATATGCCCCTAACGTCCCAGACGTCCCAGATGTCCCATATGTCCCTAAGGTCCTAGACGTCCTAGATGTCCCATACGTCCTTAACGTCCCAGACGTCCCAGATGCCCCATATGTCCCTAACGTCCCAGACGTCCCAGATGTTCCATATGTCCCATATGTCTTTAACGTCCCAGGCGTTCCAGATGTCCCATATGTGTCTTATGTCCCTAATGTTTCAGGCGTCCTAAATGTCCCATATGTTCTTAACGTCCCAGACGTCCCAGACGTCCTAGATGTCCCACATGTCCTTAACGTCCCAGACGTCCCAGATGTCCCACATGTCTCTAACGTCCCAGACGTCCCAGATGTCCCATATGTCCCATATGTCCCTAATGTCCCATGCGTCCTAGATGTTCCATATGTCCCTAACGTTCCAGACGTCCTAAAAGTCCCATATGTCCTTAACGTCCCAGACGTCCCAGCTGTCCCGTATGTCCCTAACGTCCCAGACGTCCCAGACGTCCCATATGTCCCATATGTCCCAAATGTCCCAGGCGTCCCAGACGTCCCAGATGTCCCATATGTCCCTAACGTCTCAGACGTCTCAGACGTCCCAGACGTCTTAGATGTCCCATATGTCCCTAACGTCCCAGACGTCCCAGATGTCCCATATGTCCCATATGTCCCTAATCTCCTAGGCGTCCCAGTTGTCCCAGATGTCCCATATGTCCCTAACGTCCCAGACGTCCCAGATGTCCCATATGTCCCATATGACCCTAATCTCCTAGGCGTCCCAGTTGTCCCAGATGTCCCATATGTCCCTAACGTCCCAGACGTCCCAGATGTCGCATATGTCCCATATGTCCCAAATGTCCCATATGTCCCATATGTCCCTAATGTCCCAGGCGTCCTAAATGTCCCATATGTCTTTAACGTCCCAGACGTTCTAGATGTAGCATATGTCCTTAACGTCCCAGACGTCCGAGATGTCCCATATGTCCCATATGTCCCTAATGTCCCAGGCGCACTAAATGTCCCAAATATTCTTAATGCCCCAAACGTCCTAGATGTCCTAGATGTCCCATGTGGCCTTAACGTCCCAGACGTCCCAGATGTCCCATATGTCCCTAATGTTCCAGGCGTCCCAGATGTTCCATATATCCTATATGTCCCTAATGTCCCAGGCGTCCTAAATGTCCCATATGTCCTTAACGTCCTAGACGTCCCAGATGTCCCATATGTCCCTAACGTCCCAGACGTCCCAGATGTCCCATATGTCCTATATGTTCCTAATGTCCCAGGCGTCCTAGATGTTCCATATGTCCCTAACGTCCCAAACGTCCTAAATGTCCCATATGTCCCTAACGTCCCAGACGTCCCAGTTATCCCATAAGTTCCTAACGTCCCAGACGTCCCAGACGTCCTAGATGTCCCATATGTCCCTAACGTCCCAGATCGTCCTAGATGTGCCGTATGTC
Organism: Agriotes lineatus; assembly: GCA_940337035.1. Classification (NCBI taxonomy): domain Eukaryota; kingdom Metazoa; phylum Arthropoda; class Insecta; order Coleoptera; family Elateridae; genus Agriotes; species Agriotes lineatus. The sequence continues at coordinate 314,107 of CALNHX010000160.1, forward strand.
CGTAACGTCCCAGACGTCTCAGATGTCCCATATGTCCCATATGTCCCTAAGGTCCCAGGCGTCCTAAATGTCCCATATGTCCTTAACGTCCCAGACGTCCCAGACGTCCTAGATGTCCCATATGTCCTTAACGTCCCAGACGTCCCAGATGTCCCATATGTCCCTAACGTCCCAGACGTCCCAGATGTCCCATATGTCCTATATGTCCCTAATTTCCCAGGCGGCTTAGATGTCCCATATGTCTTATATGTCCCTAATGTCCCAGGCGTCCTAAATATCCCATATGTCCTTAACATCCTAGATATCCCGGATGTCCCATATGTCCCTAATGTCCCAGACGTCCCAGATGTCCCATATGTCCCTAACGTCCCAGACGTCCTAGATGTCCTATATGTCCCTAACGTCCCAGACGTCCCAGACGTCCTAGATGTCCCATATGTCCTTAACGTCCCAGACGTTTCAGATGTCCCATATGTCTCTAACGTCCCAGATGTCCCAGATGTCCTATATGTCCTTAACGTCCCAGACGTCCCAGACGTCCCAGATGTCCCATATGTACTTAACGTCCTAGACGTCCCAGATGTCTCATATGTCCCTAACGTCACAGACGTCCTAGATGTCCCATATGTCCTTAACGTCCCAGACGTCCCAGCCGTCCTAGATGTCCCATATGTCCTTAACGTCCCAGACGCCCCAGATGTCCCACATGTCCCTAACGTCCCAACGTCCCAGATGTTTCATATGTCCCATATGTCCCTAATGTTTCAGGCGTCCCAGATGTCCCATATGTCCCATATGTCCCTAATGTCCCATTCGTCCTAAATTTACCATATGTCCTTAACGTCCCAGACGTCCCAGACGTCCCAGATGTCCCATATGTCCCATATGTCTCTAATGTCCCAGGCCTCCTAGATGTTCCATATGTCCCTAACGTCCAAGACGTCCTAAATGTCCCATATGTCCCTAACGTTCCAGACGTCTCAGCTTTTCGTATGTCCCTAACGTACCGGACGTCCCAGACGTCCTAGTGTCCCATATGTCCCTAACGTCTTTGACGTCCTAGATGTCCTATATGTCCCATATGTCCCTAACGTCCCAGGCGTCCTAAATGTCCCATATGTCCTTAACGTCCCAGACGTCCCAGACGTCCCATCTGTCCTTAATGTCCCAGGCGTCCCAGATGTCCCATATGTCCCTAACGTCCCAGACGTCCCAGATGCCCCATATGTCCCATATGTCCCTAACGTCCCAGGCGTCCTAAATGTCCCATATGTCCTTAACGTCCCAGACGTCCCAGATGTCCCATATGTCCCTAACGTCCCAGACGTCCCAGATGCCCCATATGTCCCATATGTCCCTAACGTCCCAGGCGTCCTAAATGTCTCATATGTCCTTAACGTCCCAGACGTCCCAGATGTCCCTAAGGTCCTAGACGTCCTAGATGTCCCAAACGTCCTTAACGTCCCAGACGTCCCAGATGCCTCATATGTCCCTAACGTCCCAGACGTCCCAGATGTCCCATATGTCCCATATGTCATTAACGTCCCAGGCGTTCCAGATGTCCCATATGTGTCATATGTCCCTAATGTCACAGGCGTCCTAAATGTCCCATATGTTCTTAACGTCCCAGACGTCCCAGACGTCCTAGATGTCCCACATGTCCTTAACGTCCCAGACGTCCCAGATGTCCCACATGTCTCTAACGTCCCAGACGTCCCAGACGTCCCAATTGTCCCATATGTCCCTAACGTCCCAGACGTCCCAGATGTCCCATATGTCTAATATGTCCCTAACGTCCCAGGCGTCCTAAATGTCCCATATGTCCTTAACGTCCCAGACGTCCCAGATGTCCCATATGTCCCTAACGTCCCAGACGTCCCAGATGCCCCATATGTCCCATATGTCCCTAACGTCCCAGGCGTCCTAAATGTCCCATATGTCCCTAACGTCCCAGACGTCCCAGATGCCACATATGTCCCATATGTCCCTAACGTCCCAGGCGTCCTAAATGTCCCATATGTCCTTAACGTCCCAGACGTCAAAGATGTCCCATCTGTCCTTAATGTCCCAGGCGTCCCAGATGTCCCATATGTCCCATATGTCCTTAATGACCCAGGCGTCCTAAGTGTCCCATATGTTCTTAACTTCCCAGACGTCCCAGACCTCCTAGATGTCCCATATGTCCCTAACGTCCCAGACGTCCCAGACGTCCTAGATGTCCCGTAAGTCTAGGTGTAAGTGTAGGTGTAAGTCTAGGTGTAAGTGTAGGTGTAAGTATAGGTGTAAGTGTAGGTGTAAGTATAGGTGTAGGTCTAGGTGTAAGTGTAGGTGTAAGTGTAGGTGTAAGTGTAGGTGTAAGTCTAGGTGTAAGTCTAGGTGTAAGTTTAGGTGTAAGTTTAAGTGTAAGTCTAGGTGTAAGTCTAGGTGTAAGTACAGGTGTAAGTCTAGGTGTAAGTATAGGTGTAAGTCTAGGTGTAAGTGTAGGTGTAAGTCTAGGTGTAAGTGTAGGTGTAAGTCTAGGTGTAAGTGTAGGTGTAAGTCTAGGTGTAAGTCTAGGTGTAAGTGTAGGTGTAAGTATAGGTGTAAGTCTAGGTGTAAGTGTAGGTGTAAGTGTAGGTGTAAGTGTAGGTGTAAGTCTAGGTGTAAGTCTAGGTGTAAGTGTAGGTGTAAGTCGAGGTGTAAGTCTAGGTGTAAGTCTAGGTGTAAGTATAGGTGTAAGTATAGGTGTAAGTCTAGTTGTAAGTCTAGGTGTAAGTCTAGGTGTAAGTATAGGTGTAAGTCTAGGTGTAAGACTAGGTGTAAGTCTTGGTGTAAGTATAGGTGTAAGTCTAGGTGTAAGTCTAGGTGTAAGTGTAGGTGTAAGTATAGGTGTAAGTCTAGGTGTAAGTATAGGTGTATGTATAGGTGTAAGTCTAGGTGTAAGTATTGGTGTAAGTCTAGGTGTAAGTATAGGTGTAAGTTTAGGTTTAAGTGTAGATGTAAGTGTAGGTGTAAGTCTAGGTGTAAGTGTAGGTGTAAGTCTAGGTGTAAGTATAGGTGTAAGTCTAGGTGTAAGTATAGGTGTAAGTCTAGGTGTAAGTCTTGGTGTAAGTATAGGTGTAAGTCTAGGTGTAAGTGTAGGTTTAAGTCAAGGTGTAAATGTAGGTGTAAGTATAGGTGTAAGTGTAGGTGTAAGTCTAGGTGTAAGTGTAGGTGTAAGTCTAGGTGTAAGTCTAGGTGTAAGTCTAGGTGTAAGTATAGGTGTAAGTATAGGTGTAAGTCTAGTTGTAAGTCTAGGTGTAAGTCTAGGTGTAAGTATAGGTGTAAGTATAGGTGTACGTCTAGGTGTAAGTGTAGATGTAAGTGTAGGTGTAAGTCTAGGTGTAAGTGTAGGTGTAAGTCTAGGTGTAAGTATAGGTGTAATTCTAGGTGTAAGTATAGGTGTAAGTCTAGGTGTAAGTCTTGGTGTAAGTGTGGGTGTAAGTCTAGGTGTAAGTGTAGGTTTAAGTCTAGGTGTAAATGTAGGTGTAAGTTTGGTGTAAGTGTAGGTGTAAGTCTAGGTGTAAGTGTAGGTGCAAGTCTAGGTGTAGGTCTAGGTGTAAGTCTAGGTGTAAGTATAGGTGTAAGTATAGGTGTAAGTCTAGTTGTAAGTCTAGGTGTAAGTCTAGGTGTAAGTATAGGTGTAAGTCTGTGTAAGTCTAGGTGTAAGTCTAGGTGTAAGTATAGGTGTACGTCTAGGTGTAAGTCTAGGTGTAAGTGTAGGTGTAAGTATAGGGGTAAGTCTAGGTGTAAGTATAGGTGTAAGTATAGGTGTAAGTCTAGGTGTAAGTTTTGGTGTAAGACTAGGTGTAAGTATAGGTGTAAGTCTAGGTGTAAGTGTAGATGTAAGTGTAGGTGTAAGTCTAGGTGTAAGTGTAGGTGTAAGTCTAGGTGTAAGTCTAGGTGTAAGTATAGGTGTAAGTCTAGATGTAAGTCTTGGTGTAAGTGTAGGTGTAAGTCTAGGTGTAAGTGTAGGTGTAAGTCTAGGTGTAAGTGTAGGTGTAAGTATAGGGTAAGTGTAGGTGTAAGTATAGGTGTAAGTCTAGGTGTAAGTGTAGGTGTAAGTGTAGGTGTAAGTCTAGGTGTAAGTCTAGGTGTAAGTCTAGGTGTAAGTTTAAGTGTAAGTTTAAGTGTAAGTCTAGGTGTAAGTCTAGGTGTAAGTATAGGTGTAAGTCTAGGTGTAAGTATAGGTGTAAGTCTAGGTGTAAGTGTAGGTGTAAGTCTAGGTGTAAGTGTAGGTGTAAGTCTAGGTGTTAGTGTAGGTGTAAGTGTAGGTGTAAGTCTAGGTGTAAGTGTAGGTGTAAGTCTAGGTGTAAGTATAGGTGTAAGTCTAGGTGTAAGTATAGGTGTAAGTCTAGGTGTAAGTCTTGGTGTAAGTGTAGGTGTAAGTCTAGGTGTAAGTGTAGGTGTAAGGCTAGGTGTAAGTGTAGGTGTAAGTATAGGTGTAAGTGTAGGTGTAAGTATAGGTGTAAGTCTAGGTGTAAGTGTAGGTGTAAGTGTAGGTGTAAGTCTAGGTGTAAGTTTAGGTGTAAGTCTAGGTGTAAGTTTAGGTGTAAGTTTAAGTGTAAGTCTAGGTGTAAGTCTAGGTGTAAGTATAGGTGTAAGTCTAGGTGTAAGTATAGGTGTAAGTCTAGGTGTAAGTGTAGGTGTAAGTCTAGGTGTAAGTGTAGGTGTAAGTCTATGTGTATGTGTAGGTGTAAATCTAGGTGTAAGTCTAGGTGTAAGTGTAGGTGTAAGTATAGGTGTAAGTCTAGGTGTAAGTGTAGGTGTAAGTGTAGGTGTAAGTGTAGGTGTAAGTCTAGGTGTAAGTCTAGGTGTAAGTGTAGGTGTAAGTCTAGGTGTAAGTCTAGGTGTAAGTCTAGGTGTAAGTATAGGTGTAAGTATAGGTGTAAGTCTAGTTGTAAGTCTAGGTGTAAGTCTAGGTGTAAGTATAGGTGTAAGTCTAGGTGTAAGTCTAGGTGTAAGTCTAGGTGTAAGTATAGGTGTAAGTATAGGTGTAAGTCTAGGTGTAAGTATTGGTGTAAGTCTAGGTGTAAGTATAGGTGTAAGTCTAGGTGTAAGTGTAGATGTAAGTGTAGGTGTAAGTCTAGGTGTAAGCCTTGGTGTAAGTGTAGGTGTAAGTCTAGGTGTAAGTGTAGGTTTAAGTCTAGGTGTAAATGTAGGTGTAAGTATAGGTGTAAGTGTAGGTGTAAGTCTAGGTGTAAGTGTAGGTGTAAGTCTAGGTGCAAGTCTAGGTGTAAGTCTAGGTGTAAGTATAGGTGTAAGTATAGGTGTAAGTCTAGGTGTAAGTGTAAGTGTAAGTCTAGGTGTAAGTGTAGGTGTAAGTCTAGGTGTAAGTATAGGTGTAAGTCTAGGTGTAAGTGTGGGTGTAAGTATAGGTGTAAGTCTAGGTGTAAGTGTAAGTGTAAGTCTAGGTGTAAGTGTAGGTGTAAGTCTAGGTGTAAGTATAGGTGTAAGTCTAGGTGTAAGTGTAGGTGTAAGTCTAGGTGTAAGTCTAGGTGTAAGTGTAGGTGTAAGTCTAGGTGTAAGTGTAAGTGTAAGTCTAGGTGTAAGTGCAGGTGTAAGTCTAGGTGTAAGTATAGGTGTAAGTCTAGGTGTAAGTGTAGGTGTAAGTCTAGGTGTAAGTCTAGGTGTAGGTATAGGTGTAAGTCTAGGTGTAAGTATAGGTGTAAGTCTAGGTGTAAGTGTAAGTGTAAGTCTAGGTGTAAGTGTAGGTGTAAGTCTAGGTGTAAGTATAGGTGTAAGTCTAGGTGTAAGTGTAGGTGTAAGTCTAGGTGTAAGTCTAGGTGTAAGTGTAGGTGTAAGTCTAGGTGTAAGTCTAGGTGTAAGTGTAGGTGTAGGTCTAGGTGTAAGTATCGGTGTAAGTGTAGGTGTAAGTATAGGTGTAAGTCTAGGTGTAAGTGTAGGTGTAAGTCTAGGTGTAAGTGTAGGTGTAAGTCTAGGTGTAGGTATAGGTGTAAGTCTAGGTGTAAGTCTAGGTGTAAGTGTAGGTGTAAGTCTAGGTGTAAGTGTAGGTGTAAGTCTAGGTGTAGGTGTAGGTGTAAGTCTAGGTGTAAGTGTAGGTGTAAGTATAGGTGTAAGTGTAGGTGTAAGTCTAGGTGTTAGTGTAGGTGTAAGTCTAGGCGTAAGTGTAGGTGTAAGTCTAGGTGTAAGTCTAGGTGTAAGTCTAGGTGTAAGTCTAGGTGTAAGTCTAGGTGTAAGTGTAGGTGTAAGTCTAGGTGTAAGTATAGGTGTAAGTCTAGGTGTAAGTGTAGGTGTAAGTCTAGGTGTAAGTGTAGGTGTAAGTCTAGGTGTAAGTCTAGGTGTAAGTGTAGGTGTAAGTCTAGGTGTAAGTGTAGGTGTAAGTATAGGTGTAAGTGTAGGTGTAAGTATAGGTGTAAGTCTAGGTGTAAATATAGGTGTAAGTCTAGGTGTAAGTCTAGTTGTAAGTGTAGGTGTAAGTCTAGGTGTAAGTATAGGTGTAAGTCTAGGTGTAAGTCTAGGTGTAAGTATAGGTGTAAGTATAGGTGTAAGTGTAGGTGTAAGTATAGGTGTAAGTCTAGGTGTAAGTATAGGTGTAAGTCTAGGTGTAAGTGTAGGTGTAAGTCTAGGTGTAAGTCTAGGTGTAAGTGTAGGTGTAAGTCTAGGTGTAAGTCTAGATGTAAGTGTAGGTGTAAGTGTAGGTGTAAGTCTAGGTGTAAGTCTAGGTGTAAGTCTAGGTGTAAGTGTAGGTGTAAGTATAGGTGTGAGTCTAGGTGTAAGTATAGGTGTAAGTCTAGGTGTAAGTGTAGGTGTAAGTCTAGGTGTAAGTGTAGGTGTAAGTCTAGTTGTAAGTCTAGGTGTAAGTCTAGGTGTAAGTCTAGGTGTAAGTCTAGGTGTAAGTGTAGGTGTAAGTATAGGTGTAAGTCTAGGTGTAAGTATAGGTGTAAGTATAGGTGTAAGTCTAGGTGTAAGTATTGGTGTAAGTCTAGGTGTAGGTATAGGTGTAAGTCTAGGTGTAAGTGTAGATGTAAGTGTAGGTGTAAGTCTAGGTGTAAGTCTAGGTGTAAGTGTAGGTGTAAGTATAGGTGTAAGTGTAGGTGTAAGTATAGGTGTAAGTGTAGGTGTAAGTATAGGTGTAAGTCTAGGTGTAAGTGTAGGTGTTAGTGTAGGTGTAAGTGTAGGTGTAAGTATAGGTGTAAGTCTAGGTGTAAGTATAGGTGTAAGTCTAGGTGTAAGTATAGGTGTAAGTCTAGGTGTAAGTATAGGTGTAAGTCTAGGTGTAAGTCTTGGTGTAAGTGTAGGTGTAAGTCTAGGTGTAAGTGTAGGTGTAAGTCTAGGTGTAAGTGTAGGTGTAAGTATAGGTGTAAGTGTAGGTGTAAGTATAGGTGTAAGTCTAGGTGTAAGTGTAGGTGTTAGTGTAGGTGTAAGTGTAGGTGTAAGTCTAGGTGTAAGTCTAGGTGTAAGTTTAGGTGTAAGTTTAAGTGTAAGTCTAGGTGTAAGTCTAGGTGTAAGTATAGGTGTAAGTCTAGGTGTAAGTATAGGTGTAAGTCTAGGTGTAAGTGTAGGTGTAAGTCTAGGTGTAAGTGTAGGTGTAAGTCTAGGTGTAAGTGTAGGTGTAAGTCTAGGTGTAAGTGTAGGTGTAAGTGTAGGTGTAAGTGTAGGTGTAAGTCTAGGTGTAAGTCTAGATGTAAGTGTAGGTGTAAGTCGAGGTGTAAGACTAGGTGTAAGTCTAGGTGTAAGTATAGGTGTAAGTATAGGTGTAAGTCTAGTTGTAAGTCTAGGTGTAAGTCTAGGTGTAAGTATCGGTGTAAGTCTAGGAGTAAGACTAGGTGTAAGTCTTGGTGTAAGTATAGGTGTAAGTCTAGGTGTAAGTCTAGGTGTAAGTGTAGGTGTAAGTATAGGTGTAAGTCTAGGTGTAAGTATAGGTGTATGTATAGGTGTAAGTCTAGGTGTAAGTATTGGTGTAAGTCTAGGTGTAAGTATAGGTGTAAGTCTAGGTTTAAGTGTAGATGTAAGTGTAGGTGTAAGTCTAGGTGTAAGTGTAGGTGTAAGTCTAGGTGTAAGTATAGGTGTAAGTCTAGGTGTAAGTATAGGTGTAAGTCTAGGTGTAAGTCTTGGTGTAAGTGTAGGTGTAAGTCTAGGTGTAAGTGTAGGTTTAAGTCTAGGTGTAAATGTAGGTGTAAGTATAGGTGTAAGTGTACGTGTAAGTCTAGGTGCAAGTGTAGGTGTAAGTCTAGGTGTAAGTCTAGGTGTAAGTCTAGGTGTAAGTATAGGTGTAAGTATAGGTGTAAGTCTAGTTGTAAGTCTAGGTGTAAGTCTAGGTGTAAGTATAGGTGTAAGTATAGGTGTACGTCTAGGTGTAAGTGTAGATGTAAGTGTAGGTGTAAGTCTAGGTGTAATTGTAGGTGTAAGTATAGGTGTAAGTATAGGTGTAAGTCTAGGTGTAAGTATAGGTGTAAGTCTAGGTGTAAGTCTTGGTGTAAGTGTGGGTGTAAGTCTAGGTGTAAGTGTAGGTTTAAGTCTAGGTGTAAATGTAGGTGTAAGTATAGGTGTAAGTGTAGGTGTAAGTCTAGGTGTAACTGTAGGTGTAAGTCTAGGTGTAAGTCTAGGTGTAAGTCTAGGTGTAAGTATAGGTGTAAGTATAGGTGTAAGTCTAGTTGTAAGTCTAGGTGTAAGTCTAGGTGTAAGTATAGGTGTAAGTCTGTGTAAGTCTAGGTGTAAGTCTAGGTGTAAGTATAGGTGTACGTCTAGGTGTAAGTCTAGGTCTAAGTGTAGGTGTAAGTATAGGGGTAAGTCTAGGTGTAAGTATAGGTGTAAGTATAGGTGTAAGTCTAGGTGTAAGTTTTGGTGTAAGACTAGGTGTAAGTATAGGTGTAGTCTAGGTGTAAGTGTAGATGTAAGTGTAAGTGTAAGTCTAGGAGTAAGTGTAGGTGTAAGTCTAGGTGTAAGTCTAGGTGTAAGTATAGGTGTAAGTCTAGATGTAAGTCTTGGTGTAAGTGTAGGTGTAAGTCTAGGTGTAAGTGTAGGTGTAAGTCTAGGTGTAAGTGTAGGTGTAAGTATAGGGTAAGTGTAGGTGTAAGTATAGGTGTAAGTCTAGGTGTAAGTGTAGGTGTAAGTGTAGGTGTAAGTCTAGGTGTAAGTCTAGGTGTAAGTCTAGGTGTAAGTTTAGGTGTAAGTTTAAGTGTAAGTCTAGGTGTAAGTCTAGGTGTAAGTATAGGTGTAAGTCTAGGTGTAAGTATAGGTGTAAGTCTAGGTGTAAGTGTAGGTGTAAGTCTAAGTGTAAGTGTAGGTGTAAGTCTAGGTGTAAGTGTAGGTGTAAGTGTAGGTGTAAGTCTAGGTGTAAGTGTAGGTGTAAGTCTAGGTGTAAGTATAGGTGTAAGTCTAGGTGTAAGTATAGGTGTAAGTCTAGGTGTAAGTCTTGGTGTAAGTGTAGGTGTAAGTCTAGGTGTAAGTGTAGGTGTAAGGCTAGGTGTAAGTGTAGGTGTAAGTATAGGTGTAAGTGTAGGTGTAAGTATAGGTGTAAGTCTAGGTGTAAGTGTAGGTGTAAGTGTAGGTGTAAGTCTAGGTGTAAGTTTAGGTGTAGGTCTAGGTGTAAGTTTAAGTGTAAGTTTAAGTGTAAGTCTAGGTGTAAGTCTAGGTGTAAGTATAGGTGTAAGTCTAGGTGTAAGTATAGGTGTAAGTCTAGGTGTAAGTATAGGTGTAAGTCTAGGTGTAAGTCTAGGTGTAAGTCTAGGTGTAAGTATAGGTGTAAGTATAGGTGTAAGTCTAGGTGTAAGTCTAGGTGTAAGTGTAGGTGTAAGTATAGGTGTAAGTCTAGGTGTAAGTATAGGTGTAAGTATAGGTGTAAGTATAGGTGTAAGTGTAGGTGTAAGTATAGGTGTAAGTGTAGGTGTAAGTTTAGGTGTAAATGTAGGTGTAAGTCTAGGTGTAAGTCTAGGTGTAAGTCTAGGTGTAAGTTTAGGTGTAAGTTTAAGTGTAAGTCTAGGTGTAAGTCTAGGTGTAAGTATAGGTGTAAGTCTAGGTGTAAGTATAGGTGTAAGTCTAGGTGTAAGTCTAGGTGTAAGTGTAGGTGTAAGTATAGGTGTAAGTCTAGGTGTAAGTGTAGGTGTAAGTGTAGGTGTAAGTGTAGGTGTAAGTCTAGGTGTAAGTCTAGGTGTAAGTGTAGGTGTAAGTCAAGGTGTAAGTCTAGGTGTAAGTCTAGGTGTAAGTATAGGTGTAAGTATAGGTGTAAGTCTAGTTGTAAGTCTAGGTGTAAGTCTAGGTGTAAGTGTAGGTGTAAGTCTAGGTGTAAGTATAGGTGTAAGTCTAGGTGTAAGTATAGGTGTAAGTCTAGGTGTAAGTCTAGGTGTAAGTATAGGTGTAAGTCTAGGTGTAAGTCTAGGTGTAAGTCTAGGTGTAAGTATAGGTGTAAGTATAGGTGTAAGTCTAGGTGTAAGTATTGGTGTAAGTCTAGGTGTAAGTATAGGTGTAAGTCTAGGTGTAAGTGTAGATGTAAGTGTAGGTGTAAGTCTAGGTGTAAGTGTAGGTGTAAGTCTAGGTGTAAGTATAGGTGTAAGTCTAGGTGTAAGTATAGGTGTAAGTCTAGGTGTAAGTCTTGGTGTAAGTGTAGGTGTAAGTCTAGGTGTAAGTGTAGGTTTAAGTCTAGGTGTAAATGTAGGTGTAAGTATAGGTGTAAGTGTAGGTGTAAGTCTAGGTGTAAGTGTAGGTGTAAGTCTAGGTGTAAGTCTAGGTGTAAGTCTAGGTGTAAGTATAGGTGTAAGTATAGGTGTAAGTCTAGTTGTAAGTCTAGGTGTAAGTCTAGGTGTAAGTATAGGTGTAAGTCTGTGTAAGTCTAGGTGTAAGTCTAGGTGTAAGTATAGGTGTACGTCTAGGTGTAAGTCTAGGTGTAAGTGTAGGTGTAAGTATAGGGGTAAGTCTAGGTGTAAGTATAGGTGTAAGTATAGGTGTAAGTCTAGGTGTAAGTTTTGGTGTAAGACTAGGTGTAAGTATAGGTGTAAGTCTAGGTGTAAGTGAAGATGTAAGTGTAGGTGTAAGTCTAGGTGTAAGTGTAGGTGTAAGTCTAGGTGTAAGTCTAGGTGTAAGTATAGGTGTAAGTCTAGATGTAAGTCTTGGTGTAAGTGTATTTGTAAGTCTAGGTGTAAGTGTAGGTGTAAGTCTAGGTGTAAGTGTAGGTGTAAGTATAGGGTAAGTGTAGGTGTAAGTATAGGTGTAAGTCTAGGTGTAAGTGTAGGTGTAAGTGTAGGTGTAAGTCTAGGTGTAAGTCTAGGTGTAAGTCTAGGTGTAAGTTTATGTGTAAGTTTAAGTGTAGGTCTAGGTGTAAGTCTAGGTGTAAGTATAGGTGTAAGTCTAGGTGTAAGTATAGGTGTAAGTCTAGGTGTAAGTGTAGGTGTAAGTCTAGGTGTAAGTGTAGGTGTAAGTCTAGGTGTAAGTGTAGGTGTAAGTCTAGGTGTAAGTCTAGGTGTAAGTGTAGGTGTAAGTATTGGTGTAAGTCTAGGTGTAAGTGTAGGTGTAAGTGTAGGTGTAAGTCTAGGTGTAAGTCTAGGTGTAAGTGTAGGTGTAAGTATAGGTGTAAGACTAGGTGTAAGTGTAGGTGTAAGTGTAGGTGTAAGTCTAGGTGTAAGTCTAGGTGTAAGTCAAGGTGTAAGTCTAGGTGTAAGTGTAGGTGTAAGTCTAGGTGTAAGTCTAGGTGTAAGTTTAGGTGTAAGTTTAAGTGTAAGTTTAGGTGTAAGTCTAGGTGTAAGTGTAGGTGTAAGTCAAGGTGTAAGTCTAGGTGTAAGTGTAGGTGTAGGTCTAGGTGTAAGTATAGGTGTACGTGTAGGTGTAAGTATAGGTGTAAGTCTAGGTGTAAGTGTAGGTGTAAGTGTAGGTGTAAGTCTAGGTGTAAGTCTAGGTGTAAGTCAAGGTGTAAGTCTAGGTGTAAGTGTAGGTGTAGGTCTAGGTGTAAGTATAGGTGTACGTGTAGGTGTAAGTATAGGTGTAAGTCTAGGTGTAAGTGTAGGTGTAAGTGTAGGTGTAAGTCTAGGTGTAAGGCTAGGTGTAAGTCAAGGTGTAAGTCTAGGTGTAAGTGTAGGTGTAGGTCTAGGTGTAAGTATAGGTGTACGTGTAGGTGTAAGTATGGGTGTAAGTCTAGGTGTAAGTGTAGGTGTAAGTCTAGGCGTAAGTGTAGGTGTAAGTCTAGGTGTAGGTATAGGTGTAAGTCTAGGTGTAAGTCTAGGTGTAAGTGTAGGTGTAAGTCTAGGTGTAAGTGTAGGTGTAAGTCTAGGTGTAGGTGTAGGTGTAAGTTTAGGTGTAAGTGTAGGTGTTAGTATAGGTGTAAGTGTAGGTGTAAGTATAGGTGTAAGTCTAGGTGTAAATATAGGTGTAAGTCTAGGTGTAAGTCTAGTTGTAAGTGTAGGTGTAAGTCTAGGTGTAATTATAGGTGTAAGTCTAGGTGTAAGTCTAGATGTAAGTATAGGTGTAAGTATAGGTGTAAGTGTAGGTGTAAGTATAGGTGTAAGTCTAGGTGTTAGTGTAGGTGTAAGTCTAGGTGTAAGTGTAGGTGTAAGTCTAGGTGTAAGTCTCGGTGTAAGTGTAGGTGTAAGTGTAGGTGTAAGTTTAGGTGTAAGTGTAGGTGTAAGTGTAGGTGTAAGTCTAGGTGTAAGTCTAGGTGTAAATCTAGGTGTAAGTCTAGGTGTAAGTGTAGGTGTAAGTCTAGGTGTAAATATTGGTGTAAGTCTAGGTGTAAGTGTAGGTGTAAGTCTAGGTGTAAGTGTAGGTGTAAGTCTAGGTGTAAGTCTAGGTGTAAGTGTAGGTGTAAGTCTAGGTGTAAATCTAGGTGTAAGTCTAGGTGTAAGTATAGGTGTAAGTATAGGTGTAGGTCTAGTTGTAAATCTAGGTGTAAGTCTAGGTGTAAGTATAGGTGTAAGTCTAGGTGTAAGTCTAGGTGTAAGTCTAGGTCTAAGTCTAGGTGTAAGTATAGGTGTAAGTCTAGGTGTAAGTCTAGATGTAAGTGTAGGTGTAAGTATAGGTGTAAGTCTAGGTGTAAGTATAGGTGTAAGTATAGGTGTAAGTCTAGGTGTAAGTATTGGTGTAAGTCTAGGTGTAGGTATAGGTGTAAGTCTAGGTGTAAGTGTAGATGTAACTGTAGGTGTAAGTCTAGGTGTAAGTGTAGGTGTAAGTCTAGGTGTAAGTATAGGTGTAAGTCTAGGTGTAAGTCTAGGTGTAAGTGTAGGTGTAAGTCTAGGTGTAAGTATAGGTGTAAGTCTAGGTGTAAGTATAGGTGTAAGTCTAGGTGTAAGTCTTGGTGTAAGTGTAGGTGTAAGTCTAGGTGTAAGTGTAGGTGTAAGTCTAGGTGTAAGTGTAGGTGTAAGTATAGGTGTAAGTGTAGGTGTAAGTATAGGTGTAAGTCTAGGTGTAAGTGTAGGTGTAAGTGTAGGTGTAAGTGTAAGTGTAAGTGTAGGTGTAAGTCTAGGTGTAAGTTTAGGTGTAAGTTTAGGTGTAAGTTTAAGTGTAAGTCTAGGTGTAAGTCTAGGTGTAAGTATAGGTGTAAGTCTAGGTGTAAGTATAGGTGTAAGTCTAGGTGTAAGTGTAGGTGTAAGTCTAGGTGTAAGTCTAGGTGTAAGTGTAGGTGTAAGTATAGGTGTAAGTCTAGGTGTAAGTGTAGGTGTAAGTGTAGGTGTAAGTGTAGGTGTAAGTCTAGGTGTAAGTCTAGGTGTAAGTATAGGTGTAAGTATAGGTGTAAGTCTAGTTGTAAGTCTAGGTGTAAGTCTATGTGTAAGTATAGGTGTAAGTCTAGGTGTAAGTCTAGGTGTAAGTCTTGGTGTAAGTATAGGTGTAAGTCTAGGTGTAAGTCTAGGTGTAAGTGTAGGTGTAAGTATAGGTGTAAGTCTAGGTGTAAGTATAGGTGTATGTATAGGTGTAAGTCTAGGTGTAAGTATTGGTGTAAGTCTAGGTGTAAGTATAGGTGTAAGTCTAGGTTTAAGTGTAGATGTAAGTGTAGGTGTAAGTCTAGGTGTAAGTGTAGGTGTAAGTCTAGGTGTAAGTATAGGTGTAAGTCTAGGTGTAAGTATAGGTGTAAGTCTAGGTGTAAGTCTTGGTGTAAGTGTAGGTGTAAGTCTAGGTGTAAGTGTAGGTTTAAGTCTAGGTGTAAATGTAGGTGTAAGTATAGGTGTAAGTGTAGGTGTAAGTCTAGGTGTAAGTGTAGGTGTAAGTCTAGGTGTAAGTCTAGGTGTAAGTCTAGGTGTAAGTATAGGTGTAAGTATAGGTGTAAGTCTAGTTGTAAGTCTAGGTGTAAGTCAAGGTGTAAGTATAGGTGTAAGTATAAGTGTACGTCTAGGTGTAAGTGTAGATGTAAGTGTAGGTGTAAGTCTAGGTATAAGTGTAGGTGTAAGTCTAGGTGTAAGTAGAGGTGTAAGTCTAGGTGTAAGTATAGGTGTAAGTCTAGGTGTAAGTCTTGGTGTAAGTGTGGGTGTAAGTCTAGGTGTAAGTGTAGATTTAAGTCTAGGTGTAAATGTAGGTGTAAGTATAGGTGTAAGTGTAGGTGTAAGTCTAGGTGTAAGTGTAGGTGTAAGTCTAGGTGTAAGTCTAGGTGTAAGTCTAGGTGTAAGTATAGGTGTAAGTATAGGTGTAAGTCTAGTTGTAAGTCTAGGTGTAAGTCTAGGTGTAAGTATAGGTGTAAGTCTGTGTAAGTCTAGGTGTAAGTCTAGGTGTAAGTATAGGTGTACGTCTAGGTGTAAGTCTAGGTGTAAGTGTAGGTGTGAGTATAGGGGTAAGTCTAGGTGTAAGTATAGGTGTAAGTATAGGTGTAAGTCTAGGTGTAAGTTTTGGTGTAAGACTAGGTGTAAGTATAGGTGTAAGTCTAGGTGTAAGTGTAGATGTAAGTGTAGGTGTAAGTCTAGGTGTAAGTGTAGGTGTAAGTCTAGGTGTAAGTCTAGGTGTAAGTATAGGTGTAAGTCTAGATGTAAGTCTTGGTGTAAGTGTATTTGTAAGTCTAGGTGTAAGTGTAGGTGTAAGTCTAGGTGTAAGTGTAGGTGTAAGTATAGGGTAAATGTAGGTGTAAGTATAGGTGTAAGTCTAGGTGTAAGTGTAGGTGTAAGTGTAGGTGTAAGTCTAGGTGTAAGTCTAGGTGTAAGTCTAGGTGTAAGTTTAGGTGTAAATTTAAGTGTAAGTCTAGGTGTAAGTCTAGGTGTAAGTATAGGTGTAAGTCTAGGTGTAAGTATAGGTGTAAGTCTAGGTGTAAGTGTAGGTGTAAGTCTAGGTGTAAGTGTAGGTGTAAGTCTAGGTGTAAGTGTAGGTGTAAGTCTAGGTGTAAGTCTAGGTGTAAGTGTAGGTGTAAGTATAGGTGTAAGTCTAGGTGTAAGTGTAGGTGTAAGTGTAGGTGTAAGTCTAGGTGTAAGTCTAGGTGTAAGTCTAGGTGTATGTGTAGGTGTAAGTATAGGTGTAAGACTAGGTGTAAGTGTAGGTGTAAGTGTAGGTGTAAGTCTAGGTGTAGGTCTAGGTGTAAGTCAAAGTGTAAGTCTAGGTGTAAGTGTAGGTGTAAGTCTAGGTGTAAGTCTAGGTGTAAGTTTAGGTGTAAGTTTAAGTGTAAGTTTAGGTGTAAGTCTAGGTGTAAGTATAGGTGTAAGTCTAGGTGTAAGTATAGGTGTAAGTCTAGGTGTAAGTGTAAGTGTAAGTCTAGGTGTAAGTGTAGGTGCAAGTCTAGGTGTAAGTATAGGTGTAAGTCTAGGTGTAAGTGTAGGTGTAAGTCTAGGTGTAAGTCTAGGTGTAAGTGTAGGTGTAAGTCTAGGTGTAAGTCTAGGTGTAAGTGTAGGTGTAGGTCTAGGTGTAAGTATAGGTGTACGTGTAGGTGTAAGTATAGGTGTAAGTCTAGGTGTAAGTTTAGGCGTAAGTCTAGGCGTAAGTGTAGGTGTAAGTCTAGGTGTAGGTATAGGTGTAAGTCTAGGTGTAAGTCTAGGTGTAAGTGTAGGTGTAAGTCTAGGTGTAAGTGTAGGTGTAAGTCTAGGTGTAGGTGTAGGTGTAAGTCTAGGTGTAAGTGTAGGTGTTAGTATAGGTGTAAGTGTAGGTGTAAGTATAGGTGTAAGTCTAGGTGTAAATATAGGTGTAAGTCTAGGTGTAAGTCTAGTTGTAAGTGTAGGTGTAAGTCTAGGTGTAAGTATAGGTGTAAGTCTAGGTGTAAGTCTAGGTGTAAGTATAGGTGTAAGTATAGGTGTAAGTGTAGGTGTAAGTATAGGTGTAAGTCTAGGTGTTAGTGTAGGTGTAAGTCTAGGTGTAAGTGTAGGTGGAAGTCTAGGTGTAAGTCTCGGTGTAAGTGTAGGTGTAAGTGTAGGTGTAAGTTTAGGTGTAAGTTTAGGTGTAAGTGTAGGTGTAAGTCTAGGTGTAAGTCTAGGTGTAAGTCTAGGTGTAAGTCTAGGTGTAAGTGTAGGTGTAAGTCTAGGTGTAAGTATAGGTGTAAGTCTAGGTGTAAGTGTAGGTGTAAGTCTAGGTGTAAGTGTAGGTGTAAGTCTAGGTGTAAGTCTAGGTGTAAGTGTAGGTGTAAGTCTAGGTGTAAATCTAGGTGTAAGTCTAGGTGTAAGTATAGGTGTAAGTATAGGTGTAAGTCTAGTTGTAAATCTAGGTGTAAGTCTAGGTGTAAGTATAGGTGTAAGTCTAGGTGTAAGTCTAGGTGTAAGTCTAGGTGTAAGTATAGGTGTAAGTCTAGGTGTAAGTCTAGATGTAAGTGTAGGTGTAAGTATAGGTGTAAGTCTAGGTGTAAGTCTAGGTGTAAGTGTAGGTGTAAGTCTAGGTGTAAGTATAGGTGTAAGTCTAGGTGTAAGTGTAGGTGTAAGTCTAGGTGTAAGTGTAGGTGTAAGTCTAGGTGTAAGTCTAGGTGTAAGTGTAGGTGTAAGTCTAGGTGTAAATCTAGGTGTAAGTCTAGGTGTAAGTATAGGTGTAAGTATAGGTGTAAGTCTAGTTGTAAATCTAGGTGTAAGTCTAGGTGTAAGTATAGGTGTAAGTCTAGGTGTAAGTCTAGGTGTAAGTCTAGGTGTAAGTATAGGTGTAAGTCTAGGTGTAAGTCTAGATGTAAGTGTAGGTGTAAGTATAGGAGTCTAGGTGTAAGTATAGGTGTAAGTATAGGTGTAAGTCTAGGTGTAAGTATTGGTGTAAGTCTAGGTGTAGGTATAGGTGTAAGTCTAGGTGTAAGTAGTAGATGTAAGTGATAGGTGTAAGTCTAGGTGTAAGTAGTAGGTGTAAGTCTAGGTGTAAGTATAGGTGTAAGTCTAGGTGTAAGTCTAGGTGTAAGTGTAGGTGTAAGTCTAGGTGTAAGTATAGGTGTAAGTCTAGGTGTAAGTATAGGTGTAAGTCTAGGTGTAAGTCTTGGTGTAAAGTGTAGGTGTAAGTCTAGGTGTAAGTGTAGGTGTAAGTCTAGGTGTAAGTGTAGGTGTAAGTATAGGTGTAAGTGTAGGTGTAAGTATAGGTGTAAGTGTAGGTGTAAGTGTAGGTGTAAGTGTAGGTGTAAGTATAGGTGTAAGTGTAGGTGTAAGTCTAGGTGTAAGTCTAGGTGTAAGTTTAGGTGTAAGTTTAAGTGTAAGTCTAGGTGTAAGTCTAGGTGTAAGTATAGGTGTAAGTCTAGGTGTAAGTATAGGTGTAAGTCTAGGTGTAAGTGTAAGTGTAAGTCTAGGTGTAAGTCTAGGTGTAAGTGTAGGTGTAAGTATAGGTGTAAGTCTAGGTGTAAGTGTAGGTGTAAGTGTAGGTGTAAGTGTAGGTGTAAGTCTAGGTGTAAGTCTAGGTGTAAGTATAGGTGTAAGTATAGGTGTAAGTCTAGTTGTAAGTCTAGGTGTAAGTCTAGGTGTAAGTATAGGTGTAAGTCTAGGTGTAAGTCTAGTGTAAGTCTTGGTGTAAGTATAGGTGTAAGTCTAGGTGTAAGTCTAGGTGTAAGTGTAGGTGTAAGTATAGGTGTAAGTCTAGGTGTAAGTATAGGTGTATGTATAGGTGTAAGTCTAGGTGTAAGTATTGGTGTAAGTCTAGGTGTAAGTATAGGTGTAAGTCTAGGTTTAAGTGTAGATGTAAGTGTAGGTGTAAGTCTAGGTGTAAGTGTAGGTGTAAGTCTAGGTGTAAGTATAGGTGTAAGTCTAGGTGTAAGTATAGGTGTAAGTCTAGGTGTAAGTCTTGGTGTAAGTGTAGGTGTAAGTCTAGGTGTAAGTGTAGGTTTAAGTCTAGGTGTAATTGTAGGTGTAAGTATAGGTGTAAGTGTAGGTGTAAGTCTAGGTGTAAGTGTAGGTGTAAGTCTAGGTGTAAGTCTAGGTGTAAGTCTAGGTGTAAGTATAGGTGTAAGTATAGGTGTAAGTCTAGTTGTAAGTCTAGGTGTAAGTCTAGGTGTAAGTATAGGTGTAAGTATAGGTGTACGTCTAGGTGTAAGTGTAGATGTAAGTGTAGGTGTAAGTCTAGGTGTAAGTGTAGGTGTAAGTCTAGGTGTAAGTAGAGGTGTAAGTCTAGGTGTAAGTATAGGTGTAAGTCTAGGTGTAAGTCTTGGTGTAAGTGTGGGTGTAAGTCTAGGTGTAAGTGTAGGTTTAAGTCTAGGTGTAAATGTAGGTGTAAGTATAGGTGTAAGTGTAGGTGTAAGTCTAGGTGTAAGTTTAGGTGTAAGTCTAGGTGTAAGTCTAGGTGTAAGTCTAGGTGTAAGTATAGGTGTAAGTATAGGTGTAAGTCTAGTTGTAAGTCTAGGTGTAAGTCTAGTTGTAAGTATAGGTGTAAGTCTGTGTAAGTCTAGGTGTAAGTCTAGGTGTAAGTATAGGTGTACGTCTAGGTGTAAGTCTAGGTGTAAGTGTAGGTGTAAGTATAGGGGTAAGTCTAGGTGTAAGTATAGGTGTAAGTATAGGTGTAAGTCTAGGTGTAAGTTTTGGTGTAAGACTAGGTGTAAGTATAGGTGTAAGTCTAGGTGTAAGTGTTGATGTAAGTGTAGGTGTAAGTCTAGGTGTAAGTGTAGGTGTAAGTCTAGGTGTAAGTCTAGGTGTAAGTATAGGTGTAAGTCTAGATGTAAATCTTGGTGTAAGTGTAGGTGTAAGTCTAGGTGTAAGTGTAGGTGTAAGTCTAGGTGTAAGTGTAGGTGTAAGTATAGGGTAAGTGTAGGTGTATGTATAGGTGTAGGTCTAGGTGTAAGTGTAGGTGTAAGTGTAGGTGTAAGTCTAGGTGTAAGTCTAGGTGTAAGTCTAGGTGTAAGTTTAGGTGTAAGTTTAAGTGTAAGTCTAGGTGTAAGTCTAGCTGTAAGTATAGGTGTAAGTCTAGGTGTAAGTATAGGTGTAAGTCTAGGTGTAAGTGTAGGTGTAAGTCTAGGTGTAAGTGTAGGTGTAAGTCTAGGTGTAAGTGTAGGTGTAAGTGTAGGTGTAAGTCTAGGTGTAAGTGTAGGTGTAAGTCTAGGTGTAAGTATAGGTGTAAGTCTAGGTGTAAGTATAGGTGTAAGTCTAGGTGTAAGTCTTGGTGTAAGTGTAGGTGTAAGTCTAGGTGTAAGTGTAGGTGTAAGGCTAGGTGTAAGTGTAGGTGTAAGTATAGGTGTAAGTGTAGGTGTAAGTATAGGTGTAAGTCTAGGTGTAAGTGTAGGTGTAAGTGTAGGTGTAAGTCTAGGTGTAAGTTTAGGTGTAAGTCTAGGTGTAAGTTTAGGTGTAAGTTTAAGTGTAAGTCTAGGTGTAAGTCTAGGTGTAAGTATAGGTGTAAGTCTAGGTGTAAGTATAGGTGTAAGTCTAGGTGTAAGTGTAGGTGTAAGTCTAGGTGTAAGTGTAGGTGTAAGTCTATGTGTATGTGTAGGTGTAAGTCTAGGTGTAAGTCTATGTGTAAGTGTAGGTGTAAGTATAGGTGTAAGTCTAGGTGTAAGTGTAGGTGTAAGTGTAGGTGTAAGTGTAGGTGTAAGTCTAGGTGTAAGTCTAGGTGTAAGTGTAGGTGTAAGTCTAGGTGTAAGTCTAGGTGTAAGTCTAGGTGTAAGTATAGGTGTAAGTATAGGTGTAAGTCTAGTTGTAAGTCTAGGTGTAAGTCTAGGTGTAAGTATAGGTGTACGTCTAGGTGTAAGTCTAGGTGTAAGTCTAGGTGTAAGTATAGGTGTAAGTATAGGTGTAAGTCTAGGTGTAAGTATTGGTGTAAGTCTAGGTGTAAGTATAGGTGTAAGTCTAGGTGTAAGTGTAGATGTAAGTGTAGGTGTAAGTCTAGGTGTAAGTGTAGGTGTAAGTCTAGGTGTAAGTATAGGTGTAAGTCTAGGTGTAAGTATAGGTGTAAGTCTAGGTGTAAGTCTTGGTGTAAGTGTAGGTGTAAGTCTAGGTGTAAGTGTAGGTTTAAGTCTAGGTGTAAATGTAGGTGTAAGTATAGGTGTAAGTGTAGGTGTAAGTCTAGGTGTAAGTGTAGGTGTAAGTCTAGGTGTAAGTCTAGGTGTAAGTCTAGGTGTAAGTATAGGTGTAAGTACAGGTGTAAGTTTAGTTGTAAGTCTAGGTGTAAGTCTAGGTGTAAGTATAGGTGTAAGTCTGTGTAAGTCTAGGTTTAAGTCTAGGTGTAAGTATAGGTGTACGTCTAGGTGTAAGTCTAGGTGTAAGTGTAGGTGTAAGTATAGGGGTAAGTCTAGGTGTAAGTATAGGTGTAAGTATAGGTGTAAGTCTAGGTGTAAGTTTTGGTGTAAGACTAGGTGTAAGTATAGGTGAAGTCTAGGTGTAAGTGTAGATGTAAGTGTAGGTGTAAGTCTAGGTGTAAGTGTAGGTGTAAGTCTAGGTGTAAGTCTAGGTGTAAGTATAGGTGTAAGTCTAGATGTAAGTCTTGGTGTAAGTGTAGGTGTAAGTCTAGGTGTAAGTGTAGGTGTAAGTCTAGGTGTAAGTGTAGGTGTAAGTATAGTGTAAGTGTAGGTGTAAGTATAGGTGTAAGTCTAGGTGTAGGTGTAGGTGTAAGTGTAGGTGTAAGTCTAGGTGTAAGTCTAGGTGTAAGTCTAGGTGTAAGTTAAGGTGTAAGTTTAAGTGTAAGTCTAGGTGTAAGTCTAGGTGTAAGTATAGGTGTAAGTCTAGGTGTAAGTATAGGTGTAAGTCTAGGTGTAAGTGTAGGTGTAAGTCTAGGTGTAAGTGTAGGTGTAAGTCTAGGTGTAAGTGTAGGTGTAAGTCTAGGTGTAAGTCTAGGTGTAAGTGTAGGTGTAAGTATAGGTGTAAGTCTAGGTGTAAGTGTAGGTGTAAGTGTAGGTGTAAGTCTAGGTGTAAGTCTAGGTGTAAGTCTAGGTGTAAGTGTAGGTGTAAGTATAGGTGTAAGACTAGGTGTAAGTGTAGGTGTAAGTGTAGGTGTAACTCTAGGTGTAAGTCTAGGTGTAAGTCAAGGTGTAAGTCTAGGTGTAAGTGTAGGTGTAAGTCTAGGTGTAAGTCTAGGTGTAAGTTTAGGTGTAAGTTTAAGTGTAAGTCTAGGTGTAAGTCTAGGTGTAAGTATATTTGTAAGTCTAGGTGTAAGTATAGGTGTAAGTCTAGGTGTAAGTGTAAGTGTAAGTCTAGGTGTAAGTGTAGGTGCAAGTCTAGGTGTAAGTATAGGTGTAAGTCTAGGTGTAAGTGTAGGTGTAAGTCTAGGTGTAAGTCTAGGTGTAAGTGTAGGTGTAAGTCTAGGTGTAAGTCTAGGTGTAAGTGTAGGTGTAGGTCTAGGTGTAAGTATAGGTGTACGTGTAGGTGTAAGTATAGGTGTAAGTCTAGGTGTAAGTGTAGGTGTAAGTCTAGGCGTAAGTGTAGGTGTAAGTCTAGGTGTAGGTATAGGTGTAAGTCTAGGTGTAAGTCTAGGTGTAAGTGTAGGTGTAAGTCTAGGTGTAAGTGTAGGTGTAAGTCTAGGTGTAGGTGAAGGTGTAAGTCTAGGTGTAAGTGTAGGTGTAAGTATAGGTGTAAGTGTAGGTGTAAGTATAGGTGTAAGTCTAGGTGTAAATATAGGTGTAAGTCTAGGTGTAATTCTAGTTGTAAGTGTAGGTGTAAGTCTAGGTGTAAGTATAGGTGTAAGTCTAGGTGTAAGTCTAGGTGTAAGTGTAGGTGTAAGTATAGGTGTGAGTCTAGGTGTAAGTATAGGTGTAAGTCTAGGTGTAAGTCTAGGTGTAAGTGTAGGTGTAAGTATAGGTGTGAGTCTAGGTGTAAGTATAGGTGTAAGTCTAGGTGTAAGTGTAGGTGTAAGTCTAGGTGTAAGTGTAGGTGTAAGTCTAGTTGTAAGTCTAGGTGTAAGTCTAGGTGTAAGTCTAGGTGTAAGTGTAGGTGTAAGTATAGGTGAAAGTCTAGGTGTAAGTGTAGGTGTAAGTGTAGGTGTAAGACTAGGTGTAAGTGTAGGTGTAAGTGTAGGTGTAAGTGTAGGTGTAAGTCTAGGTGTAAGTCTAGGTGTAATTGTAGGTGTAAGTCTAGGTGTACGTCTAGGTGGAAGTCTAGGTGTAAGTAAAGGTGTAAGTATAGGTGTAAGTCTAGTTGTAAGTCTAGGTGTAAGTCTAGGTGTAAGTATAGGTGTAAGTCTAGGCGTAAGTCTAGGTGTAAGTCTTGGTGTAAGTATAGGTGTAAGTCTAGGTGTAAGTCTAGGTGTAAGTGTAGGTGTAAGTATAGGTGTAAGTCTAGGTGTAAGTATAGGTGTAAGTATAGGTGTAAGTCTAGGCGTAAGTATTGGTGTAAGTCTAGGTGTAAGTATAGGTGTAAGTCTAGGTGTAAGTGTAGATGTAAGTGTAGGTGTAAGTCTAGGTGTAAGTGTAGGTGTAAGTCTAGGTGTAAGTATAGGTGTAAGTCTAGGTGTAAGTATAGGTGTAAGTCTAGGTGTAAGTCTTGGTGTAAGTGTAGGTGTAAGTCTAGGTGTAAGTGTAGGTTTAAGTCTAGGTGTAAATGTAGGTGTAAGTATAGGTGTAAGTGTAGGTGTAAGTCTAGGTGTAAGTGTAGGTGTAAGTCTAGGTGTAAGTCTAGGTGTAAGTCTAGGTGTAAGTATAGGTGTAAGTATAGGTGTAAGTATAGTTGTAAGTCTAGGTGTAAGTCTAGGTGTAAGTATAGGTGTAAGTCTCTGTGTAAGTCTAGGTGTAAGTCTAGGTGTAAGTATAGGTGTACGTCTAGGTGTAAGTCTAGGTGTAAGTGTAGGTGTAAGTATAGGGGTAAGTCTAGGTGTAAGTATAGGTGTAAGTATAGGTGTAAGTCTAGGTGTAAGTTTAGGTGTAAGTCTAGGTGTAAGTATAGGTGTAAGTCTAGGTGTAAGTGTAGATGTAAGTGTAGGTGTAAGTCTAGGTGTAAGTGTAGGTGTAAGTCTAGGTGTAAGTCTAGGTGTAAGTATAGGTGTAAGTCTAGATGTAAGTCTTGGTGTAAAGTGTAGGTGTAAGTCCTAGGTGTAAGTGTAGGTGTAAGTCTAGGTGTAAGTGTAGGTGTAAGTATAAGTGTAAGTGTAGGTGTAAGTATAGGTGTAAGTCTAGGTGTAAGTGTAGGTGTAAGTGTAGGTGTAAGTCTAGGTGTAAGTCTAGGTGTAAGTCTAGGTGTAAGTTTAGGTGTAAGTTTAAGTGTAAGACTAGGTGTAAGTCTAGGTGTAAGTATAGGTGTAAGTCTAGGTGTAAGTATAGGTGTAAGTCTAGGTGTAAGTGTAGGTGTAAGTCTAGGTGTAGGTGTAGGTGTAAGTCTGGGTGTAAGTGTAGGTGTAAGTCTAGGTGTAAGTCTAGGTGTAAGTGTAGGTGTAAGTATAGGTGTAAGTCTAGGTGTAAGTGTAGGTGTAAGTGTAGGTGTAAGTCTAGGTGTAAGTCTAGGTGTAAGTCTAGGTGTAAGTGTAGGTGTAAGTATAGGTGTAAGACTAGGTGTAAGTGTAGGTGTAAGTGTAGGTGTAAGTCTAGGTGTAAGTCTAGGTGTAAGTCAAGGTGTAAGTCTAGGTGTAAGTGTAGGTGTAAGTCTAGGTGTAAGTCTAGGTGTAAGTTTAGGTGTAAGTTTAAGTGTAAGTCTAGGTGTAAGTCTAGGTGTAAGTATAGGTGTAAGTCTAGGTGTAAGTATAGGTGTAAGTCTAGGTGTAAGTGTAAGTGTAAGTCTAGGTGTAAGTGTAGGTGTAAGTCTAGGTGTAAGTATAGGTGTAAGTCTAGGTGTAAGTGTAGGCGTAAGTCTAGGTGTAAGTCTAGGTGTAAGTCTAGGTGTAAGTTTAGGTGTAAGTTTAAGTGTAAGTCTAGGTGTAAGTGTAGGCGTAAGTCTAGGTGTAAGTCTAGGTGTAAGTTTAGGTGTAAGTTTAAGTGTAAGTCTAGGTGTAAGTGTAGGTGTAAGTCTAGGTGTAAGTCTAGGTGTAAGTCTAGGTGTAAGTATAGGTGTAAGTCTAGGTGTAAGTGTAAGTGTAAGTCTAGGTGTAAGTCTAGGTGTAAGTCTAGGTGTAAGTATAGGTGTAAGTCTAGGTGTAAGTATAGGTGTAAGTCTAGGTGTAAGTGTAGGTGTAAGTCTAGGTGTAAGTGTAGGTGTAAGTCTAGGTGTAAGTGTAGGTGTAAATGTAGGTGTAAGTCTAGGTGTAAGTGTAGGTGTAAGTCTAGGTGTAAGTATAGGTGTAAGTCTAGGTGTAAGTATAGGTGTAAGTCTAGGTGTAAGTCTTGGTGTAAGTGTAGGTGTAAGTCTAGGTGTAAGTGTAGGTGTAAGGCTAGGTGTAAGTGTAGGTGTAAGTATAGGTGTAAGTGTAGGTGTAAGTATAGGTGTAAGTCTAGGTGTAAGTGTAGGTGTAAGTGTAGGTGTAAGCCTAGGTGTAAGTTTAGGTGTAAGTCTAGGTGTAAGTTAAGGTGTAAGTTTAAGTGTAAGTCTAGGTGTAAGTCTAGGTGTAAGTATAGGTGTAAGTCTAGGTGTAAGTATAGGTGTAAGTCTAGGTGTAAGTGTAGGTGTAAGTCTAGGTGTAAGTGTAGGTGTAAGTCTATGTGTATGTGTAGGTGTAAGTCTAGGTGTAAGTCTAGGTGTAAGTGTAGGTGTAAGTATAGGTGTAAGTCTAGGTGTAAGTGTAGGTGTAAGTGTAGGTGTAAGTGTAGGTGTAAGTATAGGTGTAAGTCTAGGTGTAAGTGTAGGTGTAAGTCTAGGTGTAAGTCTAGGTGTAAGTCTAGGTGTAAGTATAGGTGTAAGTATAGGTGTAAGTCTAGTTGTAAGTCTAGGTGTAAGTCTAGGTGTAAGTATAGGTGTAAGTCTAGGTGTAAGTCTAGGTGTAAGTCTAGGTGTAAGTATAGGTGTAAGTATAGGTGTAAGTCTAGGTGTAAGTATTGGTGTAAGTCTAGGTGTAAGTATAGGTGTAAGTCTAGGTGTAAGTGTAGATGTAAGTGTAGGTGTAAGTCTAGGTGTAAGTGTAGGTGTAAGTCTAGGTGTAAGTATAGGTGTAAGTCTAGGTGTAAATATAGGTGTAAGTCTAGGTGTAAGTCTTGGTGTAAGTGTAGGTGTAAGTCTAGGTGTAAGTGTAGGTTTAAGTCTAGGTGTAAATGTAGGTGTAAGTATAGGTGTAAGTGTAGGTGTAAGTCTAGGTGTAAGTGTAGGTGTAAGTCTAGGTGTAAGTCTAGGTGTAAGTCTAGGTGTAAGTATAGGTGTAAGTATAGGTGTAAGTCTAGTTGTAAGTCTAGGTGTAAGTCTAGGTGTAAGTATAGGTGTAAGTCTGTGTAAGTCTAGGTGTAAGTCTAGGTGTAAGTATAGGTGTACGTCTAGGTGTAAGTCTAGGTGTAAGTGTAGGTGTAAGTATAGGGGTAAGTCTAGGTGTAAGTATAGGTGTAAGTATAGGTGTAAGTCTAGGTGTAAGTTTTGGTGTAAGACTAGGTGTAAGTTTAGGTGAAGTCTAGGTGTAAGTGTAGATGTAAGTGTAGGTGTAAGTCTAGGTGTAAGTGTAGGTGTAAGTCTAGGTGTAAGTCTAGGTGTAAGTATAGGTGTAAGTCTAGATGTAAGTCTTGGTGTAAGTGTAGGTGTAAGTCTAGGTGTTAGTGTAGGTGTAAGTCTAGGTGTAAGTGTAGGTGTAAGTATAGGGTAAGTGTAGGTGTAAGTATAGGTGTAAGTCTAGGTGTAAGTGTAGGTGTAAGTGTAGGTGTAAGTCTAGTTGTAAGTCTAGGTGTAAGTCTAGGTGTAAGTTTAGGTGTAAGTTTAAGTGTAAGTCTAGGTGTAAGTCTAGGTGTAAGTATAGGTGTAAGTCTAGGTGTAAGTATAGGTGTAAGTCTAGGTGTAAGTGTAGGTGTAAGTCTAGGTGTAAGTGTAGGTGTAAGTCTAGGTGTAAGTGTAGGTGTAAGTCTAGGTGTAAGTCTAGGTGTAAGTGTAGGTGTAAGTATAGGTGTAAGTCTAGGTGTAAGTGTAGGTGTAAGTGTAGGTGTAAGTCTAGGTGTAAGTCTAGGTGTAAGTCTAGGTGTAAGTGTAGGTGTAAGTATAGGTGTAAGACTAGGTGTAAGTGTAGGTGTAAGTGTAGGTGTAAGTCTAGGTGTAAGTCTAGGTGTAAGTCAAGGTGTAAGTCTAGGTGTAAGTGTAGGTGTAAGTCTAGGTGTAAGTCTAGGTGTAAGTTTAGGTGTAAGTTTAAGTGTAAGTCTAGGTGTAATTCTAGGTGTAAGTATAGGTGTAAGTCTAGGTGTAAGTATAGGTGTAAGTCTAGGTGTAAGTGTAAGTGTAAGTCTAGGTGTAAGTGTAGGTGCAAGTCTAGGTGTAAGTATAGGTGTAAGTCTAGGTGTAAGTGTAGGTGTAAGTCTAGGTGTAAGTCTAGGTGTAAGTGTAGGTGTAAGTCTAGGTGTAACTCTAGGTGTAAGTGTAGGTGTAGGTCTAGGTGTAAGTATAGGTGTACGTGTAGGTGTAAGTATAGGTGTAAGTCTAGGTGTAAGTGTAGGTGTAAGTCTAGGCGTAAGTGTAGGTGTAAGTCTAGGTGTAGGTATAGGTGTAAGTCTAGGTGTAAGTCTAGGTGTAAGTGTAGGTGTAAGTCTAGGTGTAGGTGTAGGTGTAATTCTAGGTGTAGGTGAAGGTGTAAGTCTAGGTGTAAGTGTAGGTGTAAGTATAGGTGTAAGTGTAGGTGTAAGTATAGGTGTAAGTCTAGGTGTAAATATAGGTGTAAGTCTAGGTGTAGGTCTAGTTGTAAGTGTAGGTGTAAGTCTAAGTGTAAGTATAGGTGTAAGTCTAGGTGTAAGTCTAGGTGTAAGTATAGGTGTAAGTATAGGTGTAAGTATAGGTGTAAGTGTAGGTGTAAGTATAGGTGTAAGTCTAGGTGTAAGTATAAGTGTAAGTCTAGGTGTAAGTGTAGGTGTAAGTCTAGGTGTAAGTCTAGGTGTAAGTCTAGATGTAAGTGTAGGTGTAAGTGTAGGTGTAAGTCTAGGTGTAAGTCTAGGTGTAAGTCTAGGTGTAAGTGTAGGTGTAAGTATAGGTGTGAGTCTAGGTGTAAGTATAGGTGTAAGTCTAGGTGTAAGTGTAGGTGTAAGTCTAGGTGTAAGTGTAGATGTAAGTCTAGTTGTAAGTCTAGGTGTAAGTCTAGGTGTAAGTCTAGGTGTAAGTGTAGGTGTAAGTATAGGTGAAAGTCTAGGTGTAAGTATAGGTGTAAGTGTAGGTGTAAGACTAGGTGTAAGTGTAGGTGTAAGTGTAGGTGTAAGTGTAGGTGTAAGTCTAGGTGTAAGTCTAGGTGTAAGTGTAGGTGTAAGTCTAGGTGTACGTCTAGGTGTAAGTCTAGGTGTAAGTAAAGGTGTAAGTATAGGTGTAAGTCTAGTTGTAGGTCTAGGTGTAAGTCTAGGTGTAAGTATAGGTGTAAGTCTAGGTGTAAGTCTAGGTGTAAGTCTTGGTGTAAGTGTAGGTGTAAGTTTAGGTGTAAGTGTAGGTTTAAGTCTAGGTGTAAATGTAGGTGTAAGTATAGGTGTAAGTGTAGGTGTAAGTCTAGGTGTAAGTGTAGGTTTAAGTCTAGGTGTAAATGTAGGTGTAAGTATAGGTGTAAGTATAGGTGTAAGTCTAGGTGTAAGTCTAGGTGTAAGTGTAGGTGTAAGTATAGGTGTAAGTCTAGGTGTAAGTATAGGTGTAAGTATAGGTGTAAGTCTAGGCGTAAGTATTGGTGTAAGTCTAGGTGTAAGTATAGGTGTAAGTCTAGGTGTAAGTGTAGATGTAAGTGTAGGTGTAAGTCTAGGTGTAAGTGTAGGTGTAAGTCTAGGTGTAAGTATAAGTGTAAGTCTAGGTGTAAGTATAGGTGTAAGTCTAGGTGTAAGTCTTGGTGTAGGTGTAGGTGTAAGTCTAGGTGTAAGTGTAGGTTTAAGTCTAGGTGTAAATGTAGGTGTAAGTATAGGTGTAAGTGTAGGTGTAAGTCTAGGTGTAAGTGTAGGTTTAAGTCTAGGTGTAAGTCTAGGTGTAAGTATAGGTGTAAGTATAGGTGTAAGTATAGGTGTAAGTATAGTTGTAAGTCTAGGTGTAAGTCTAGGTGTAAGTATAGGTGTAAGTCTCTGTGTAAGTCTAGGTGTAAGTCTAGGTGTAAGTATAGGTGTACGTCTAGGTGTAAGTCTAGGTGTAAGTGTAGGTGTAAGTATAGGGGTAAGTCTAGGTGTAAGTATAGGTGTAAGTATAGGTGTAAGTCTAGGTGTAAGTTTAGGTGTAAGTCTAGGTGTAAGTATAGGTGTAAGTCTAGGTGTAAGTGTAGATGTAAGTGTAGGTGTAAGTCTAGGTGTAAGTGTAGGTGTAAGTCTAGGTGTAAGTCTAGGTGTAAGTATAGGTGTAAGTCTAGATGTAAGTCTTGGTGTAAGTGTAGGTGTAAGTCTAGGTGTAAGTGTAGGTGTAAGTCTAGGTGTAAGTGTAGGTGTAAGTATAAGTGTAAGTGTAGGTGTAAGTATAGGTGTAAGTCTAGGTGTAAGTGTAGGTGTAAGTGTAGGTGTAAGTCTAGGTGTAAGTCTAGGTGTAAGTCTAGGTGTAAGTTTAGGTGTAAGTTTAAGTGTAAGACTAGGTGTAAGTCTAGGTGTAAGTATAGGTGTAAGTCTAGGTGTAAGTATAGGTGTAAGTCTAGGTGTAAGTGTAGGTGTAAGTCTAGGTGTAGGTGTAGGTGTAAGTCTGGGTGTAAGTGTAGGTGTAAGTCTAGGTGTAAGTCTAGGTGTAAGTGTAGGTGTAAGTATAGGTGTAAGTCTAGGTGTAAGTGTAGGTGTAAGTGTAGGTGTAAGTCTAGGTGTAAGTCTAGGTGTAAGTCTAGGTGTAAGTGTAGGTGTAAGTATAGGTGTAAGACTAGGTGTAAGTGTAGGTGTAAGTGTAGGTGTAAGTCTAGGTGTAAGTCTAGGTGTAAGTCAAGGTGTAAGTCTAGGTGTAAGTGTAGGTGTAAGTCTAGGTGTAAGTCTAGGTGTAAGTTTAGGTGTAAGTTTAAGTGTAAGTCTAGGTGTAACTCTAGGTGTAAGTATAGGTGTAAGTCTAGGTGTAAGTATAGGTGTAAGTCTAGGTGTAAGTGTAAGTGTAAGTCTAGGTGTAAGTGTAGGTGTAAGTCTAGGTGTAAGTATAGGTGTAAGTCTAGGTGTAA
Source organism: Agriotes lineatus (assembly GCA_940337035.1). Classification (NCBI taxonomy): domain Eukaryota; kingdom Metazoa; phylum Arthropoda; class Insecta; order Coleoptera; family Elateridae; genus Agriotes; species Agriotes lineatus. The sequence goes on from CALNHX010000160.1 coordinate 343,453, forward strand.
GTGTAGGCGTAAATCTAGGTGTAAGTCTAGGTGTAAGTGTAGGTGTAAGTCTAGGTGTAAGTCTAGGTGTAAGTGTAGGTGTAGGTCTAGGTGTAAGTATCGGTGTAAGTGTAGGTGTAAGTATAGGTGTAAGTCTAGGTGTAAGTGTAGGTGTAAGTCTAGGTGTAAGTGTAGGTGTAAGTCTAGGTGTAAGTGTAGGTGTAAGTCTAGGTGTAGGTATAGGTGTAAGTCTAGGTGAAAGTTAAGGTGTAAGTCTAGGTGTAAGTGTAGGTGTAAGTCTAGGTGTAAGTGTAGGTGTAAGTCTAGGTGTAGGTGTAGGTGTAAGTCTAGGTGTAAGTGTAGGTGTAAGTATAGGTGTAAGTGTAGGTGTAAGTATAGGTGTAAGTCTAGGTGTAAATATAGGTGTAAGTCTAGGTGTAAGTCTAGTTGTAAGTGTAGGTGTAAGTCTAGGTGTAAGTATAGGTGTAAGTCTAGGTGTAAGTCTAGGTGTAAGTATAGGTGTAAGTATAGGTGTAAGTGTAGGTGTAAGTATAGGTGTAAGTCTAGGTGTAAGTATAGGTGTAAGTCTAGGTGTAAGTGTAGGTGTAAGTCTAGGTGTAAGTCTAGGTGTAAGTGTAGGTGTAAGTCTAGATGTAAGTCTAGATGTAAGTGTAGGTGTAAGTGTAGGTGTAAGTCTAGGTGTAAGTCTAGGTGTAAGTCTAGGTGTAAGTGTAGGTGTAAGTATAGGTGTGAGTCTAGGTGTAAGTATAGGTGTAAGTCTAGGTGTAAGTGTAGGTGTAAGTCTAGGTGTAAGTGTAGGTGTAAGTCTAGTTGTAGGTCTAGGTGTAAGTCTAGGTGTAAGTCTAGGTGTAAGTTTAGGTGTAAGTATAGGTGAAAGTCTAGGTGTAAGTGTAGATGTAAGTGTAGGTGTAAGACTAGGTGTAAGTGTAGGTGTAAGTGTAGGTGTAAGTATAGGTGTAAGTCTAGGTGTAAGTGTAGGTGTAAGTATAGGTGTAAGTCTAGGTGTAAGTGTAGGTGTAAGTGTAGGTGTAAGTCTAGGTGTAAGTCTAGGTGTAAGTCTAGGTGTAAGTGTAGGTGTAAGTATAGGTGTAAGACTAGGTGTAAGTGTAGGTGTAAGTGTAGGTGTAAGTCTAGGTGTAAGTCTAGGTGTAAGTCAAGGTGTAAGTCTAGGTGTAAGTGTAGGTGTAAGTCTAGGTGTAAGTCTAGGTGTAAGTTTAGGTGTAAGTTTAAGTGTAAGTCTAGGTGTAAGTCTAGGTGTAAGTATAGGTGTAAGTCTAGGTGTAAGTATAGGTGTAAGTCTAGGTGTAAGTGTAAGTGTAAGTCTAGGTGTAAGTGTAGGTGTAAGTCTAGGTGTAAGTATAGGTGTAAGTCTAGGTGTAAGTGTAGGCGTAAGTCTAGGTGTAAGTCTAGGTGTAAGTGTAGGTGTAAGTCTAGGTGTAAGTCTAGGTGTAAGTGTAGGTGTAGGTCTAGGTGTAAGTATCGGTGTAAGTGTAGGTGTAAGTATAGGTGTAAGTCTAGGTGTAAGTGTAGGTGTAAGTCTAGGTGTAAGTGTAGGTGTAAGTCTAGGTGTAAGTGTAGGTGTAAGTCTAGGTGTAGGTATAGGTGTAAGTCTAGGTGTAAGTGTAGGTGTAAGTCTAGGTGTAAGTGTAGGTGTAAGTCTAGGTGTAAGTGTAGGTGTAAGTCTAGGTGTAGGTGTAGGTGTAAGTCTAGGTGTAGGTGTAGGTGTAAGTATAGGTGTAAGTGTAGGTGTAAGTATAGGTGTAAGTCTAGGTGTAAATATAGGTGTAAGTCTAGGTGTAAGTCTAGTTGTAAGTGTAGGTGTAAGTCTAGGTGTAAGTATAGGTGCAAATCTAGGTGTAAGTCTAGGTGTAAGTATAGGTGTAAGTATAGGTGTAAGTGTAGGTGTAAGTATAGGTGTAAGTCTAGGTGTAAGTATAGGTGTAAGTCTAGGTGTAAGTGTAGGTGTAAGTCTAGGTGTAAGTCTAGGTGTAAGTGTAGGTGTAAGTCTAGGTGTAAGTCTAGATGTAAGTGTAGGTGTAAGTGTAGGTGTAAGTCTAGGTGTAAGTCTAGGTGTAAGTCTAGGTGTAAGTGTAGGTGTAAGTATAGGTGTGAGTCTAGGTGTAAGTATAGGTGTAAGTCTAGGTGTAAGTGTAGGTGTAAGTCTAGGTGTAAGTGTAGGTGTAAGTCTAGTTGTAGGTCTAGGTGTAAGTCTAGGTGTAAGTCTAGGTGTAAGTTTAGATGTAAGTATAGGTGAAAGTCTAGGTGTAAGTGTAGGTGTAAGTGTAGGTGTAAGACTAGGTGTAAGTGTAGGTGTAAGTGTAGGTGTAAGTATAGGTGTAAGTCTAGGTGTAAGTGTAGGTGTAAGTGTAGGTGTAAGTCTAGGTGTAAGTCTAGGTGTAAGTCTAGGTGTAAGTGTAGGTGTAAGTCTAGGTGTAAGTGTAGGTGTAAGTCTATTTGTAAGTATAAGTGTAAGTCTTGGTGTAAGTGTAGGTGTAAGTATAGGTGTAAGTCTAGGTGTTAGTGTAGGTGTAAGTCTAGGTGTAAGTGTAGGTGTAAGTCTAGGTGTAAGTCTCGGTGTAAGTGTAGGTGTAAGTGTAGGTGTAAGTTTAGGTGTAAGTGTAGGTGTAAGTGTAGGTGTAAGTCTAGGTGTAAGTCTAGGTGTAAGTCTAGGTGTAAGTCTAGGTGTAAGTGTAGGTGTAAGTCTAGGTGTAAGTATAGGTGTAAGTCTAGGTGTAAGTGTAGGTGTAAGTCTAGGTGTAAGTGTAGGTGTAAGTCTAGGTGTAGGTCTAGGTGTAAGTGTAGGTGTAAGTCTAGGTGTAAGTCTAGGTGTAAGTCTAGGTGTAAGTATAGGTGTAAGTATAGGTGTAAGTCTAGTTGTAAATCTAGGTGTAAGTCTAGGTGTAAGTATAGGTGTAAGTCTAGGTGTAAGTCTAGGTGTAAGTCTAGGTGTAAGTATAGGTGTAAGTCTAGGTGTAAGTCTAGGTGTAAGTGTAGGTGTAAGTATAGGTGTAAGTCTAGGTGTAAGTATAGGTGTAAGTATAGGTGTAAGTCTAGGTGTAAGTATTGGTGTAAGTCTAGGTGTAGGTATAGGTGTAAGTCTAGGTGTAAGTGTAGATGTAAGTGTAGGTGTAAGTCTAGGTGTAAGTGTAGGTGTAAGTCTAGGTGTAAGTATAGGTGTAAGTCTAGGTGTAAGTATAGGTGTAAGTCTAGGTGTAAGTCTTGGTGTAAGTGCAGGTGTAAGTCTAGGTGTAAGTGTAGGTGTAAGTCTAGGTGTAAGTGTAGGTGTAAGTATAGGTGTAAGTGTAGGTGTAAGTATAGGTGTAAGTCTAGGTGTAAGTGTAGGTGTAAGTGTAGGTGTAAGTCTAGGTGTAAGTCAAGGTGTAAGTCTAGGTGTAAGTTTAGGTGTAAGTTTAAGTGTAAGTCTAGGTGTAAGTCTAGGTGTAAGTATAGGTGTAAGTCTAGGTGTAAGTATAGGTGTAAGTCTAGGTGTAAGTGTAGGTGTAAGTCTAGGTGTAAGTGTAGGTGTAAGTCTAGGTGTAAGTGTAGGTGTAAGTCTAGGTGTAAGTCTAGGTGTAAGTGTAGGTGTAAGTATAGGTGTAAGTCTAGGTGTAAGTGTAGGTGTAGGTGTAGGTGTAAGTGTAGGTGTAAGTCTAGGTGTAAGTCTAGGTGTAAGTGTAGGTGTAAGTCGAGGTGTAAGTCTAGGTGTAAGTCTAGGTGTAAGTATAGGTGTAAGTATAGGTGTAAGTCTAGTTGTAAGTCTAGCTGTAAGTCTAGGTGTAAGTATAGGTGTAAGTCTAGGTGTAAGTCTAGGTGTAAGTCTTGGTGTAAATATAGGTGTAAGTCTAGGTGTAAGTCTAGGTGTAAGTGTAGGTGTAAGTATAGGTGTAAGTCTAGGTGTAAGTATAGGTGTATGTATAGGTGTAAGTCTAGGTGTAAGTATTGGTGTAAGTCTAGGTGTAAGTATAGGTGTAAGTCTAGGTTTAAGTGTAGATGTAAGTGTAGGTGTAAGTCTAGGTGTAAGTGTAGGTGTAAGTCTAGGTGTAAGTATAGGTGTAAGTCTAGGTGTAAGTATAGGTGTAAGTCTAGGTGTAAGTCTTGGTGTAAGTTTAGGTGTAAGTCTAGGTGTAAGTGTAGGTTTAAGTCTAGGTGTAAATGTAGGTGTAAGTATAGGTGTAAGTGTAGGTGTAAGTCTAGGTGTAAGTCTAGGTGTAAGTATAGGTGTAAGTCTAGGTTTAAGTGTAGATGTAAGTGTAGGTGTAAGTCTAGGTGTAAGTGTAGGTGTAAGTCTAGGTGTAAGTATAGGTGTAAGTCTAGGTGTAAGTCTAGGTGTAAGTGTAGGTGTAAGTATAGGTGTAAGTCTAGGTGTAAGTATAGGTGTAAGTATAGGTGTAAGTATAGGTGTAAGTGTAGGTGTAAGTATAGGTGTAAGTGTAGGTGTAAGTTTAGGTGTAAATGTAGGTGTAAGTCTAGGTGTAAGTCTAGGTGTAAGTCTAGGTGTAAGTTTAGGTGTAAGTTTAAGTGTAAGTCTAGGTGTAGGTCTAGGTGTAAGTATAGGTGTAAATCTAGGTGTAAGTATAGGTGTAAGTCTAGGTGTAAGTGTAGGTGTAAGTGTAGGTGTAAGTCTAGGTGTAAGTCTAGGTGTAAGTCTAGGTGTAAGTTTAGGTGGAAGTTTAAGTGTAAGTCTAGGTGTAGGTCTAGGTGTAAGTATAGGTGTAAGTCTAGGTGTAAGTATAGGTGTAAGTCTAAGTGTAAGTGTAGATGTAAGTGTAGGAGTAAGTGTAGGTGTAAGTCTAGGTGTAAGTATAGGTGTAAGTCTAGATGTAAGTCTTGGTGTAAGTGTAGGTGTAAGTCTAGGTGTAAGTGTAGGTGTAAGTCTAGGTGTAAGTGTAGGTGTAAGTATAGGTGTAAGTGTAGGTGTAAGTATAGGTGTAAGTCTAGGTGTAAGTGTAGGTGTAAGTGTAGGTGTAAGTCTAGGTCTAAGTCTAGGTGTAAGTCTAGGTGTAAGTTTAGGTGTAAGTTTAAGTGTAAGTCTAGGTGTAGGTCTAGGTGTAAGTATAGGTGTAAGTCTAGGTGTAAGTGTAGGTGTAAGTCTAGGTGTAAGTGTAGGTGTAAGTCTAGGTGTAAGTGTAGGTGTAAGTCTAGGTGTAAGTCTAGGTGTAAGTGTAGTTGTAAGTATAGGTGTAAGTCTAGGTGTAAGTGTAGGTGTAAGTGTAGGTGTAAGTCTAGGTGTAAGTCTAGGTGTAAGTCTAGGTGTAAGTGTATGTGTAAGTATAGGTGTAAGTCTAGGTGTAAGTGTAGGTGTAAGTGTAGGTGTAAGTCTAGGTGTAAGTCTAGGTGTAAGTCAAGGTGTAAGTCTAGGTGTAAGTGTAGGTGTAAGTCTAGGTGTAAGTCTAGGTGTAAGTTTAGGTGTAAGTTTAAGTGTAAGTCTAGGTGTAAGTCTAGGTGTAAGTATAGGTGTAAGTCTAGGTGTAAGTATAGGTGTAAATCTAGGTGTAAGTGTAAGTGTAAGTCTAGGTGTAAGTGTAGGTGTAAGTCTAGGTGTAAGTATAGGTGTAAGTCTAGGTGTAAGTCTAGGTGTAAGTGTAGGTGTAAGTCTAGGTGTAAGTCTAGGTGTAAGTGTAGGTGTAAGTCTAGGTGTAAGTCTAGGTGTAAGTGTAGGTGTAGGTCTAGGTGTAAGTATAGGTGTAAGTGTAGGTGTAAGTATAGGTGTAAGTCTAGGTGTAAGTGTAGGTGTAAGTCTAGGTGTAAGTGTAGTTGTAAGTCTAGGTGTAGGTATAGGTGTAAGTCTAGGTGTAAGTCTAGGTGCAAGTGTAGGTGTAAGTCTAGGTGTAGGTCTAGGTGTAAGTGAAGCTGTAAGTCTAGGTCTAAGTCTAGGTGTAAGTGTATGTGTAAGTCTAGGTGTAATTATAGGTGTAAGTCTAGGTGTAAGTCTAGGTGTAAGTGTAGGTGTAAGTATAGGTGTAAGTCTAGGTGTAAGTATAGGTGTAAGTATAGGTGTAAGTCTAGGTGTAAGTGTAGGTGTAAGTATAGGTGTAAGTATAGGTGAAAGACTAGGTGTAGATGTAGGTGTAAGTCTAGGTGTAAGTGTAGGTGTAAGTATAGGTGTAAGTGTAGGTGTACGTATAGGTGTAAGTCTAGGTGTAAGTGTAGGTGTAAGTATTGGTGTAAGTTTAGGTGTAAGTCTAGGTGTAAGTCTAGGTGTAAGTATAGGTGTAAGTCTAGGTGTAAGTATAGGTGTAAGCCTAGGTGTAAGTCTAGGTGTAAGTCTAGGTGTAAATGTAGGTGTAAGTCTAGGTGTAAGTCTAGGTGTAAGTATAGGTGTAAGTTTAGGTGTAAGTATAGGTGTAAGTCTAGGTGTAAGTATAGGTGTAAGTCTAGGTGTAAGTATAGGTGTAAGTCTAGGTGTAAGTATAGGTGTAAGTCTAGGTGTAAGTCTAGGTGTAAGTGTAGGTGTAAGTCTAGGTGTAGGTCTAGGTGTATGTATAGGTGTAAGTTTAGGTGTAAGTGTAGGTGTAAGTCTAGGTGTAAGTCTAGGTGTAAGTATAGGTGTAAGTTTAGGTGTAAGTATAGGTGTAAGTCTAGGTGTAAGTATAGGTGTAAGTCTAGGTGTAAGTCTAGATGTAAGTGTAGGTGTAAGTCTAGGTGTAAGTCTAGGTGTAAGTATAGGTGTAAGTTTAGGTGTAAGTATAGGTGTAAGTCTAGGTGTAAGTGTAGGTGTAAGTATAGGTGTAAGTCTAGGTGTAAGTCTAGGTGTAAGTGTAGGTGTAAGTATAGGTGTAAGTCTAGGTGTAAGAGTAGTAGAGATAGGCCGGTTCTGGAACACTTCAAGGTCACCGATTAGACTCTGACAGACTTTCACTTCTGGATATTGCGCAACATGTTCTGGGTATTGCGCAACACCAACCCCAGGGGGCAGAGCCCCAGCCGTGGGGCCCGCATGCGCAACACCAACCCCAGGGGGCAGAGCCCCAGCCGTGGGGCCCCCATGTTTATTAAAATAAAAATGCAATTTTTAAAGGCTAATTTGTCGTTTGTCCTCCTCGGGGAGGGGGAGGAAACCAAATGTCAAAGGTCATCGGTGTCTGTCAGTCATCAAACATCTATCTTTCTCTCTTTAACACATAGGGTTCTACAAAAAACCATCTTTCTCTCTCTAACTCAAGCGAGCCCGGGGGGCAAAGCCCCAGTCGCCATATTGTGGGGCCCTTATGTGCAAGTTAGGGAGCGGAGTAAGTTTCAAGGTCACACCAACCTCGCGGGGCAGAGCTCCACCCGCCGCGCCGGGGGGGCTCGCATCAGGTTTTTTTGTATATTTAAGGCTAATTTATTCCAGCGCTGACAAATTTTGATGAGCGTGGGAACCGGAAGTGAAACTGCAAGGTGTCATCTTCATTATCTTGTCATCGTGGAAACCGCGTAAAAAGTCACTAGATGTGAATAACATCCCCTAAACTTGAAAAATCGCGCATCAGTGTTTTTGGGACTCCATGCGCAAGTTAGAAGGAAAGGTTCAAGGCCATCAGATTTTTGTATAACTGAGCATTTAAAGTCCTTATCTCGCTGCGCGGAGTGAGAGGGGTGGAAGGGGGAAAGGTGGTTCTCTACAGCCGGTAGAAAGTGAAATTTTTTTCCTGTTGTGACTTGTTATTTAGTTTAGTCTGTGCGCAGCCGTTGAGAGATAGAAATGTGTATTGAAGACATAAGACTAAATCTTTTACCATATGAAACACGTTTACTTACATATTCCAACTGGGTCAACAGTGTGGTGTTACCTGCTTCTCTAGCCCGCGCCGGATTTTTTAAAATTTTAATATCGAGGATTATGTCGAGTGCTTTGTATGTCACGTGGTAGTTCATGATTGGAAAGAAGGTGACGATCCGCTGTCTGAACATATTCGTTGGTCTAACAACTGCTTATTTGCGAGACTACTTTGGGAAGAAAGGAAGAAGCAATTTGGGTACGACACAGTTGACACATCGCAACGATGACGTCGTCTTCAAGCACCAGCATGAATGTTAGTGGGGAGATTGAGGAGTTTCTAGAAAGAACTAAAAATAGAAAATCTCCTCTCCTTGTGGATGAAGAAACCCAATCGAGACGGCCGGAAAACTGTAAAAGTCATCTGATTTACAATACTGTGTACATGTTAAGCGAGGAACAGGACCACAACAAGTATGTTGAAGTAGGATTTGATATTTTTTCAAATCTTCAGCCTTCGATAAAAATCGGCTGTTTGGGGTGTTCCGATATTTTAGAATGTGCTATGTTATGTAAAGATCGTCGCAGCTGTGTGAAAACGACAACTATTTCTGCCGACGAATGGCAAAGTAAACTTGCTAATCGTGAAGCATTTTTTCTACGAAGCGCGTTAAATGACTTTGAGAACGAAGATAATAAAATAAAAGAAATAGTGTTTGGAACGATGTATCGTTGCCGGTTGTATCGAAGCGATTTTGTAGAACTGTTTAAATTAAAAGACATTATTAATTACCGTTTGGAACTGTTGCATTCTTTCGCTTTGCCAGCTTTCTATAAAAATTTTCTTAAATTAGTGTCCGAGCTCACGGAAGAGGAGACGGGGGAAAGGATCATTAGTGACGCGTATTTAATTCTAAACAGCGAATTAAACATTAATTACCAGAATATTTTGTGCGTGTTGGAAATTCTTTCCTTATATCCGGAAAATATATTTGAAGCGGTTAATACGTTACGAGGCTCCTGGTAGGAAAACATGATGCAATCTTCCGCAAAAACACGTAAGCAAAATGAAAAGCTGTTAACCTCGTATATTGCAAAACTGGAAATTTTAAAGAAAGACTTGATAAATTACTGCGTAAAAATACGTGTTTTTAAGCAGTTTCGGAATTTATCTATAAATAATCGAAAACAAATAATACGCAACAGTGGCATCGAAGCGGCCGGTTATCCAAGATGAATATAACTTCGTTTTTGTTGCTGTCCCTGCTGACACCCGAAAAGGACATAATTATCTCTAAACCTGTTTTGGCAACGCGAGCTTACATTTATCCCGAGCTTGCTAACGACACTGCTCCATTGCCAGCCTACAATGACTCGTTTTGGCCTAAAAGATGGATGCCCATGACCTTGGATCACTTATCAAATGGACACGAAGGTTTTGTTTTTCGAGCGAATTTAAAGCATCGATTTAGTAATGAGACGGCCTCCTTTCTCTTATATAAAATTCGTTACAAAATTAATAATGCGCTCGAGGAAGTACATTGGAAAATGGAAATATGGAACCGTTCACTTAGCGGTATGAAAAACTGTAGCGACTTCGTTCCGCATATTACATATAATCACTATTATGTTGTAGAGCTTATATTATCTATAATAGTATTAGTATTAATTGTGTTGTGTTCGTTAGTAAGTTATACTTTTTATAAAGAAGTAATTCAATAAAAGAGTTTTTAAAAAGTATTTTTTATTTATTTTTAATAACTATACAAGATCATTCTTAGATATCCACGAATTATGGCTATTATCAAAACCCAACCATTTAACGAGCAGCTGACTTCCTTTTTTTCTAACTACCTTTTCTACTAGAAAAATGCTGGGATGTTTTGTTTTCTGCAGCTCGTATTCGTAAAATGCGCCTTTTATTTCCTCGCCGTTTTCGTCTTCTAAAATGTATGTCCTTGGATTGGTAAGACGGACTTTTACAACTTTAAAAATTTCGTTGCTCCATGTAGGCGTGTATCCTTTAGCGAACGCCGCCCGATGCTTGCTAACCCTTACGCGATCGCCAACGTAAAATTTTTGCTTCTTTGGATCCACCATTTTTATATGACTGTACGCTCTTTTAAAAACTTCGGGGGCGTTACTTTTATTAACGGCTTCCGGTTTGTATCCAATTGTTCTGTGTTTTGTCGAATTATATTTCTTTACAATTTTTGGCAATAGATGTAGCCACTTGTACGATCCTTGCAAACTAAACTGTTTCCACATCATATTCTTGAGTGTGCGATTCAATCTTTCTACTATGCTGCCTTTTAGATTGGAATAACTGCTGTAATGGTTGACGCCGAATTTTCGCATTACATTTTGAAACTCCTTGTTATAAAACTCTTTGCCCATATCTGTTTGCAAGTTTTTAGGCGCAGTTTTAATAGATGAAAGCACTTTTTTCATTGCTTCAGCAACAGCTTGGCCGGTTTTTTGTTTAACGGGAAGTGCCCAAGCGTATTTTGAAAACGCGTTGATCACCACTAAAATATATCGATGGCCTTTATTTGTTTTTGCGTACGGTATCATTTGCACCAAATCGGCTTGAAATAAATCGTTTAGTCCCTTTACAATCACCCGTCTTTGTTTAAATTTTTTTCGAGCTGGTTTATGTAATTCTTCGACAACTTCGTCTTTAGTAGCTCCCATGATGGTTAAATTGCATAACGAACTCGCAACAGAATAGGTGTTTTGAGTTTGGTTTATGCTTTGCGCTTATTTTATCGCCTTCGTTTAGTTTAGTTCCAATGAGGTCTTCCTTATTAGACTTCTCTTCGCCGTTTATGGATATTTTCGCATCTAGCGGTGTCCAACTAATATTCGAAATAGTTGCAGCCGGTAGTTTATATATGTATTCTAAAGTTTCATTAGCAATTAAAAGTCGATACTGCCCATTTCTATCGGCGTTGAGTGCCATAATGTAAAAAATAGCGCTGCGACTAACTGACTTAAGCTCGCCCTTGTAAGTTTCTATCTTCTTTGCCACATCTTCAATATCCTTCTTAGAAGTTTCCATAATTTTTGTGGCATCTTCAACAACTGACGCAATCTCTTTCTTAAAAGTTTCTACCATCTTTGTCGCATCTTCGGCCACATATATTTTCGTTTGTTCTACACCCGCAGAATGGTGATGCTGGTGTAGATGTCTACCAAATTTATCTATAGGCATATTTCGCCCCGAAAGTCCGCTACTATATGACGAGTTGTGACGCTTAACTCGCTATTTATTTTATAACCTTAGCGGTTCTTAAAGCGTCAATGATACTAACAATTTCGTTATCGTGACCTGTGTGTCCAGCTGCCTGGGAGGCAAGTAATACACGCAACCGATTCACTAATGAGTTGGGATCCTTCCAAGGAACATATTCCACTTTTTTGTCCGTCACTGTTAGTAATCCCTTGCCGCGCCGTGGTACCTTCGTCGCTGGTCTGCCAGGAGCTTTTATGGTTGAGGAGGCAGTTAGAGGTCGTACTATTTTCATGTATTTAGTCCCTGCGTTACCGCTGATTCTTTGTGTGGAGTCGTAGTTTACACGATTTGCGGCGGAACGATCCACTAAATCTAGATATTGCTCTAAATCTGCGTTTTTGTATATATTTGGTTTCTTTTTAAACATCAATTCGTAAAATCCTGGAGTGCCTTTGTAGATTATTCTGTTGCCGTGGTCCGTAATAACGATATCTTCGCCCTCGAACTTGATTTCTTTATTTCCTATCGCAAACTTATCTCTCTCTACGTCGAATCGGACTCCGTAGTGCAAATCGTACTTGTCCTCAGTATCTCGTATCATTCCTTCCACGTATGTGCGAGCTAACCCTTGAAATTGTTCTAAATATTGGTCAAGAACTTCCGGTTGCAGCATTTGTTGGATGGTTTCTCTGGCCGCTTGTACAGCACCTTCTTCTGCTGCCGCCTCCTCAACCTCCGTTTGCAACTGCTCATCGTATTCCTCTGTAATATTCCACCCTTCTCATAAGGGTATATTAAAATTTAGCCGCGGGATAACTCACTGTCGAAGAGGGTTCGGTGCTCTCGAGTATAAATAAATACAACAACAACGATAAGTTAGTAATAAATCAATATAATGTCTCTAAATGTATCATACAAAAATACGAACTGAACTGTATATCATACAATACGGAAATTATAAAAATTGTCAATTGCACGTTGAAATTCGGCTGGCGGTGTAGGCAGCCCACAAAGCGCCTCTGCGGAGGAGGTCACGAGGCTTGGAGATGTCCTTCCTCGGGCGGGCGGCGAGTGTTCCCTTCCGCGCCGATCCGCGGGAAATTTTCCGCTCGCAACCGGCCGATGCCGAAGTTCCTAGGATATTGCTTGCAGGCGCCGTTCTTCTGCGAGTTTTACGAGTTAAAATATATGGCAAATTTTACCTGGAGATCGTTCGTGTATTTAGAGTTTACTGTGCGAGGCCTTCCTGGAAGTTAGTGTCTCCTCTAGGTGGATCCAGCGCGCAAATCAGTAGCACGCGCTTCCCAGGTGCGTAGATAGTTCTTGACCTCTCGCAGGTAGAACGGGGCGTTTATCGGACAGTCCGGCTGACGCGATAGCGTGTTATCGCTCCAGGTCGTTGCTTCGACTTTGTTTACGTTCGTTTGCGATCTGCGGACAGGGGATGCTAGCTTCAGGTCTTGCGGATCGGACGGTGGCTTCCGGTGCAGTGAAATGCTGTGAATCACACAAAATTAGTCTCCGCGGAAATCGGACAATTTGCGGGCCCTTCGTGCACTGCGGATAAATAGGATTTCGCGGTCGATAGGAATACGGGAGCGTCTGGATATGAGGAATGTAAAATATTCCAAGATCTCAACAGCATGTGCTGGAGCTTGCAATATTTCGGATTCGAACGCTACACTACTAACCAGAATTTACCGACATGATAGAATAGCGTTCAATACAGGTTATTTACAACGGGTGTGAACTATCTTAATCTTGCAAACAGTTCGTAACGACAAGATGGCGGTAGGAAATGTAGCCAGATTAGATAGCGGATCAGGTCAGGTATCTTCTTATCGGGTGAAGATCAGTCAGAGAGAGCTGCAGTTGGGCGGTCTTCGTATATATAGTATCGGGGTCCCTTATCTGCTGCTTCCGGTGGCGATTAGAGTAGGAGGGGAGATTCGCTTGCGCGTCGCCTTAACGTAACTTGCGGCATCGGATGTCGATCGGCTTATCTTCGGTTGGATCCGAAACGTTTAAAAAGCGCGCTGAATCTAATTCAAATGCTTTTTGAGCATCCCTAAGAATTAATCTCAGGGCGAAACGTTACACATGCCGGTCCCTTCGGAGGAAACGGGAGTTTCATGGGGCTCTTCTCCATGGGTTCTCCATCTGCACGTCCACAAATCCTTGATGCGTCGGCGGATCGACGTTTTGGAAACTGCGGTATCAGCATCCCTGGTCATCAAGTATTGCAGTGGCGTAGGAGGAAAAAGGGGGCAAGGCAAGATAATAAAATTTTTTATACTTGCTGTTTAATTTTACTTCTGCGGCGGCAACAATCCCATTTGACGGGCTGTGTCTCGGGAAACTCGCAAAAATTCTCCGGAAGGCAATTTCACGCGGAAACGGCGTTTCTTCTCCCTCCGTCTGGTTTTGCGTGAGGTCGGTTGTCGGGCTTCCGTTTCGATCGGTGGTCGGAAAAGAATCTCGGGAAGCACTTCGGGTGACAAATCTGGTTCTGGGAGCTGGAGTTGCTGCAACTCTTCCAGGACTGAGGCGAGGGCGTCGCCTTCAGCGAGGGGAACCAAATCTTCGTTCACGGGTAGTTGAGTGGGGGCTTCTGGCGTAAGTTCAGGCGGAATGCCTAGCAACTCCCACCAAGGGCCGCATTCAGCCAGGATGGCTCTCATGAGGGGAGAGGGAGTGTCTGGCGTCGCTGGGAGTCCTGGAGGAGTATAGGGCCACAAGGGCTCGACGTCGAACTCCATATTCGGGGTAGTTTGACGAGCGGGCGTTGCTTGCAGCATGGATGGGGATGTTCCAAACAAACGCTCCATCTTCCGGGATAAGTCGAGAGGCGACGTTTGGGGTCCTAGATTTCCTCTAGGGCTCACCTGATCGGTGTCATCCACGGTAGCGGAATTCGGCTGCATGTTTGCTTTCTTCTCTGGTGTATCTGGTAACGGAGACAACATGGCCGGCACCGGGCTCCACTGGGGCAAAGGCGACCAGCGGGTAGTCGTCGGGGATGCTGGGCGGTTATAGAGATGCGGGGTCCACGGACGGATCCTTATCTGCCCTTTACGTCGCCTCCTAATTTTGAAGGGCCACGGTCGCGCATCGATTTTATTTCGGACCGGAGGCATCTTCGATTAGTTTGAAAGTAACTCGGATAGTGACATAGGGTTTGAAGATAAGCCCTTATATAGGCCCAACCCTGTTATCACCCCTTCTATGGGATTACAGGTAAAAATGGTCGTTGTTGACGGACCTTTTTCACATCTGGACCCAGGGAAAAACATTCTAGGATCCAGATTCGGGCAGGTGCGAAGGGTAGTTTAAAAAAATTAAGTCCGGACATGAACTTTGGAAATTTCTAAAATTTCTGGCAATGGCTTGAATGCCATTTTGCAGGGTGCGTTTTATTACACACACAAAACTCTGAGATTCCTACTAGATGAATGCAGAAGTTGCGGGTTTCAACTTGCATTCTGAGAACTTCAGGACTAGGGCAAGTGAATTACCTTCCCTAGAGCGAACGTACTTTCTTGTATGCCCTTAGGCGAATGTAGCGTTCGGGATTCGTTAAACTGGCTAGGATAAATTTACGTTACAAGATGACACGAAGCTGCGGTTTCAGTCCGCCATCTTGTCAACGTTCATGCACATATGCACAACTACACTACTGAAGAATGTAGGTGTTGCGGCATCGGCATAACTTCAGGTGGTGCATTTGCTTCATTAAACATTCTGGAGGAAACAAGCTTTCTTGTAGGCACTTGGGCGAAATGCTCGCTCTGGATTTGTTTAATGAATGCACACAAACTCGGGTTCCTGGTGAATACAAAATACTGCGGTTTTCAGTCTTGTATTCCTACGGGAAATTTACTGGAAATTGACGGATCGGATGCACTATCGCGGTTTCGACGTGCATTTCTGGTTATACTGGAAATTGACGGATTGGAAGCACCATCGCGGTTTCGACGTGCATACTGGTTATACTGGAAATTAACGGATCGGAAGCACCATCGCGGTTTCGACGTGCATACCTGGTTATACTGGAAATTAACGGATCGGAAGCACCATCGCGGTTTCGACGTGCATACCTGGTTATACTGGTGATTGACGGATCGGAAGCACCATCGCGGTTTCGACGTGCATTCTGGTTATACTGGAAATTGACGGATCGGAAGCACCATCGCGGTTTCGACGTGCATTGCTGGTTATACTGGAAATTGACGGATCGGAAGCACCATCGCGGTTTCGACGTGCATACCTGGTTATACTGGTGTTTGACGAATCGGAAGCACCATCGCGGTTTCGACGTGTATTTCTGGTTATACTGGAAATTGACGGATCGGAAGCACCATCGCGGTTTCGACGTGCATTGCTGGTTATACTGGAAATTGACGGATCGAAGCACCATCGCGGTTTCGACGTGCATACCTGGTTATACTGGTGTTTGACGGATCGGAAGCACCATCGCGGTTTCGACGTGCATTTTGGTGTTCGCTCGGACACCTCGGGGCTGCTAAACCCGTACCAGCAGAAGATGCTGGCCCCTGAGGGTTACAGGAGACGGTACTACGCGGGCGGTTTGTAGTATCTTCAGGCAAAAAGCTAGGGCACCTCGGGGTTGCGAAGCCCGTGCCAGCAGTTAAGCTGCTGGCCCCGGAGGGTTACAGGAGACGGTACTACGCGGGCGGTCCGTAGTATCTTCAGGCAAAAAGCTAGGGCACCTCGGGGTTGCGAAGCCCGTGCCAGCAGTTAAGCTGCTAGCCCCGGAGGGTTACAGGTTACAGGTTACATGTTACAGGTTACAGAAGGGATTGGTGCTCTCTGACCCTTCGAAAGGACTGGAAACGGGCAGGGAATTCGGACACCTGGATCTGGGCTACTGGTAACATCTCTGGTACACGGTTCTGGTACATCTCGGCCTGAATTCCGAAGAATCCACCTGGGACTAGGCTATCTGGTACATCTAGGTTCGGTCGGCTTATCTGGAACAGGTTTTGTACAAAAGATTAAATAAAACCTTAAATACTACTGGGATAATTTTCAGGAATGCTCGGGCGCCAAATATCTGGTGAAAACAGGTCGGCGGACGGGCGTTTGCTGAATTATCTATACTCGAGTTCAAGTCCCTGCTCGGATACAGCCATGTAATATTCCACCCTTCTCATAAGGGTATATTAAAATTTAGCCGCGGGATAACTCACTGTCGAAGAGGTTCGGTGCTCTCGAGTATAAATAAATACAACAACAACGATAAGTTAGTAATAAATCAATATAATGTCTCTAAATGTATCATACAAAAATACGAACTGAACTGTATATCATACAATACGGAAATTATAAAAATTGTCAATTGCACGTTGAAATTCGGCTGGCGGTGTAGGCAGCCCACAAAGCGCCTCTGCGGAGGAGGTCACGAGGCTTGGAGATGTCCTTCCTCGGGCGGGGCGGCGAGTGTTCCCTTCCGCGCCGATCCGCGGGAAATTTTCCGCTCGCAACCGGCCGATGCCGAAGTTCCTAGGATATTGCTTGCAGGCGCCGTTCTTCTGCGAGTTTTACGAGTTAAAATATATGGCAAATTTTACCTGGAGATCGTTCGTGTATTTAGAGTTTACTGTGCGAGGCCTTCCTGGAAGTTAGTGTCTCCTCTAGGTGGATCCAGCGCGCAAATCAGTAGCACGCGCTTCCCAGGTGCGTAGATAGTTCTTGACCTCTCGCAGGTAGAACGGGGCGTTTATCGGACAGTCCGGCTGACGCGATAGCGTGTTATCGCTCCAGGTCGTTGCTTCGACTTTGTTTACGTTCGTTTGCGATCTGCGGACAGGGGATGCTAGCTTCAGGTCTTGCGGATCGGACGGTGGCTTCCGGTGCAGTGAAATGCTGTGAATCACACAAAATTAGTCTCCGCGGAAATCGGACAATTTGCGGGCCCTTCGTGCACTGCGGATAAATAGGATTTCGCGGTCGATAGGAATACGGGAGCGTCTGGATATGAGGAATGTAAAATATTCCAAGATCTCAACAGCATGTGCTGGAGCTTGCAATATTTCGGATTCGAACGCTACACTACTAACCAGAATTTACCGACATGATAGAATAGCGTTCAATACAGGTTATTTACAACGGGTGTGAACTATCTTAATCTTGCAAACAGTTCGTAACGACAAGATGGCGGTAGGAAATGTAGCCAGATTAGATAGCGGATCAGGTCAGGTATCTTCTTATCGGGTGAAGATCAGTCAGAGAGAGCTGCAGTTGGGCGGTCTTCGTATATATAGTATCGGGGTCCCTTATCTGCTGCTTCCGGTGGCGATTAGAGTAGGAGGGGAGATTCGCTTGCGCGTCGCCTTAACGTAACTTGCGGCATCGGATGTCGATCGGCTTATCTTCGGTTGGATCCGAAACGTTTAAAAAGCGCGCTGAATCTAATTCAAATGCTTTTTGAGCATCCCTAAGAATTAATCTCAGGGCGAAACGTTACACCTCTACTGGTTGACTCTCGGATAATACATGCGTAGGCAAAAATCGAGGTGTGGAGGTGTGTGATGGCCCCGGTGTGGAAGTGTATGATGATCCGGGAAGGAAAGAAACTTTGCCTGGGGTGCCTATCGCTCGCGGACGGGGCAAGATAGAGGGTGTGGATACTCTACGTTTAATGGTTATTGGCAAATAATCCGCTTTTGGTTTGCCCACTGACGCGCCTTCTTGCTTTATAGTTGTTAGCAATTCGGCGAGCGGTTTGGAAAGGGGTTTGAATTGCTCCGTTAAAATCGTTTGGGATTGGGCAATGTCTGCTTTTAAAGCCGCGTATTTTCTTTTTACGGCTTTTCTAGTTTTAAGCAACTCCCTAGCCAAACGCTTATCCATCTTTCGTTTGTGGATGTCCGACAGCCACTGAGTCCTTTTAAAAACTGGTTTTAATTATATATTTTAAAGTAACAATCGAATCCTTTCCTATATCTTCCCAAATTCATTTCGCTATCTTTATCTATAACTAAAAATCCATAACTGTCGTTCCAACAATACGCGCATAAATCTTTAAACTGCTCAAAAGTCATGTCGACGTTTACGTGATCGTCGTGTATGTGTTTTAGATTGGTTTTGTCTTGTTGAAAAACTACAATAAGATTTGCGTTATCTCTAATAAGTTGTTTAGGAATAGATGAATACGTTTGGCACAGATAAAAACAATCGATATTTCTATGTCGTCCGAAACAAAAATAATCCCTAATTATGCTTTGACTATCGCAAACCACGTCGTCGAATATGATGACAGAATTAGGTTTTGCATCTTTAGGTTGTTCAATTACAGACCCATCGAGATATTCATTCAACCCAATTTCTTTTATGGGTTTTAGAAGTTTCCTCAGGTACTGGTATTTTGGTTGATCCAGAGATTTACAATATAAATAAATGTTTTCGAATCGTAAACCGTTTGGATGTTCTAACAAGCTGATCATTATATTAGTTTTGCCGCAGTTAGATCTGCCAACAATAAGACATCTTTTACATCCTTCTCCCAATAACACGCTGTGTTTTCGATATTGTTGGGTTAACGCGCTAGCGTCGTGATTTACGATCGGTAGCGATTGACTCTGTTTCTCAATCTTAACTTTTCTCATTTCTTACCACCACCACCCGTGATGTGTACATTAAAAACTGAGCCCAACCTACCTAGTATCGAAATTATATAAGTAAAATTTCTTTAAAGTGTATGCAGTTGCGGCGCAACTATCGTACGTGTAATATGAAAGAAGAAAGTATTTGTCGTCGTCGTCGCCTCCGTCGAGGAAGAAAAGGTCGCGGTGTATTAAATACGCTCATAGATAAGTTGCCGTTTGAATTGCACGTGCCGGGATATAGATTTTGCGGTCCGGGCACTCGTCTAAAGAAAAGACTTGCACGCGGAGATCGAGGAATCAATCAGCTGGACGAGGCGTGTAAAGAACACGACATCGCGTATTCGCAACATCAAGATCTTCAAAGACGACACGAAGCCGATAGATTACTTGCCGACAAGGCGTGGACACGTTTTCGTTCGAGAGACGCAAATTTAGGGGAAAAGGCGGCGGCACTAGCTATAACCGGTGTTATGAAAGGAAAAACTAAGCTGGGGATGGGAGGCCGTCGGCCTAAAAGAAGTGGTGGCGCTATAAGCTTTAAGAGTGCAGTTACTCGCGCTAGAAACCGGCTCAAAGAAAATAAAGGGCGCCGCAACAACTTATTGGCGGCCTCTAAACTGGCTCTAGGTTCAATCGCGAACAACAAAATTACGCGACCAAGAAGTAGAATAATAAAAATTCCTAAAACGGGAGCTATTTTACCGCTCATCCCCATATTTGCCGCATTAAGCGCTCTTGGAGCATTGGGAGGGGGAGCTGCGGCGGTCGCCAAAGCTGTTGGAGATGCCAAAAGTGCCGCCAAAGATTTAAAAGAAAAGGAGCGGCATAATAAGACGATGGAAGCAATATAGCCTTTGGAAAAGGTTTACATTTGGCGCCATATAAAAGAGGTTTTCGGATTATACTTGAAACCGTATCAACTAACAAAAAACTAACTGTGAAGCTGCCTCGACGCGCACTAACAAACGTCGATTTAATTAAGTACGCAAAAATATTAAAAATTCCAAATTTTAGGGATGTATACATGCGTAACGATTTACCTTTAAGGATTCCTGAGAACGAAGCCGGTATTGTAAATTTAGACGATAAAGTAGGCCCGGGTACTCATTGGACTGCTTACGTAAAACGTAGTAAAAATATTAGATACTTTGATAGTATAGGGCATTTAAAACCACCCCTAGAATTAATAAAATATTTTCGTAGCGACGGCAGCGGCGGCAGGAAGAATAAGATTACATATAATTTCGAGAGATATCAGGACGTAAATTCTTATAATTGCGGACATTTTTGTTTACAGTTTTTATATAGCTACTCAAATTGACTTTTACCGGCAGTTTACGTTCGATTCTCGAATGTAGCATTTCACAATGTCTTTCATTTTTACGCTTACTGGAAGATCGTCCGTTTTAAGTTCCGATTTCAATCCCCCGATTTTCCTGGACGAAGAAAACGAGTACGTTATGGGTTTACTTAGTTTTGAATCCTACAACACCATACCTAACGTAAACAAATTTAACAATAGTTTTCAGCTTACCGGTCGGCCAGAAATCGTGCTACCCGATGGAGCATACGAAATTAACGATATCAATGAATATATTCAAATGCAGCTCAGCCGCGAAAACCATGAATCGGTTTCAATAAGAGGTATTAACAGCACTATGAAAACCCGAATTAAATCCTCTCACGAAATAGATTTCACATCGGAGCGCTCAATAGGACCATTGTTGGGATTCGAAAGATCAAAGTATAAAACCGAAAAAACCCACACGTCTGAAAATGTAACAAACATCATGAATATAAATTCCATATTAATCCACTGTAACGTGGCTTTAGGTTCCTATAAGAATGGCACACCGGGTCATATAATTCATCAATTCTTTCCTACCGTGCCGTCTGGTTTTAAAATAGTGGAGTCTCCAAATCCGGTTGTCTATCTCCCAATAAGCACAAAAACAATTACAAACATAACGATTAAAATACTCGATCAAGACGACAAACCCATCAGTTTCAGTTCGGAAACTGTAACGGTAGGTTTGCATTTGAAGAAGGTGTAATGGGTTTTCGATTTAATTCCTACTATCCCGAGCATCCGATCGCCAATAATAGTCCATTGTTAAAAACATATAACAAGCGACACACCAAGTGTTTGAAGATCAGTAGGAAGTCAGCGCCCGATCGGTTGACAAAGAAGAACCAAGCGTTTCTCAAATCGCTCGGCTTCCAGTTGTTTTCACAATGAGTATTTTAAATATTGGCGAAAAAGTTCTTGTTGACAATTCAATTGTTAGCAAGGAAATACATACCCACCAACCTTATACTAATCGCTTTGAAAACAACGATGAAATTCGCATACCGATTCAAGAGGATATGTCAACTCTTCCTGGTTTAAGCTACCTATACATAGAAGGAAAACTACAGAAATCTACGGGAGTGCCTACATTAACCGCAAAATTCGTAAATAATGGAATTGCCCACCTATTTAGCGAAATTAGGTATGAAATGAATGGAATCGTAGTAGATTCGGTAATTAAACCCGGTATCGCGTCTACAATGAAAGGTTATGTCTCGTACACAACCGACAATGTTAAAAAACTGCAAAACGCCGGATGGCTTCCGCAAGCGGGCGACTCAGTAACAGATGCATCCGGCAATTTTAATGTTTGCGTACCGCTGAAAATGTTGCTGGGATTCGCCGAGGATTACGGCAAGGTAATACTAAATATCAGGCAGGAATTGGTCTTAATTCGAAGCAATACCGACAATGATGCCGTAATTAGTACAGACGATACCGAAGTTATTAAAGTCACAATTGAAAACATTTATTGGAAAGTTCATCATATTACTGCGGGTCTTGCTCAAGAATTAGCTTTCACTAAATACATAGATCAGAATATCGACACCCCGGTGACGTTTAGATGTTGGCAGCATCATGTAGTTTCGGCCGTAAATCAAGCTACTCAACATTCGCACGCTATTGCCACCAGCACAAAATTGGAAACTCCGCGACACATTATAGTGGGTTTTCACACAAATCGCGAGGGTCAAATAGATAAAAACATGAGCGAATTCGATCATTGCAATATTAAAAATCTCAAAGTTTATTTAAACACAGAAAGGCGCCCTTACGATAATTTAAATATAGATTTCCAAAAGAATCATTATGCAACCCTATATCAAATGTATTCTCAATTTCAATCTACTTATTATAATAAACGCGATGAACCGCTATTTTCTCCAAACGAGTTCAAAACGAAAGCGCCTCTCATCGTTGTAGATTGTTCTAATCAAAAAGACTACCTGCAGGCAAATGCCGTAGTGCTTAGATTAGAATTTGACACCGCGAACAATGTTGCCGCCAATACAACTGCGTACTGTTTAGTTTTGCACGACAGAGTATTTACCTACAACGCTCTCACTAAAGCAGTTAAACAATTGTAATCAGCAGCAGCATGTTTGTCATATTAGATTTGCAAGGTTTTAAGATATCCGAAAAGAAGTTTTTGCCAAAGGAATGAGCTGCTTACGATGGAGACGCCGTTTCGCAATATATCTTCAGGGCTCCGCCGCATTTAGAAAAAGAAGCAAAATGGCTCATGAACAATCACCATTGCATTAATTGGAACGAAGGGTTTACTCCGGCCTTTATGTTTCCGAAGATCCTTTAACGACTTGTTCGAGATGCCGATGTAATATACGTAAAAGGACGTGAAAAAGCCACATTTTTAAGAAATTACATTAACAAACACATCGTCGAGATAGAAGAACAACCGGCACTGTCTGCTTCAAAACCGGCCTGCATGCATCATTCGCAATCTTTTTGTTACTGCGCCTTATCCAATGTTTATCATTTACACAAACACTATGTGATGCAATATGTATCTGCTCCCGAAATGTATAATTAAAGGTAAATAAAAACAACAACTTTTATAAACGTGTTTTATTTTACATTTCTATGGAATAATGGCCCCATGGGATGGTATCTATTCTATTTTCTAATATATGGCGTTTATCATCTAAAGCACTAAGAGCTACCTTAGTCTGCCTTACACTATGTACATTATGCTTAGTAGATGTTATTAAATTTTGATTTCTGTAAATTTCGACTTCGTCCTGCAAACATTTCAAGTAATCGTCAAAGCAGATTGTATTTTTTACCACACAACTCTTTACACCTTTTGCTTTTTTTACTACTTTGGTTTTGTTGGTGTTAATGTCCACCTTGAGGCTGTAAAGTTTACTCTTCAAGCTCACAAATTCTGTCATTATTTCCCCATTATTTTCGTCCTTCATCAAACCTAACACTTTTTTGTTTACTCTAGGAATTTCAAATACATTATTTTCCGGATAATCTGAAGTGCCAAATTTATGTAAATCTTGCTTTATAATCTCGTAAACATTTTCGGAAGTAATTTCGTAAATTAGCGAGTCCGTGTCTGTGTATAAAAGCTTGCAATTTTGGGGGGGAAATCACGACATCATATAATTATAATGAAAATCGTAAACGCAAATTTTGGATAAATCTAAAATACACATTCCTATGTAGACAGGTTTCATAAACCAAATTTCCGTTTTCTTTAGTTCAATTGCCACAATATGTTTATCGAATATAGACCTACTATGAAAATTTGGTTTCGAAATATAATACCTAGCTCCGAAACGGCTATCCCACCTGGAAACTAATTTGATGTTTTTATGTTTTCTTACATTTTGCATAGTCTTGCCAAAAACAGCGTTATTCATTAATTTATAAAGATTTTTTTCAAACTCGTTCCTGGCCGCGGTTCTCAATTTTGTATTTAGATCGATGTATTGTTTTAACCAGGTTGATTGGTCGAATGTTAAAACGCGATGAATTCTAACAAGTTTTAAACCAGCCGCCAAACACTGCTTCAAATTACGATAATGTATGACATATTTTTCCTTGTTATATAAAGTAGTTAGCAATTTTTTTTGTTTTGATCCAGGAGGATAGCCGTGTTCGGAACAAAAAGGTAAACTTTTATGTGGGTCATGTAACGTTTGCGGATACTCTACGTCAACTTCTAGTATGTACCCTTTTGAAGCATCGTCAGCTATAGCGTTAACATTTAAATTTTCAACTTCAAAATCAGAGAGCCATCTAAAGCCCTTATATGGAAGGGCCTGACTCATCCCCCACCCGTACAAGTTGTTGACGTCATAATACATCAGGTACTTATGGGCTTTAGAAGGGTCGGACTGACCATCTTTCATAAAGTGATTATTTGCTTTACTATACTTACTAATACATTGACAAATCCCTCCTCGAATTCCTTTTTCTATAAAAAGAAGCATATTTATATCGGAAAGGAGTTCTAATTGAATTTTGGTATACTTTAACATTGCATCCCAAGTGAAACCGGGTGTTGTGTAATACCAGGCCGGATCTAAACCGTATGTATCGAAACAATACGGAAAATATTGTCACACTAATAATTTTATTTATGAAAGTGTAAATCTAAATATTTTTTGTGTGTGTATTTTTTTTTTCATTATTTGATAATTTGATTTTCTTTTTTTGTGCCAATAAAAGACATTATTATTATTATTATTATTATTACAACTTCTTCTAAAGTTTTCAAATACATCCGCCAATAATAATATGTCTGTTTTCAGGTACAGGTCCGAATAGTCGCCTAAATTCTTAATTTGAAATGTTTGCCAAACAGTTTGAGCATGCTGATAATCGTTTTCGCTTATATCGGAATCTGTTAATCTACTAAAAAAATGTTCTTTAGCCGGAAGCGACTCTTCCTCAAATTTTTCATAATTTGTCATATATTCGTAAGGATAAACCCACTTCTTGGAAAGCAAGGAAATTTTAAAATTATCCAAATGCGAATTTTGTTCCCTCAAAATTTTAAAATCACCCGGTTGCAAATAGGATGCCAATTTTTCTAAAGAAGAATTCATAAATCGAAACGAATCTATAAATTTAAATTTAATACCATCTCCGTCGATAGTTTTCGTAAAAGAAATATAGCGCTCCTTGTTTAGCGGCAACAGGCTTATATTACCGGGTATAGCTTTAACTAGGGTTTTAACAAAGAAGTGACTATCGTAACCGCTAAAATTATGAAACACCACGGGAATAATTCTAGGTGTTTTATAATTTAGATTGCAATTACTATGAGCGGGTCCCCTAAATTTTCCAGTCATGTGACAATGATCAAGCACGCGTTTTCTCACTTCTGACACATCCCCTAAAACGAATTCCTGCTCGCAAATATGACAGACCGGGGCTAGAAGAGCTTCATTTTTCTGTTGTTCACTAATTTGCATTAGTTTGTAGCGGTTAAAATATTGTTTTAAATTGCCCGAAATATTTTGTAATTCTTTTACATACCATTCAATACAATCTGCTCCGCGATAGCTTCGAAAATAGCTGAGCGAATTATCAAAAGTACAGTGCAGATAGTAACCAATGCTACACGCCTCATGGTCTTGATACCTGGCTGTACTTTTGTTCACCGGGCTGTCGTTTACCTCCTTAAGAATGGCCTCTAGGTCGCTGTAAACAATAAAAGGACAAAGCTCCTTAAATTAAAATCCTTAAATTCTAAAAACGTGCCGGGCTCGGGAAGATTTACTTTGCACTTGATCATTGCTATACAGTCCACCGTATGTGCGCCAAGTTTATTTACACTTCCAAAATACTGAAGACATCTATCGCAAATGAATTTTTTATCTTTTCGCTTTGACAGTTGCGAACTCACCAGTCTGGACAAGTTTTTAATTAAACAGAAATGCAGCTTCACAGACGGCACGTCTTCGTCGTCTTCTTCTTCCATGTCTGGTTCCATCCCATATTGTTGATTAATTTCGTATTTTTCATCTTCATAATATTCTTGTATCATTAAGAGGTTAATGTGAACGGCTTGCTGGTTTGAAGTCAAATAGGCTGGCGATGTAGAGTAAAGTTGTTCCCTCACGGAAAGAACATACACATTGACTGATACATTGTTTTGTTTCTCAAATTTCGGAATCTGTCTTAGCGTCATTGGAAACTCGATGCCCTCCAAATTCAAATGGTGTCTATAATCTGGATAACTTGACACCAGATTTAAATTACTGTTAGCAGGAAACAGGTGAGCCATCACACTCCATGCAAAACAGGCCTCGTCGTTTAAATTTTTAATATTAATAACTGCCTTCTTTCTTTCAATTTCGGGAGGTAAACGAATAAAGGAGTTACCGTGGAACAGTTGTTCGCATCTATTGATATTGACAAAAAGCGAAAGAATCTCGTGTAGCGCCCATCCGGATTCCCCCTCTTCAAAAACAGACACCTTGTTTAGAATTTTTGATGAAACATGTTCTTGAAACCATTGTTTTAAATTTGGCAGGTCCTCTTGGAGAATTAGCTGATTTTTAGTGGTAAAGTATTTTGTGGAGAAAATTTCCGAATTTGCAGTTTCTTTTATAAATTCCGCACAAAACACCGTATTAACTTTAATTACACTATTATTTTTAAGGACATTTCCAATTTTTCTTTTAAACAATACGCGGCAATCTTCTAGAAATTCTTCAATTTTTCAAGTCGACACTCGAATGCGCTCTCCACGTTTTGCCAGTTTACACGTTCATATAATTTGGAATTTTTGTCGCCAGATATCCCGGTTCCAATTTTTTTAAGCAGCACCTGGTACCTTTTCAAATGTCCTATTGATGTTTCGACATGCTTGCGAACTCCAATTGACTTGCAGCTTTTCAGTAATCTTGATAATAACCGAATATTGTTTACATTAATTGTCAAACTTTTTAAAATTTTATCACGTGCCGAAGGTAGGTTTTTAAAGATTTTATAGCACTTTTCGATGACTTCTACGGCCGCACTGCTAACTCGCGCAATTTCATTTACGTTGGACATGTTTTCAAAAACTGTAACATACTGACGAAGTACTAGCTGGCGTTTGTCTTTATACTAATCTTGAATGGCGTTCTCTAGAATTATTTTTAAAAAACCACACGTCCACATTGAAAATATCCTTCATGCCTTTCAATTAATTTACATAGTAAAAGCTGCATTTATCAAAGCTGTTCTTGAAATAATAAAAATATACGCTGCGACTTTTACCGAGCGCCAGTGTTAATTGTTAAGAGTTGTCATTTTTGGAGCATAATTTCAATTATTGTTAAAATTAGATATTGCACACTGGCGAAAAGCCTTTACAGGCTACAATACAAAAGCTAGCTCATGAAAAACCCTAATCGGGAACAAATAAAGCTAATTTATTGGCACATATATGCAAATATAAAGGCACCTTTTACATATTTAAGCTGCAAGTAATGCATAAACTGGAATGGCAGCGGTTTTGAATTTATAATATCGCCCGTGACATTACTGCAAGTATAATTAAAGCAGAGCTGGAGGCGATTCGCACCTGGCATACAGCTAATTACATAAACCGGAATGAAATTGAACACTTAAACCTACCTTGCCGAAACAACTGAAAACGTTTACTTGATCGCTATGCATATTTGTGAACAAATAATGACACATATAGGTAACAACCTTGTTCATATTCCATTTAAAAATAAAAACAGCAAATAAATCTAACATATGGCTGCACACTGGTAAAAAGCCTTCTACTTGTTTCATTTACGCTACAAGTTTAAGAATGTTGTTAGTATAGACTGGAATGGTAGTGGTCTTGAATTAATACTTTCGCTTGAGTCATTAGCGCAAATATAAACTTCCGCTAATTGCATCAGCCGCTGAGCCGGTTCGTGCTTGACATTGAATATAAATGAAATTAGATTTGGTTCTAATGTTAATACCTTAAAATATGTGAATGTAGCTTATACGCATAAGGAAGAGTCACCATTTTTAGACTTAATTACAAATTTTACTAAGCGTATGTAGGCAAAACAACAATAACAAACTAAACTAAAAAATAGCCGATTGGACTGGAATGGCAGTGAACTTGAAATTCATACTTTCGCCTCTGCAAGTATGAACGCAAAATTACAACAGCCGCTGACCTTAAATTTAATACCGTTTACATGCTAATTACATTAGCCGGCATGGAATATAAATGAAATTTAACAGAAATTTCTGAGGTGCCCCGTAAAAATATGTAGATGCGAATGACAAAACGAAAAAATTGGCCTTTAATTTGTAGTCTATTTAAATATATAAAAGATGATGTAATATTGAGCCTTCTCTCCGCGCAGCGAGATAAGGACCTTAAATGCCTAGTTCTATAAAAATATGATGATCTTGAACCTTCCTTCTAACGTGAGCATGGGGGTCCCAACTGGAATGCCTAGTACTGCACAAATCTGATGCGACCTTGGCCACTCCTGCATTTTTTACCCGAAACACGGGGCCCCCGGGGTTGATGTTATTCGCATCTAGTAACTTTTGACCCGGTTTCCACGATGGCAAGATGACACTCAAGATAACGAAGATGCCACGCCCCTCGAGGCTGGTGTTGCGCAATATCTTACATTTTTAATATAAAAATTTACCCGAAAATATATACTTGAACATGGGGCCCCGGCGGCTGACGCAATATTACGAATCTAGGGCTCTGCCCCGCGCGATGTGAACTTTGACATTTATATCCAGAACCCGTAGCGAACCACCTTTCCCCCTTCCCCCACCCCCCGCCCCGCGCCGCGAGGTAAGGGTTGAACGATTTAAGTTACTAGGGACGTTTCTTATGCCGCATACTGTATGTTAGCAATCGGTGACCTTGAAGTGGCCCACTGTCAGACACCCAAAATTGGTGGGCCCACTGTCAGACTCCCGAAAATTGGTTTGGGGTCAAGTGAGGTCATTTTATCGTAGAACCCGTCTATCTCTACTACTCTCGGGGCTCCGCCCATCTCCAAAGGGGCCCTTGGGGCTTCGCCCATCTCTAAGGGGACCTTCGGGGCTCCGCCCCTCTTCAAGAGGGCCCTCTTGGCTCCGCCCATTTTCAAGCGGATCGTTGGGGCTCCACCCTTCTCCAAGAGGTCCTTCAGGTCCCCGCTCCTCTTCAAGGGGGTTCTCAGGACACACACGTCTGGATCGTTCTTCTTTATTATATAGAGGATTGTCCATCGTTGGTTTAATTGCGCCTGCAAACACCAAAGGTGCTTAAACGTCGACAAAAACTAACAGGTGCGTAATATAGGTATAAAAGTTTAGTGATTTTTGCTGTGAACTCAGTAAATTGGTAAAACACTAAATAATAATTTTTATATTTTTTAAAATATTTTCAGTTATTCGTTACAAAAAACATTGTACCTAATTCCTTCGGGAAGAAATTTCCCGAATTCGCACTACATGCAGCACTCCCGTCGGTCGTGCTGCAAACAAAGTGTTCATTCGGGAAAATTACGAACTTGTTAGGTAAATAACTAGTAGAGTAGTATGTCTTTTATGTAGCAAATACGACAAAAAGTTATTAAGAGAAGTTGCTTAGAATCAACATCTAGGTTCCTATACCAAATTTCAAAATCCTCTGCCAACTTTGATCTCTCACATTATCTTTTATGTTTAGGCCCCATATCAAAGAATTTTACTTTTAACAAAGACGGCTATTGAAAAACAAAAATTTTTAACAAGGTTTTTTTGTTATGAAATAAAAAACTTTGTTAAAAATAAAATTCTTTGATTTGGGAAATAAACATTAAAGAAATATTTGTCACATAAAAAGCATGTTACGGTATAAAATGCTCAGATCGACATTGATCGAGAGCACTGTCAAAAATCGGATAAAAACTACAGGGTTCGCCGGCTTTACTAAAAAGAACACAGATCTTAATGTGTTGGAGCAGATTTCGTTGCTCCGATTCCTCGCACTTAGCGCAGTCGGGAAGGCGTGGTTCGAGAGTACAAAGAAAAACCAGCGGCACTTACCCTAAAGATTGCTTAAAAGAATTGCCTAAGGACGCCACTCGTTTTGTAAATTAACCGCCCTCGTGACCCAAAACGAGAAATATCACAGGGCTCTACTGAAGATGCACTGGGTTAGCTGCACGCTGCGAAGCGCTGTCCACTAGGTTCCCTCCAAGTCGGGCGGTATGCACCAGGTGGCCTTAATGACTTACCTTATGACCACCTCCATAAAGGAGCTCAAAAGAATTTACTCAAGCCAAAAACTATATGGCTTTTCCAATAAAAGCACGTGTTCTAGCTTCACATTGGATTACACTTGGCTTTTCGCCACATTAGGATTGAAGATCCACAGATTTCAGGTGAAGTCAATTAAACAAACTAAGTGTAATTATATTATTATTTAATGAATGAAAATCGACACACACAGGGCCACAAGTTGGCCATAGGAAGGTAACGTACACCCTAACTGAAAATTGTCGGGGTTCCCAAGCAAACGTTAACTTAATGACGAAGTACAATACACAAGTTATTTGAAGGGCTTTGCCAAAAGCCAAGCGGTGACTGCAGAAGGTCGAGGACTGCAGAAGACGGCGTCCACAAAGATCAAGGTTACGTCCCGCAGCGAACGTAGAACAGGGTTGCCCAAAGGGGTTGAGCGAAAGAGTCGAAGGGCTATTGCACCCTCACTACATGAGAACAGCAACTAACGGCGGTGGCCATTGGCGATGTAGAAAGAAGGACGTAACTAAATTTGCAACTGCACAATCCCCCGTACGAGGAATTACTTCGGCACGATATACAAACGCCTTATTTGGATTTGCACTATGGCAAACTGTACTCCCCGAAATCCAAAGGGGCAAAGGACACGATAACGGGCGCCTGGAACCAAGGTTTACGTCAAGTAACGCCCGCACTTGCCACTAGAATCTTAACAATCACTGGCCACAGGGCACTCACAAATGTTCTTAATGAAAACGAAATTCGGGCCTAAAACCGCCGCCGCCCGCGGAAAACGCGAGCGACGGGGGACGATTTTTTACACCACTCTCTTGCTTGATGGCTCGTTCTTTATTCATTCGAAATTTAGAAGCGAAACAATGATTACCCCTCCGGGCCGGAATAATGCATCTCTCTTGAACAGTGACAAATGGAATTTTCTGTCTCACTTATTGCACAACGAAATGTAAGGTTGCCAAAGTATTCCGGGAAAGTCCCGGTTAAAGCACAAAGAAAACGGTTCCCACGCACTTGCCACGCCACGTACAGAAATTCCATAAGCTTAAATATCAGATTGCAAGGACAACAAGAAGCAATACGCGGAACTCGAAGCGTTAACCCGCATTATCGGCAATACGAACTCAAAGAAGGAATTCACGGTCACGAGCATCTAAACGCTGGCTAAAATGAATTTGAATATAAGCTAGTACAGGGCCGAATCCAGTGAAATTTTAAATAGAATAATTTCAGCTTAAAAGCACTAATAACACCCAATAGTGGAATTGATGACAAGGATAGCTTAATGACGTCAAAATCACTTAACAAGCACTTTATTTAGTTAGAAAATGGCGTTTTTCGAAATTGTGTATATACACATGATATACATATATATCATATAGTCGGCGGTCGAACATCCCGGGTCGCAGACCCGGGACTCCCGGCCAAACAAGCCATACGCTAAATAAATAAATAAATTTTAATCCTAGACAGCAAATTCTTTTCTCAAAGTCTGAAAACTTGGATCTAATTGTAATGTTTACTAATTTGTCTATTTCAGCTGTTTTCGCTGAAATTCCCGTAACTTTTACATCAACTTTCTTTTCGTTTAAATTTAATATTTGCATTCTAAGCTCAAACCGAGGCTCAAACCATTCGGAATTAGCTGCTTGTACATATATGATTGCCGTCGGCAATAAACAAATATTTTCCGTGTTGGCAGAATATGCCCCCATATTACAAACGTTAGTCGTTATTCCGTTTGCCGCATTGTCAACACTTTGTGTGACCACTTCCGCATTGTGTTCCCTATTATTAATACAAGAAGCTGCCTGCTCGCCGCCCCTGTTATCCGCATTAGCAGGTGCTACACTTTCTCCATAATCATGCAACAACACGTTATGTAATCAACCACATTTAAAACACCCCCGATTTTTACAACTTCTTGCGGAGTGGCCCGGATTCAAACAATTGAAACACAACCTCTGTTCAACAATAATAACCCTTTCTGTTGTCTGCCTAGACATCTTTTTAAACTTTTCACATTTATAAATTTTATGGGTACCTTGCCAAATTGTACAGTGTACACCTTTCATCTGCCGCAACAAATACAGACTTAATTCTTTTTTCTCCATGTGAATCGCCTAATGAACTCTAACCCTTCCAAGAAGTCACATCTATTCTGTAAAAACTCCTTAAAAGATGCTAACGTTGGAATCTGCTTTGCATTATTTACACCTTCCCATGTTCTTAAAGTTACATTGTGCAACTTCTGGCTAATAACAAATATAAGCAAAGGACCCCAATTTTCTGTTTGAACACTCAAATTGCTCAAACCTCCCAATGATTTAATTAAGGTGTCTGTTAATGAGCGTAACCCTACAAAACTTTCCTTTTGCAATTTCGGGATATCAAATATACTTTTAATCAAACTGTCAACTGTTAATCGTGGATTATCAAACCGCTGTTCTAATAAATCCCAAGCTACCTTATAATTTTCATCGGTTAATTCAATGCTACGTAAAATTTGTTTAGCTTCTTTTTTGCAGGCTCTCTTTAAATAAAATAGTTTTTGTACATTACTAATACCAGTATTGTTATGAACTATAGCTTCAAATAAATTCATAAACTCGTTCCAAGATTCATAATTTCCATAAAAATCAGGAATTTGCAAACTTGGCAATTTAACCTGTGATTCGAGTGTTGACTGAGTACTAATATTATTAATTGTAGGAGTACTATTTCTCCCTTCTATTAATGATTTAGCAGAGCCCATAACTTTATAAAATTTCTCCTCAAAAGTATCTTTCAAATTCTGATCATCTAAATCACCATTTTTAATACATTCTAACTCGAATTGTACTTCTAAAAACTTTGATAATAAACCTTCCGCTTGCGTAATTCTAAATTTTAAATTATGATATTTATCGGGCGTCGCCCGATACGGGCGTACAATATTGAATAAAACTCTCCAAATTATCTAGCTGCGATACAATAAGATCACGTGTTTTTTCTAACCTTAATATTTCTTTAAACGCTTTCGGAATTTTTACAGGTTATTTTATTCAAGGGTAAAATATAACATATAAGGAACTCAGCTTCCAAACAAAAATTGACAACACTGTACCTCGTATTGCAGGTGCTGTCTCGCTTGCAGCTGTGGGTCCGTCGGCTTCTCTTGTGTGACGTAGCGTCTGGCTAGCCCCCTCCACCGATCGGTCGATAATCCTTCAGTACGCGTGCACTTAGCAATCGAACGCTCTGGTCGATTTCCCGCCGAAGCAACGTTGTTTTCAATTATATCGAACACTCAGGTCGATTTTTCACCTTTTTCTTCACTAGGACGAACACTCTGGTCGCCTGCCGAAACCAACAATTCACCAAATCACGATCCCTAGCTCGAAGTAACCAAATGTGCGAGCTCGTAGGTTAATATGAGTTTTTAATTAGTGGACTGTATTATCTGCTGCTTCCATCGCCAATCGCCAGGAATCGCTTTAAATGATGTTGGAGTAAAACACTTCACTACTTTTTAATGCCTTTAATTAACTAATGACAAATACAACACATTTTAAAT
Source organism: Agriotes lineatus (assembly GCA_940337035.1). NCBI lineage: Eukaryota > Metazoa > Arthropoda > Insecta > Coleoptera > Elateridae > Agriotes > Agriotes lineatus. The sequence goes on from CALNHX010000160.1 coordinate 376,654, forward strand.
GCTAGGACATCTAGCTCAGCGCCGCAGCACAACCTTTCGCATTGACAAGCAGTTGTGTAGACTCTGTAAAATGTAAGAAGTACATGATGACTCAGCCAAATCTGACCGGCAAGCTCCAGTCAGCTGATGGGCAGTGGCGTAGGGTTTTCGTTGTAAAGTTGGGGTACTTGTATATTACAAAATATAGAACTTTTGAGTATCAAATTATTGTATTTAGTATATTCTGGAGATTTTGTAAAGACACCGTATTACATTTAGCAAGGAAAGACAAGAAATCACATTGCGAAACAAGAATTACACCTCCAGAATAGCTAACTGCAAATGCTAGGTTATAGGTTATAGAGTGCGCGTTCCGCGTGCTGCGCCACTGAGTTCCAACCTCCCCTTAAATTTGAATGTGAACTCGTCTAGACGAGAACTCGTTTCTGCGCATTATGTACTTCTTACATTTTACAGAGTCTACCCTTTCGCTGCTACCGCGGCCCTCAGACTATATGAAGGGTGGGGCGCAAACAGCTGTTATGATTTATAACATCCGGATTTCTTCAATAGTTTATCGGTTTCAGTAAGGTAATGGTTGCCATATACGGTAAAGGCACATTACCGTACAATTTCAGTTATGACTTAGTTACCAGCCTGTTTTTGTATATAAGTAAATAAAGTCTTCATATCCTGAAACCGGTAAACTATATTTACATATTTAAATAAATACTATACATTTAACTATTACAAACAATTGTGGTTATATAATATTCAATATTATGAAATACATATCATAAATTAATTATAAAATGTCACTTGTTAGTAAACAATAATCCAAATACGATTCTATATGTTGTAGGTGTTTTGTCTAATTTCTTTCTCACTGTAGGGTTTCACGTTAAACTGTCTTCCCACTGCAGGAAAAGATAGTTTCTGATTTAAGCAATTAATAACTTAACCACCCATCTTATTGCTTATTTTGTTGTTTCGCCTTCTTGCACGTTTCATATTTGGCAAATATTGAAGGAAAACTCAATTGACATAAATGGAACTTAATTGTTGAATGGTGAAATATAGTTGACATATGTGAATATTATTCGATAAGGGAAGCACAATTGATAAATGGTAAAAAGCAATTGAAAATCCCTGTATGTAGCATGTTTACTAAATCTCCGAAATACACCGACCATGTATTCAAACGGACGTCTGCGACGATCATGGCGAATAGTGAGATGAGTGTGGGTGAGCTTAAACATCAAGTAGGCTGGAAATCTTCTACGGTTGCTAATGTTACATTGACGATTCAATCGTGAACAAATTGGTTGAGTTGTTAGTGGAGCTAGTGTTGCGCCAATGTCGTCAGTTGAATAAGAATAAGTAACTCGAAACTGCTGATATTCAAATATCAAATAATAATGGTAGTGGAAGCGGTTAGCAGTTAAATTTGGAAGAAAACTGCACTTAATGATGAAAGCAAACGGTTTTCAGGGATTATACAAAATACCTTAAGGAACGATTTTGCCGGCAGTACCCAAAATTTCTTCCCTTAGTACTCAAAATGGCAGCTATTTTCCATATTTACTGTAAAAATTAAGTTAAAAAAAATTGATAACGATAGCGGCTGGTTGGGAATCTTAACCAACTGAGGAATTATTGAAAAAGGATCAGCAGAAGGTGTTCTCAAGGTATATCAATTCAGAACTAAGTTAAATCCCGTAAATTTCTCGATAGTACTTAAACTATGAATACTTCATTATAAACTGTTTTTGTAGGTTACTCATATTACCAAGGCTCGGTTTATTCACCAGGTTACAGCTGCTGTGCTTTACACTTTAATGATTGAAGCCTATGAAATACAAAGTCCAGATAGACAGAAACCTTTTGAGGAATGGTTATTACAAATCTCGCTTGATTCACCAACCGTTATGTTCTGGCTTATGGTTTTTAGTTTTGAATTTATTTTACTAAATTTTGTCAGATCAATAAGACAAGGCGATTATATTTTATTTAAGGAGAGTTTACAGCAAATGATGCCATGGTTTACCTGTTTGATCATACGAATTAAGCACGCTGGCTAGCAATTCATTTGAAGGATCTAGAAGACTTGGAAGTAAAAGCTCCATCTGTCCATGCCGAGTTTTGTAAAGGTTTGTAAATAAAGGAATATTTGACGGTAGCATAGCAATATTTAGTAATTAAATTTTTAGGCCATTTTGTAATTTATAAGTCATCTGGATCATTTTTGGGATTGGCGATAGATCAAGCTCATGAACAAAATAATGCATTGGTAAAAGAATCTGGGAGAGCTATTGGTCTTACTCAAGATCCGGCATCTCTGCGACTCTTTACTGTTGCTGGTCCACAAATAAGTTATATTTTGAAAGAATATGAGTCCCATATATTTAAACCAGCTGTTAAAAGTCGTCATCATGAAAATTATCCTGCTTTTCAAAGAAAATACTTCGAGTATTGTATTGCAATGAAAGACAGCTTTACACAAATGGGTAACCCATTCCTAGAACACGGCAAAGAACTGGTAGCTTTAGATACACGGGTAGTTGCAACACAAGCCTCAGCCGAGGCTTTATACAGTTTAGAAAAATCCGGTAAAGACATGTATGAATCATTTATTAAAGAAAGATTTGTAGAAGGTACAAAATCTATGCATGACCCTATAAAAAAAAATAAAATAAAGATATTCTCTCCGCTGCAAATAAAAAAGTCTGCAAATGCAATTAGAGAAAATACTTTAAAGGGTGATGTCCAGCTATTTTCAAGGCTTTTTATAATTGCAAGGGAAGGTCACCTTGATATAGACGTTTTTTTAAGTATGAGAATCATAACTACCCGCCCTCGTTAGCGGCTAACAGACTACTACGCCAAGGAACGAAAGCGGACTTGGCTGAAAAATTTGAATCTTTAGGAGGTGCACACGATATTCCTGAAATATTTGATTGCATTATTTACGATGGCGCAGCATTAGTACAAAAGATCAGACCTAAAAATTCGAAAACATTTCAGGACTATTTTGATATAGACCTGAAGGTCTATGTAATGCGGGATGTTCAAAAAACAAAATGTAAAAGGCTTGATTTTGTTTGGGATTTGTATTTGCCAAATAGTTTAAAAAGACAGGAAAGAGAGGGTCGAGGACTTGGGTCTCGGAGACAAGTTTCACACAACACTTATTTGCCTTCGGACTGGTTCAATTTTCTTCGAACCGGCGTGAAAACAGCAGCCAAAAGATAGCAGCTAATTTTAACGACGATGCCCGAAGCGACTACAAAATCAAAAAAATGTAGATAGCCACACACAATACCACGTATAAGCTATTATTCGATTTCCTTAGTTTAAAAAGCATACACAGCCAGAAATACGTAAGGAATAAATATCTATATTAACAATAATATCCTAACAACTAAATAAATGCAAGCTGTCGAAGAGAGTAGCAGCCAACCCCAAAATATTCAAAAATTATTTACGAGAAAACTGTACATGGTGCCACGATTAAACTTATACATAAATTAAGTTGGCCCATAACCAATCTAACAGTGCCCCTGCGAGACACTCGCAAGCCGTCGAAGGGGGTAGCAGCCAACCCCATAATATTCAAAAATTATTTACGAGAAAACTGTACATGGTGCCACGATTAAACTTATACATAAATTAAGTTGCCCCATAACCAATCTAACAGTGCCCCTGCGAAACACTCGCAGGCCGTCGAAGGGGGTAGCAGCCAACCCCAAAATATTCAAAAATTATTTACGAGAAAACTATACATGGTGCCACGATTAAACTTATACATATATTAAGTTGGCCCATAACCAATCTAACAGTGCCCCTGCGAAACACTCGCAAGCCGTCGAAGGAGGTAGCAGCCAACCCCAAAATATTCAAAAATTATTTACGAGAAAACTGTACATGGTGCCACGATTAAACTTATACATAAATTAAGTTGCCCCATAACCAATCTAACAGTGCCCCTGCGAAACACTCGCAGGCCGTCGAAGGGGGTAGCAGCCAACCCCAAAATATTCAAAAATTATTTACGAGAAAACTATATATAGTGCCACGATTAAACTTATACATAAATTAAGTTGGCCCATAACCAATCTAACAGTGCCCCTGCGAAACACTCGCAAACCGTCGAAGGAGGTAGCAGCCAACCCCAAAATATTCAAAAATTATTTACGAGAAAACTGTACATGGTGCCACGATTAAACTTATACATAAATTAAGTTGGCCCATAACCAATCTAACAGTGCCCCTGCGAGACACTCGCCAGCCGTCGAAGGGGGTAGCAGCCAACCCCAAAATATTCAAAAATTAATTACGAGAAAACTATACATGGTGCCACGATTAAACTTATACATAAATTAAGTTGGCCCATAACCAATCTAACAGTGCCCCTGCGAAACACTCGCAAGCCGTCGAAGGAGGTAGCAGCCAACCCCAAAATATTCAAAAATTATTTACGAGAAATCTACATGGTGCCACGATTAAACTTATACATAAATTAAGTTGGCCCATAACCAATCTAACAGTGCCCCTGCGAGACACTCGCAAGCCGTCGAAGGGGGTAGCAGCCAACCCCATAATATTCAAAAATTATTTACGAGAAAACTGTACATGGTGCCACGATTAAACTTATACATAAATTAAGTTGCCCCATAACCAATCTAACAGTGCCCCTGCGATACACTCGCAGGCCGTCGAAGGGGGTAGCAGCCAACCCCAAAATATTCAAAAATTATTTACGAGAAAACTATACATGGTGCCACGATTAAACTTATACATAAATTAAGTTGGCCCATAACCAATCTAACAGTGCCCCTGCGAAACACTCGCAAGCCGTCGAAGGGGGTAGCAGCCAACCCCAAAATATTCAAAAATTATTTACGAGAAAACTGTACATGGTGCCACGATTAAACTTATACATAAATTAAGTTGCCCCATAACCAATCTAACAGTGCCCCTGCGAAACACTCGCAGGCCGTCGAAGGGGGTAGCAGCCAACCCCAAAATATTCAAAAATTATTTACGAGAAAACTATATATGGTGCCACGATTAAACTTATACATAAATTAAGTTGGCCCATAACCAATCTAACAGTGCCCCTGCGAAACACTCGCAAGCCGTCGAAGGAGGTAGCAGCCAACCCCAAAATATTCAAAAATTATTTACGAGAAAACTGTACATGGTGCCACGATTAAACTTATACATAAATTAAGTTGGCCCATAACCAATCTAACAGTGCCCCTGCGAGACACTCGCCAGCCGTCGAAGGGGGTAGCAGCCAACCCCAAAATATTCAAAAATTAATTACGAGAAAACTATACATGGTGCCACGATTAAACTTATACATAAATTAAGTTGCCCCATAACCAATCTAACAGTGCCCCTGCGAAACACTCGCAGGCCGTCGAAGGGGGTAGCAGCCAACCCCAAAATATTCAAAAATTATTTACGAGAAAACTATATATGGTGCCACGATTAAACTTATACATAAATTAAGTTGGCCCATAACCAATCTAACAGTGCCCCTGCGAAACACTCGCAAGCCGTCGAAGGAGGTAGCAGCCAACCCCAAAATATTCAAAAATTATTTACGAGAAAACTGTACATGGTGCCACGATTAAACTTATACATAAATTAAGTTGGCCCATAACCAATCTAACAGTGCCCCTGCGAGACACTCGCCAGCCGTCGAAGGGGGTAGCAGCCAACCCCAAAATATTCAAAAATTAATTACGAGAAAACTATACATGGTGCCACGATTAAACTTATACATAAATTAAGTTGGCCCATAACCAATCTAACAGTGCCCCTGCGAAACACTCGCAAGCCGTCGAAGGAGGTAGCAGCCAACCCCAAAATATTCAAAAATTATTTACGAGAAATCTACATGGTGCCACGATTAAACTTATACATAAATTAAGTTGGCCCATAACCAATCTAACAGTGCCCCTGCGAGACACTCGCAAGCCGTCGAAGGGGGTAGCAGCCAACCCCATAATATTCAAAAATTATTTACGAGAAAACTGTACATGGTGCCACGATTAAACTTATACATAAATTAAGTTGCCCCATAACCAATCTAACAGTGCCCCTGCGAAACACTCGCAGGCCGTCGAAGGGGGTAGCAGCCAACCCCAATATATTCAAAAATTATTTACGAGAAAACTATACATGGTGCCACGATTAAACTTATACATAAATTAAGTTGGCCCATAACCAATCTAACAGTGCCCCTGCGAAACACTCGCAAGCCGTCGAAGGGGGTAGCAGCCAACCCCAAAATATTCAAAAATTATTTACGAGAAAACTGTACATGGTGCCACGATTAAACTTATACATAAATTAAGTTGCCCCATAACCAATCTAACAGTGCCCCTGCGAAACACTCGCAGGCCGTCGAAGGGGGTAGCAGCCAACCCCAAAATATTCAAAAATTATTTACGAGAAAACTATATATGGTGCCACGATTAAACTAATACATAAATTAAGTTGGCCCATAACCAATCTAACAGTGCCCCTGCGAAACACTCGCAAGCCGTCGAAGGAGGTAGCAGCCAACCCCAAAATATTCAAAAATTATTTACGAGAAAACTGTACATGGTGCCACGATTAAACTTATACATAAATTGAGTTGGCCCATAACCAATCTAACAGTGCCCCTGCGAAACACTCGCAAGCCGTCGAAGGAGGTAGCAGCCAACCCCAAAATATTCAAAAATTATTTACGAGAAATCTACATGGTGCCACGATTAAACTTATACATAAATTAAGTTGGCCCATAACCAATCTAACAGTGCTCCTGCGAAACACTCGCAAGCCGTCGAAGGGGGTAGCAGCCAACCCCATAATATTCAAAAATTATTTACGAGAAAACTGTACATGGTGCCACGATTAAACTTATACATAAATTAAGTTGCCCCATAACCAATCTAACAGTGCCCCTGCGAAACACTCGCAGGCCGTCGAAGGGGGTAGCAGCCAACCCCAAAATATTCAAAAATTATTTACGAGAAAACTATACATGGTGCCACGATTAAACTTATACATATATTAAGTTGGCCCGTAACCAATCTAACAGTGCCCCTGCGAAACACTCGCAAGCCGTCGAAGGAGGTAGCAGCCAACCCCAAAATATTCAAAAATTATTTACGAGAAAACTGTACATGGTGCCACGATTAAACTTATACATAAATTAAGTTGCCCCATAACCAATCTAACAGTGCCCCTGCGAAACACTCGCAGGCCGTCGAAGGGGGTAGCAGCCAACCCCAAAATATTCAAAAATTATTTACGAGAAAACTATATATAGTGCCGCGATTAAACTTATACATAAATTAAGTTGGCCCATAACCAATCTAACAGTGCCCCTGCGAAACACTCGCAAACCGTCGAAGGAGGTAGCAGCCAACCCCAAAATATTCAAAAATTATTTACGAGAAAACTGTACATGGTGCCACGATTAAACTTATACATAAATTAAGTTGGCCCATAACCAATCTAACAGTGCCCCTGCGAGACACTCGCCAGCCGTCGAAGGGGGTAGCAGCCAACCCCAAAATATTCAAAAATTAATTACGAGAAAACTATACATGGTGCCACGATTAAACTTATACATAAATTAAGTTGGCCCATAACCAATCTAACAGTGCCCCTGCGAAACACTCGCAAGCCGTCGAAGGAGGTAGCAGCCAACCCCAAAATATTCAAAAATTATTTACGAGAAATCTACATGGTGCCACGATTAAACTTATACATAAATTAAGTTGGCCCATAACCAATCTAACAGTGCCCCTGCGAGACACTCGCAAGCCGTCGAAGGGGGTAGCAGCCAACCCCATAATATTCAAAAATTATTTACGAGAAAACTGTACATGGTGCCACGATTAAACTTATACATAAATTAAGTTGCCCCATAACCAATCTAACAGTGCCCCTGCGAAACACTCGCAGGCCGTCGAAGGGGGTAGCAGCCAACCCCAAAATATTCAAAAATTATTTACGAGAAAACTATACATGGTGCCACGATTAAACTTATACATAAATTAAGTTGGCCCATAACCAATCTAACAGTGCCCCTGCGAAACACTCGCAAGCCGTCGAAGGGGGTAGCAGCCAACCCCAAAATATTAAAAAATAATTTACGAGAAAACTGTACATGGTGCCACGATTAAACTTATACATAAATTAAGTTGGCCCATAACCAATCTAACAGTGCCCCTGCGAAACACTCGCAAGCCGTCGAAGGAGGTAGCAGCCAACCCCAAAATATTCAAAAATTATTTACGAGAAAACTGTACATGGTGCCACGATTAAACTTATACATAAATTAAGTTGGCCCATAACCAATCTAACAGTGCCCCTGCGAGACACTCGCCAGCCGTCGAAGGGGGTAGCAGCCAACCCCAAAATATTCAAAAATTAATTACGAGAAAACTATACATGGTGCCACGATTAAACTTATACATAAATTAAGTTGGCCCATAACCAATCTAACAGTGCCCCTGCGAAACACTCGCAAGCCGTCGAAGGAGGTAGCAGCCAACCCCAAAATATTCAAAAATTATTTACGAGAAAACTACATGGTGCCACGATTAAACTTATACATAAATTAAGTTGGCCCATAACCAATCTAACAGTGCCCCTGCGAGACACTCGCAAGCCGTCGAAGGGGGTAGCAGCCAACCCCAAAATATTCAAAAAATAATTACGAGAAAACTATACATTTTGCCACGATTAAACTTATACATAAATTAAGTTGCCCCATAACCAATCTAACAGTGCCCCTGCGAAACACTCGCAGGTCGTCGAAGGGGGTAGCAGCCAACCCCAAAATATTCAAAAATTATTTACGAGAAAACTGTACATGGTGCCACGATTAAACTTATACATAAATTAAGTTGCCCGATAACCAATCTAACAGTGCCCCTGCGAAACACTCGCAGGCCGTCGAAGGGGGTAGCAGCCAACCCCAAAATATTCAAAAATTATTTACGAGAAAACTGTATATGGTGCCACGATTAAACTTATACATAAATTAAGTTGGCCCATAACCAATCTAACAGTGGCCCTGCGAAACACTCGCAGGCCGTCGAAGGGGGTAGCAGCCAACCCCAAAATATTCAAAAATTATTTACGAGAAAACTATACATGGTGCCACGATTAAACTAATACATAAATTAAGTTGGCCCATAACCAATCTAACAGTGCCCCTGCGAAACACTCGCAGGCCGGCGAAGGGGGTTGCAGCCAACCCCAAAATATTCAAAAATTATTTACGAGAAAACTGTAAATGGTGCCACGATTAAACTTATACATAAATTAAGTTGGACCATAACCAATCTAACAGTGCCCCTGCGAAACACTCGCAAGCCGTCGAAGGAGGTAGCAGCCAACCCCAAAATATTCAAAAATTATTTACGAGAAAACTGTAAATGGTGCCACGATTAAACTTATACATAAATTAAGTTGGACCATAACCAATCTAACAGTGCCCCTGCGAGACACTCGCAAGTAGTCGAAGGGGGTAGCAGCCAACCCCAAAATATTCAAAAATTAATTACGAGAAAACTATACATTGTGCCACGATTAAACTTATACATAAATTAAGTTGCCCTATAACCAATCTAACAGTACCCCTGCGAAACACTCGCAGGTCGTCGAAGGGGGTAGCAGCCAACCCCAAAATATTCAAAAATTATTTACGAGAAAACTGTACATGGTGCCACGATTAAACTTATACATAAATTAAGTTGCCCCATAACCAATCTAACAGTGCCCCTGCGAAACACTCGCAAGCCGTCGAAGGGGGTAGCAGCCAACCCCAAAGTATTCAAAAATTATTTACGAGAAAACTGTACATGGTGCCACGATTAAACTTATACATAAAGTAAGTTGGCCCTTAACCAATCTAACAGTGCCCCTGCGAAACACTCGCAAGCCGTCGAAGGGGGTAGCAGCCAACCCCAAAATATTCAAAAATTAATTACGAGAAAACTATACATTGTGCCACGATTAAACTTATACATAAATTAAGTTGCCCCATAACCAATCTAACAGTGCCCCTGCGAAACACTCGCAGGTCGTCAAAGGGGGTAGCAGCCAACCCCAAAATATTCAAAAATTATTTACGAGAAAACTGTACATGGTGCTACGATTAAACTTATACATAAATTAAGTTGCCCCATAACCAATCTAACAGTGCCCCTGCGAAACACTCGCAAGCCGTCGAAGAGGGTAGCAGCCAACCCCAAAATATTCAAAAATTATTTACGAGAAAACTGTACATGGTGCCACGATTAAACTTATACATAAATTAAGTAGCCCCATAACCAATCTAACAGTGCCCCTGCGAAACACTCGCAAGCCGTCGAAGGGGGTAGCAGCCAACCCCAAAATATTCAAAAATTATTTACGAGAAAACTGTACATGGTGCCACGATTAAACTTATACATAAATTAAGTTGCCCCATAACCAATCTAACAGTGCCCCTGCGAAACACTCGCAGGCCGTCGAAGGGGGTAGCAGCCAACCCCAAAATATTCAAAAATTAATTACGAGAAAACTATACATTGTGCCACGATTAAACTTATACATAAATTAAGTTGCCCTATAACCAATCTAACAGTACCCCTGCGAAACACTCGCAGGTCGTCGAAGGGGGTAGCAGCCAACCCCAAAATATTCAAAAATTATTTACGAGAAAACTGTACATGGTGCCACGATTAAACTTATACATAAATTAAGTTGCCCCATAACCAATCTAACAGTGCCCCTGCGAAACACTCGCAAGCCGTCGAAGGGGGTAGCAGCCAACCCCAAAATATTCAAAAATTATTTACGAGAAAACTGTACATGGTGCCACGATTAAACTTATACATAAAGTAAGTTGGCCCTTAACCAATCTAACAGTGCCCCTGCGAAACACTCGCAAGCCGTCGAAGGGGGTAGCAGCCAACCCCAAAATATTCAAAAATTAATTACGAGAAAACTATACATTGTGCCACGATTAAACTTATACATAAATTAAGTTGCCCCATAACCAATCTAACAGTGCCCCTGCGAAACACTCGCAGGTCGTCAAAGGGGGTAGCAGCCAACCCCAAAATATTCAAAAATTATTTACGAGAAAACTGTACATGGTGCTACGATTAAACTTATACATAAATTAAGTTGCCCCATAACCAATCTAACAGTGCCCCTGCGAAACACTCGCAAGCCGTCGAAGAGGGTAGCAGCCAACCCCAAAATATTCAAAAATTATTTACGAGAAAACTGTACATGGTGCCACGATTAAACTTATACATAAATTAAGTAGCCCCATAACCAATCTAACAGTGCCCCTGCGAAACACTCGCAAGCCGTCGAAGGGGGTAGCAGCCAACCCCAAAATATTCAAAAATTATTTACGAGAAAACTGTACATGGTGCCACGATTAAACTTATACATAAATTAAGTTGCCCCATAACCAATCTAACAGTGCCCCTGCGAAACACTCGCAGGCCGTCGAAGGGGGTAGCAGCCAACCCCAAAATATTCAAAAATTAATTACGAGAAAACTATACATTGTGCCACGATTAAACTTATACATAAATTAAGTTGCGCTATAACCAATCTAACAGTACCCCTGCGAAACACTCGCAGGTCGTCGAAGGGGGTAGTAGCCAACCCCAAAATATTCAAAAATTATTTACGAGAAAACTGTACATGGTGCCACGATTAAACTTATACATAAATTAAGTTGCCCCATAACCAATCTAACAGTGCCCCTGCGAAACACTCGCAAGCCGTCGAAGGGGGTAGCAGCCAACCCCAAAATATTCAAAAATTATTTACGAGAAAACTGTACATGGTGCCACGATTAAACTTATACATAAAGTAAGTTGGCCCTTAACCAATCTAACAGTGCCCCTGCGAAACACTCGCAAGCCGTCGAAGGGGGTAGCAGCCAACCCCAAAATATTCAAAAATTATTTACGAGAAAACTGTACATGGTGCCACGATTAAACTTATACATAAATTATGTAGCCCCATAACCAATCTAACAGTGCCTCTGCGAAACACTCGCAAGCCGTCGAAGGGGGTAGCAGCCAACCCCAAAGTATTCAGAAATTATTTACGAGAAAACTGTACATGGTGCCACGATTAAACTTATACATAAATTAAGTTTGCCCCATAACCAATCTAACAGTGCCCCTGCGAAACACTCGCAAGCCGTCGAAGGGGGTAGCAGCCAACCCCAAAATATTCAAAAATTATTTACGAGAAAACTGTACATGGTGCCACGATTAAACTTATACATAAATTAAGTTGGTCCGTAAACAATCTAACAGTGCCTATGCGAAACACTCGCAAGCCGTCGAAGGGGGTAGCAGCCAACCCCAAAATATTCAAAAATTATTTACGAGAAAACTGTACATGGTGCCACGATTAAACTTATACATAAATTAAGTTGGCCCATAACCAATCTAACAGTGCCCCTGCAAAACACTCGCAAGCCGTCGAAGGGGGTAGCAGCCAACCCCAAAATATTCAAAAATTAATTACGAGAAAACTATACATGGTGCCACGATTAAACTTATACATAAATTAAGTTGCCCCATAACCAATCTAACAGTGCCCCTGCGACACACTCGCAGGTCGTCGAAGGGGGTAGCAGCCAACCCCAAAATATTCAAAAATTATTTACGAGAAAACTGTACATGGTGCTACGATTACACTTATACATAAATTAAGTTGGCCCATAACCAATCTAACAGTGGCCCTGCGAAACACTCGCAGGCCGTCGAAGGGGGTAGCAGCCAACCCCAAAATATTCAAAAATTATTTACGAGAAAACTATACATGGTGCCACGATTAAACTAATACATAAATTAAGTTGGCCCATAACCAATCTAACAGTGCCCCTGCGAAACACTCGCAGGCCGGCGAAGGGGGTAGCAGCCAACCCCAAAATATTCAAAAATTATTTACGAGAAAACTATACATGGTGCCACGATTAAACTTATACATAAATTAAGTTGGCCCATAACCAATCTAACAGTGAACCTGCGAAACACTCGCAAGCCGTCGAAGGAGGTAGCAGCCAACCCCAAAATATTCAAAAATTATTTACGAGAAAACTATACATGGTGCCACAATTAAACTTATACATAAATTAAGTTGCCCCATAACCAATCTAACAGTGCCCCTGCGACACACTCGCAGGTCGTCGAAGGGGGTAGCAGCCAACCCCAAAATATTCAAAAATTATTTACGAAAAAACTATACATGGTGCCACGATTAAACTTATACATAAATTAAGTTGGCCCATAACCAATCTAACAGTGCCCCTGCGAAACACTCGCAAGCCGTCGAAGGAGATAGCAGCCAACCCCAAAATACTCAAAAATTATTTACGAGAAAACTGTACATGGTGCCACGATTAAACTTATACATAAATTAAGTTGGCCCATAACCAATCTAACAGTGCCCCTGCGAAACACTCGCAAGCCGTCGAAGGGGGTAGCAGCCAACCCCAAAATATTCAAAAATTAATTACGAGAAAACTATACATTGTGCCACGATTAAACTTATACATAAATTAAGTTGCCCCATAACCAATCTAACAGTGCCCCTGCGAAACACTCGCAGGTCGTCGAAGGGGGTAGCAGCCAACCCCAAAATATTCAAAAATTATTTACGAGAAAACTGTACATGGTGCCACGATTAAACTTATACATAAATTAAGTTGCCCCATAACCAATCTAACAGTGCCCCTGTGAAACACTCGCAAGCCGTCGAAGGGGGTAGCAGCCAACCCCAAAATATTCAAAAATTATTTACGAGAAAACTGTACATGGTGCCACGATTAAACTTATACATAAATTAAGTTGGCCCATAACCAATCTAACAGTGCCCCTGCGAAACACTCGCAAGCCGTCGAAGGGGGTAGCAGCCAACCCCAAAATATTCAAAAATTATTTACGAGAAAACTGTACATGGTGCCACGATTAAACTTATACATAAATTAAGTTGGCCCATAACCAATCTAACAGTGCCCCTGCGAAACACTCGCAAGCCGTCGAAGGAGGTAGCAGCCAACCCCAAAATATTCAAAAATTATTTACGAGAAAACTGTACATGGTGCCACGATTAAACTTATACATAAATTAAGTTGGCCCATAACCAATCTAACAGTGCCCCTGCGAAACACTCGCAAGCCGTCGAAGGAGGTAGCAGCCAACCCCAAAATATTCAAAAATTAATTACGAGAAAACTATACATTGTGCCACGATTAAACTATACATAAATTAAGTTGCCCCATAACCAATCTAACAGTGCCCCTGCGAAACACTCGCAGGTCGTCGAAGGGGGTAGCAGCCAACCCCAAAATATTCAAAAATTATTTACGAGAAAACTATACATGGTGCCACGATTAAACTTATACATAAATTAAGTTGCCCCATAACCAATCTAACAGTGCCCCTGCGACACACTCGCAGGTCGTCGAAGGGGGTAGCAGCCAACCCCAAAATATTCAAAAATTATTTACGAGAAAACTATACATGGTGCCACGATTAAACTTATACATAAATTAAGTTGCCCCATAACCAATCTAACAGTGCCCCTGCGAAACACTCGCAGGTCGTCGAAGGGGGTAGCAGCCAACCCCAAAATATTCAAAAATTAATTACGAGAAAACTATACATTGTGCCACGATTAAACTTATACATAAATTAAGTTGCCCCATAACCAATCTAACAGTGCCCCTGCGAAACACTCGCAAGCCGTCGAAGGAGATAGCAGCCAACCCCAAAATATTCAAAAATTATTTACGAGAAAACTGTACATGGTGCCACGATTAAACTTATACATAAACTAAGTTGGCCCATAACCAATCTAACAGTGCCCCTGCGAAACACTCGCAAGCCGTCGAAGGGGGTAGCAGCCAACCCCAAAATATTCAAAAATTAATTACGAGAAAACTATACATTGTGCCACGATTAAACTTATACATAAATTAAGTTGCCCCATAACCAATCTAACAGTGCCCCTGCAAAACACTCGCAGGTCGTCGAAGGGGGTATCAGCCAACCCCAAAATATTCAAAAATTATTTACGAGAAAACTGTACATGGTGCCACGATTAAACTTATACATAAATTAAGTTGGCCCATAACCAATCTAACAGTGCCCCTGCGAAACACTCGCAAGCCGTCGAAGGGGGTAGCAGCCAACCCCAAAATTTTCAAAAATTATTTACGAGAAAACTGTACATGGTGCCACGATTAAACTTATACATAAATTAAGTTGGCCCATAACCAATCTAACAGTGCCCCTGCGAAACACTCGCAAGCCGTCGAAGGAGGTAGCAGCCAACCCCAAAATATTCAAAAATTATTTACGAGAAAACTACATGGTGCCACGATTAAACTTATACATAAATTAAGTTGGCCCATAACCAATCTAACAGTGCCCCTGCGAGACACTCGCAAGCCGTCGAAGGGGGTAGCAGCCAACCCCAAAATATTCAAAAATTAATTACGAGAAAACTATACATTGTGCCACGATTAAACTTATACATAAATTAAGTTGCCCCATAACCAATCTAACAGTGCCCCTGCGAAACACTCGCAGGTCGTCGAAGGGGGTAGCAGCTAACCCCAAAATATTCAAAAATTATTTACGAGAAAACTGTACATGGTGCCACGATTAAACTTATACATAAATTAAGTTGCCCGATAACCAATCTAACAGTGCCCCTGCGAAACACTCGCAGGCCGTCGAAGGGGGTAGCACCCAACCCCAAAATATTCAAAAATTATTTACGAGAAAACTGTATATGGTGCCACGATTAAACTTATACATAAATTAAGTTGGCTCATAACCAATCTAACAGTGCCCCTGCGAAACACTCGCAAGCCGTCGAAGGAGATAGCAGCCAACCCCAAAATATTCAAAAATTATTTTCGAGAAAACTGTACATGGTGCCACGATTAAACTTATACATAAATTAATTTGCTCCATAACCAATCTAACAATGCCCCTGCGAAACACTCGCAGGCCGTCGAAGGGGGTAGCAGCCAACCCCAAAATATTCAAAAATTATTTACGGGAAAACTATACATGGTGCCACGATTAAACTTATACATAAATTAAGTTGGCCCATAACCAATCTAACAGTGCCCCTGCGAGACACTCGCAAGCCGTCGAAGGGGGTAGCAGCCAACCCCAAAATATTCAAAAATTAATTACGAGAAAACTATACATTGTGCCACGATTAAACTTATACATAAATTAAGTTGCCCCATAACCAATCTAACAGTGCCCCTGCGAAACACTCGCAGGTCGTCAAAGGGGGTAGCAGCCAACCCCAAAATATTCAAAAATTATTTACGAGAAAACTGTACATGGTGCTACGATTAAACTTATACATAAATTAAGTAGCCCCATAACCAATCTAACAGTGCCCCTGCGAAACACTCGCAAGCCGTCGAAGGGGGTAGCAGCCAACCCCAAAATATTCAAAAATTATTTACGAGAAAACTGTACATGGTGCCACGATTAAACTTATACATAAATTAAGTTGCCCCATTACCAATCTAACAGTGCCCCTGCGAAACACTCGCAGGCCGTCGAAGGGGGTAGCAGCCAACCCCAAAATATTCAAAAATTATTTACGAGAAAACTGTACATGGTGCCACGTTTAAACTTATACATAAATTAAGTTGGCCCATAACCAATCTAACAGTGCCCCTGCGAAACACTCGCAAGCCGTCGAAGGAGGTAGCAGCCAACCCCAAAATATTCAAAAATTATTTACGAGAAAACTGTACATGGTGCCACGATTAAACTTATACATAAATTAAGTTGGCCCATAACCAATCTAACAGTGCCCCAGCGAGACACTCGCAAGCCGTCGAAGGGGGTAGCAGCCAACCCCAAAATATTCAAAAATTAATTACGAGAAAACTATACATGGAGCCACGATTAAACTAATACATAAATTAAGTAGCCCCATAACCAATCTAACAGTGCCTCTGCGAAACACTCGCAAGCCGTCGAAGGGGGTAGCAGCCAACCCCAAAATATTCAAAAATTATTTACGAGAAAACTGTACATGGTGCCACGATTAAACTTATACATAAATTAAGTTGCCCCATAACCAATCTAACAGTGCCCCTGCGAAACACTTGCAAGCCGTCGAAGGGGGTAGCAGCCAACCCCAAAATATTCAAAAATTATTTACGAGAAAACTGTACATGGTGCCACGATTAAACTTATACATAAATTAAGTTGGTCCGTAACCAATCTAACAGTGCCTATGCGAAACACTCGCAAGCCGTCGAAGGGGGTAGCAGCCAACCCCAAAATATTCAAAAATTATTTACGAGAAAACTGTACATGGTCCCACGATTAAACTTATACGTAAATTAAGTTGGCCCATAACCAATCTAACAGTGCCCCTGCAAAACACTCGCAAGCCGTCGAAGGGGGTAGCAGCCAACCCCAAAGTATTCAAAAATTAATTACGAGAAAACTATACATGGTGCCACGATTAAACTTATACATAAATTAAGTTGCCCCATAACCAATCTAACAGTGCCCCTGCGACACACTCGCAGGTCGTCGAAGGGGGTAGCAGCCAACCCCAAAATATTCAAAAATTATTTACGAGAAAACTGTACATGGTGCTACGATTACACTTATACATAAATTAAGTTGGCCCATAACCAATCTAACAGTGGCCCTGCGAAACACTCGCAGGCCGTCGAAGGGGGTAGCAGCCAACCCCAAAATATTCAAAAATTATTTACGAGAAAACTATACATGGTGCCACGATTAAACTTATACATAAATTAAGTTGGCCCATAACCAATCTAACAGTGCCCCTGCGAAACACTCGCAAGCCGTCGAAGGAGATAGCAGCCAACCCCAAAATATTCAAAAATTATTTACGAGAAAATTGTACATGGTGCTACGATTAAACTTATACATAAATTAAGTTGGCCCATAACCAATCTAACAGTGCCCCTGCGAAACACTCGCAAGCCGTCGAAAGGGGTAGCACTCAACCCCAAAATATTCAAAAATTAATTACGAGAAAACTATACATTGTGCCACGATTAAACTTATACATAAATTAAGTTGCCCCATAACCAATCTAACAGTGCCCCTGCGAAACACTCGCAGGTCGTCGAAGGGGGTAGCAGCCAACCCCAAAATATTCAAAAATTATTTACGAGAAAACTGTACATGGTGCCACGATTAAACTTATACATAAATTAAGTTGCCCCATAACCAATCTAACAGTGCCCCTGTGAAACACTCGTAAGCCGTCGAAGGGGGTAGCAGCCAACCCCAAAATATTCAAAAATTATTTACGAGAAAACTGTACATGGTGCCACGATTAAACTTATACATAAATTAAGTTGGCCCATAACCAATCTAACAGTGCCCCTGCGAAACACTCGCAAGCCGTCGAAGGGGGTAGCAGCCAACCCCAAAATATTCAAAAATTATTTACGAGAAAACTGTACATGGTGCCACGATTAAACTTATACATAAATTAAGTTGGCCCATAACCAATCTAACAGTGCCCCTGCAAAACACTCGCAAGCCGTCGAAGGAGGTAGCAGCCAACCCCAAAATATTCAAAAATTATTTACGAGAAAACTACATGGTGCCACGATTAAACTTATACATAAATTAAGTTGGCCCATAACCAATCTAACAGTGCCCCTGCGAGACACTCGCAAGCCGTCGAAGGGGGTAGCAGCCAACCCCAAAATATTCAAAAATTAATTACGAGAAAACTATACATGGTGCCACGATTAAACTTATACATAAATTAAGTTGGCCCATAACCAATCTAACAGTGCCCCTGCGAGACACTCGCAAGCCGTCGAAGGGGGTAGCAGCCAACCCCAAAATATTCAAAAGTTAATTACGAGAAAACTATACATGGTGCCACGATTAAACTTATACATAAATTAAGTTGCCCGATAACCAATCTAACAGTGCCCCTGCGAAACACTCGCAGGCCGTCAAAGGGGGTAGCAGCCAACCCCAAAATATTCAAAAATTATTTACGAGAAAACTGTATATGGTGCCACGATTAAACTTATACATAAATTAAGTTGGCTCATAACCAATCTAACAGTGCCCCTGTGAAACACTGGCAAGCCGTCGAAGGAGGTGGCAGCCAACCCCAGAATATTCAAAAATTATTTACGAGAAAACTGTACATGGTGCCACGATTAAACTTATACATAAATTAAGTTGCTCCATAACCAATCTAACAGTGCCCCTGCGAAACACTCGCAGGCCGTCGAAGGGGGTAGCAGCCAACCCCAAAATATTCAAAAATTATTTACGAGAAAACTATACATGGTGCCACGATTAAACTTATACATAAATTAAGTTGGCCCATAACCAATCTAACAGTGCCCCTGCGAAACACTCGCAAGCCGTCGAAGGAGGTAGCAGCCAACCCCAAAATATTCAAAAATTATTTACGAGAAAACTGTACATGGTACCACGATTAAACTTATACATAAATTAAGTTGGCCCATAGCCAATCTAACAGTGCCCCTGCGAGACACTCGCAAGCCGTCGAAGGGGGTAGCAGCCAACCCCAAAATATTCAAAAATTAATTACGAGAAAACTATACATTGTGCCACGATTAAACTTATACATAAATTAAGTTGCCCCATAACCAATCTAACAGTGCCCCTGCGAAACACTCGCAGGTCGTCAAAGGGGGTAGCAGCCAACCCCAAAATATTCAAAAATTATTTACGAGAAAACTGTACATGGTGCTACGATTAAAGTTATACATAAATTAAGTTGCCCCATAACCAATCTAACAGTGCCCCTGCGAAACACTCGCAAGCCGTCGAAGGGGGTAGCAGCCAACCCCAAAATATTCAAAAATTATTTACGAGAAAACTGTACATGGTGCCACGATTAAACTTATACATAAATTAAGTAGCCCCATAACCAATCTAACAGTGCCCCTGCGAAACACTCGCAAGCCGTCGAAGGGGGTAGCAGCCAACCCCAAAATATTCAAAAATTATTTACGAGAAAACTGTACATGGTGCCACGATTAAACTTATACATAAATTAAGTTGCCCCATAACCAATCTAACAGTGCCCCTGCGAAAGACTCGCAGGCCGTCGAAGGGGGTAGCAGCCAACCCCAAAATATTCAAAAATTATTTACGAGAAAACTGTACATGGTGCCACGATTAAACTTATACATAAATTAAGTTGGCCCATAAACAATCTAACAGTGCCCCTGCGAAACACTCGCAAGCCGTCGAAGGAGGTAGCAGCCAACCCCAAAATATTCAAAAATTATTTACGAGAAAACTGTACATGGTGCCACGATTAAACTTATACATAAATTAAGTTGGCCCATAACCAATCTAACAGTGCCCCTGCGAGACACTCGCAAGCCGTCGAAGGGGGTAGCAGCCAACCCCAAAATATTCAAAAATTAATTACGAGAAAACTATACATTGTGCCACGATTAAACTTATACATAAATTAAGTTGACCTATAACCAATCTAACAGTACCCCTGCGAAACACTCGCAGGTCGTCGAAGGGGGTAGCAGCCAACCCCAAAATATTCAAAAATTATTTACGAGAAAACTGTACATGGTGCCACGATTAAACTTATACATAAATTAAGTTGCCCCATAACCAATCTAACAGTGCCCCTGCGAAACACTCGCAAGCCGTCGAAGGGGGTAGCAGCCAACCCCAAAATATTCAAAAATTATTTACGAGAAAACTGTACATGGTGCCACGATTAAACTTATACATAAAGTAAGTTGGCTCTTAACCAATCTAACAGTGCCCCTGCGAAACACTCGCAAGCCGTCGAAGGGGGTAGCAGCCAACCCCAAAATATTCAAAAATTATTTACGAGATAACTGTACATGGTGCCACGATTAAACTTATACATAAATTAAGTAGCCCCATAACCAATCTAACAGTGCCTCTGCGAAACACTCGCAAGCCGTCGAAGGGGGTAGCAGCCAACCCCAAAGTATTCAAAAATTATTTACGAGAAAACTGTACATGATGCCACGATTAAACTTATACATAAATTAAGTTGCCCCATAACCAATCTAACAGTGCCCCTGCGAAACACTCGCAAGCCGTCGAAGGGGGTAGCAGCCAACCCCAAAATATTCAAAAATTATTTACGAGAAAACTGTACATGGTGACACGATTAAACTTATACATAAATTAAGTTGGTCCGTAACCAATCTAACAGTGCCTATGCGAAACACTCGCAAGACGTCGAAGGGGGTAGCAGCCAACCCCAAAATATTCAAAAATTATTTACGAGAAAACTGTACATGGTGCCACGATTAAACTTATACATAAATTAAGTTGGCCCATAACCAATCTAACAGTGCCCCTGCAAAACACTCGCAAGCCGTCGAAGGGGTTAGCAGCCACCCCCAAAATATTCAAAAATTAATTACGAGAAAACTATACATGGTGCCACGATTAAACTTATACATAAATTAAGTTGCCCCATAACCAATCTAACAGTGCCCCTGCGACACACTCGCAGGTCGTCGAAGGGGGTAGCAGCCAACCCCAAAATATTCAAAAATTATTTACGAGAAAACTGTACATGGTGCTACGATTACACTTATACATAAATTAAGTTGGCCCATAACCAATCTAACAGTGGCCCTGCGAAACACTCGCAGGCCGTCGAAGGGGGTAGCAGCCAACCCCAAAATATTCAAAAATTATTTACGAGAAAACTATACATGGTGCCACGATTAAACTTATACATAAATTAAGTTGGCCCATAACCAATCTAACAGTGCCCCTGCGAAACACTCGCAGGACGGCGAAGGGGGTAGCAGCCAACCCCAAAATATTCAAAAATTATTTACGAGAAAACTATACATGGTGCCACGATTAAAATTATACATAAATTAAGTTGGCCCATAACCAATCTAACAGTGAACCTGCGAAACACTCGCAAGCCGTCGAAGGAGGTAGCAGCCAACCCCAAAATATTCAAAAATTATTTACGAGAAAACAATACATGGTGCCACAATTAAACTTATACATAAATTAAGTTGCCCCATAACCAATCTAACAGTGCCCCTGCGACACACTCGCAGGTCGTCGAAGGGGGTAGCAGCCAACCCCAAAATATTCAAAAATTATTTACGAGAAAACTATACATGGTGCCACGATTAAACTTATACATAAATTAAGTTGGCCCATAACCAATCTAACAGTGCCCCTGCGAAACACTCGCAAGCCGTCGAAGGAGGTAGCAGCCAACCCCAAAATATTCAAAAATTATTTACGAGAAAACTGTACATGGTGCCACGATTAAACTTATACATAAATTAAGTTGGCCCATAACCAATCTAACAGTGCCCCTGCGAAACACTCGCCAGCCGTCGAAGGGGGTAGCAGCCAACCCCAAAGTATTCAAAAATTAATTACGAGAAAACTATACATTGTGCCACGATTAAACTTATACATAAATTAAGTTGCCCCATAACCAATCTAACAGTGCCCCTGCGAAACACTCGCAGGTCGTCGAAGGGGGTAGCAGCCAACCCCAAAATATTCAAAAATTATTTACGAGAAAACTATACATGGTGCCACGATTAAACTTATACATAAATTAAGTTGCCCCATAACCAATCTAACAGTGCCCCTGCGACACACTCGCAGGTCGTCGAAGGGGGCAGCAGCCAACCCCAAAATATTCAAAAATTATTTACGAGAAAACTATACATGGTGCCACGATTAAACTTATACATAAATTAAGTTGGCCCATAACCAATCTAACAGTGCCCCTGCGAAACACTCGCAAGCCGTCGAAGGAGATAGCAGCCAACCCCAAAATATTCAAAAATTATTTACGAGAAAACTGTACATGGTGCCACGATTAAACTTATACATAAATTAAGTTGGCCCATAACCAATCTAACAGTGCCCCTGCGAAACACTCGCAAGCCGTCGAAGGGGGTAGCAGCCAACCCCAAAATATTCAAAAATGATTTACGAGAAAACTGTACATGGTGCTACGATTACACTTATACATAAATTAAGTTGGCCCATAACCAATCTAACAGTGGCCCTGCGAAACACTCGCAGGCCGTCGAAGAGGGTAGCAGCCAACCCCAAAATATTCAAAAATTATTTACGAGAAAACTATACATGGTGCCACGATTAAACTTATACATAAATTAAGTTGGCCCATAACCAATCTAACAGTGCCCCTGCGAAACACTCGCAAGCCGTCGAAGGAGATAGCAGCCAACCCCAAAATATTCAAAAATTATTTACGAGAAAACTGTACATGGTGCCACGATTAAACTTATACATAAATTAAGTTGGCCCATAACCAATCTAACAGTGCCCCTGCGAAACACTCGCAAGCCGTCGAAGGGGGTAGCAGCCAACCCCAAAATATTCAAAAATTAATTACGAGAAAACTATACATTGTGCCACGATTAAACTTATACATAAATTAAGTTGCCCCATAACCAATCTAACAGTGCCCCTGCGAAACACTCGCAGGTCGTCGAAGGGGGTAGCAGCCAACCCCAAAATATTCAAAAATTATTTACGAGAAAACTGTACATGGTGCCACGATTAAACTTATACATAAATTAAGTTGCCCCATAACCAATCTAACAGTGCCCCTGTGAAACACTCGCAAGCCGTCGAAGGGGGTAGCAGCCAACCCCAAAATATTCAAAAATTATTTACGAGAAAACTGTACATGGAGCCACGATTAAACTTATACATAAATTAAGTTGGTCCGTAACCAATCTAACAGTGCCTATGCGAAACACTCGCAAGCCGTCGAAGGGGGTAGCAGCCAACCCCAAAATATTCAAAAATTATTTACGAGAAAACTGTACATGGTGCCACGATTAAACTTATACATAAATTAAGTTGGCCCATAACCAATCTAACAGTGCCCCTGCGAAACACTCGCAAGCCGTCGAAGGGGGTAGCAGCCAACCCCAAAATATTCAAAAATTAATTACGAGAAAACTATACATGGTGCCACGATTAAACTTATACATAAATTAAGTTGCCCCATAACCAATCTAACAGTGCCCCTGCGACACACTCGCAGGTCGTCGAAGGGGGTAGCAGCCAACCCCAAAATATTCAAAAATTATTTACGAGAAAACTGTACATGGTGCTACGATTACACTTATACATAAATTAAGTTGGCCCATAACCAATCTAACAGTGGCCCTGCGAAACACTCGCAAGCCGTCGAAGGAGATAGCAGCCAACCCCAAAATATTCAAAAATTATTTACGAGAAAACTGTACATGGTGCCACGATTAAACTTATACATAAATTAAGTTGGCCCATAACCAATCTAACAGTGCCCCTGCGAAACACTCGCAAGCCGTCGAAGGGGGTAGCAGCCAACCCCAAAATATTCAAAAATTAATTACGAGAAAACTATACATTGTGCCACGATTAAACTTATACATAAATTAAGTTGCCCCATAACCAATCTAACAGTGCCCCTGCGAAACACTCGCAGGTCGTCGAAGGAGGTAGCAGCCAACCCCAAAATATTCAAAAATTATTTACGAGAAAACTGTACATGGTGCCACGATTAAACTTATACATAAATTAAGTTGCCCCATAACCAATCTAACAGTGCCCCTGTGAAACACTCGCAAGCCGTCGAAGGGGGTAGCAGCCAACCCCAAAATATTCAAAAATTATTTACGAGAAAACTGTACATGGTGC
This sequence comes from Agriotes lineatus, assembly GCA_940337035.1. NCBI lineage: Eukaryota > Metazoa > Arthropoda > Insecta > Coleoptera > Elateridae > Agriotes > Agriotes lineatus. Next base: position 401,424 of record CALNHX010000160.1, read on the forward strand.
CACGATTAAACTTATACATAAATTAAGTTGGCCCATAACCAATCTAACAGTGCCCCTGCGAAACACTCGCAAGCCGTCGAAGGGGGTAGCAGCCAACCCCAAAATATTCAAAAATTATTTACGAGAAAACTGTACATGGTGCCACGATTAAACTTATACATAAATTAAGTTGGCCCATAACCAATCTAACAGTGCCCCTGCGAAACACTCGCAAGCCGTCGAAGGAGGTAGCAGCCAACCCCAAAATATTCAAAAATTATTTACGAGAAAACTACATGGTCCACGATTAAACTTATACATAAATTAAGTTGGCCCATAACCAATCTAACAGTGCCCCTGCGAGACACTCGCAAGCCGTCGAAGGGGGTAGCAGCCAACCCCAAAATATTCAAAAATTAATTACGAGAAAACTATTCATTGTGCCACGATTAAACTTATACATAAATTAAGTTGCCCCATAACCAATCTAACAGTGCCCCTGCGAAACACTCGCAGGTCGTCGAAGGGGGTAGCAGCCAACCCCAAAATATTCAAAAATTATTTACGAGAAAACTGTACATGGTGCCACGATTAAACTTATACATAAATTAAGTTGCCCGATAACCAATCTAACAGTGCCCCTGCGAAACACTCGCAGGCCGTCGAAGGGGGTAGCAGCCAACCCCAAAATATTCAAAAATTATTTACGAGAAAACTGTATATGGTGCCACGATTAAACTTATACATAAATTAAGTTGGCTCATAACCAATCTAACAGTGCCCCTGCGAAACACTCGCAAGCCGTCGAAGGAGGTAGCAGCCAACCCCAAAATATTCAAAAATTATTTACGAGAAAACTGTACATGGTGCCACGATTAAACTTATACATAAATTAAGTTGCTCCATAACCAATCTAACAGTGCCCCTGCGAAACACTCGCAGGCCGTCGAAGGGGGTAGCAGCCAACCCCAAAATATTCAAAAATTATTTACGAGAAAACTGTACATGGTGCCACGATTAAACTTATACATAAATTAAGTTGCTCCATAACCAATCTAACAGTGCCCCTGCGAGACACTCGCAAGCCGTCGAAGGAGGTAGCAGCCAACCCCAAAATATTCAAAAATTAATTACGAGAAAACTATACATTGTGCCACGATTAAACTTATACATAAATTAAGTTGCCCCATAACCAATCTAACAGTGCCCCTGCGAAACACTCGCAGGTCGTCAAAGGGGGTAGCAGCCAACCCCAAAATATTCAAAAATTATTTACGAGAAAACTGTACATGGTGCTACGATTAAACTTATACATAAATTAAGTTGCCCCATAGCCAATCTAACAGTGCCCCTGCGAAACACTTGCAAGCCGTCGAAGGGGGTAGCAGCCAACCCCAAAATATTCAAAAATTATTTACGAGAAAACTGTACATGGTGCCACGATTAAACTTATACATAAATTAAGTAGCCCCATAACCAATCTAACAGTGCCCCTGCGAAACACTCGCAAGCCGTCGAAGGGGGTAGCAGCCAACCCCAAAATATTCAAAAATTATTTACGAGAAAACTGTACATGGTGCCACGATTAAACTTATACATAAATTAAGTTGCCCCATAACCAATCTAACAGTGCCCCTGCGAAACACTCGCAGGCCGTCGAAGGGGATAGCAGCCAACCCCAAAATATTCAAAAATTATTTACGAGAAAACTGTACATGGTGCCACGATTAAACTTATACATAAATTAAGTTGGCCCATAACCAATCTAACAGTGCCCCTGCGAAACACTCGCAAGCCGTCGAAGGAGGTAGCAGCCAACCCCAAAATATTCAAAAATTATTTACGAGAAAACTGTACATGGTGCCACGATTAAACTTATACATAAATTAAGTTGGCCCATAACCAATCTAACAGTGCCCCTGCGAGACACTCGCAAGCCGTCGAAGGGGGTAGCAGCCAACCCCAAAATATTCAAAAATTAATTACGAGAAAACTATACATTGTGCCACGATTAAACTTATACATAAATTAAGTTGACCTATAACCAATCTAACAGTACCCCTGCGAAACACTCGCAGGTCGTCGAAGGGGGTAGCAGCCAACCCCAAAATATTCAAAAATTATTTACGAGAAAACTGTACATGGTGCCACGATTAAACTTATACATAAATTAAGTTGCCCCATAACCAATCTAACAGTGCCCCTGCGAAACACTCGCAAGCCGTCGAAGGGGGTAGCAGCCAACCCCAAAATATTCAAAAATTATTTACGAGAAAACTGTAAATGGTGCCACGATTAAACTTATACATAAAGTAAGTTGGCCCTTAACCAATCTAACAGTGCCCCTGCGAAACACTCGCAAGCCGTCGAAGGGGGTAGCAGCCAACCCCAAAATATTCAAAAATTATTTACGAGAAAACTGTACATGGTGCCACGATTAAACATACATAAGTTAAGTAGCCCCATAACCAATCTAACAGTGCCTCTGCAAAACACTCGCAAGCCGTCAAAGGGAGTAGCAGCCAACCCCAAAGTATTCAAAAATTATTTACGAGAAAACTGTACATGGTGCCACGATTAAACTTATACATAAATTAAGTTGCCCCATAACCAATCTAACAGTGCCCCTGCGAAACACTCGCAAGCCGTCGAAGGGGGTAGCAGCAAACCCCAAAATATTCAAAAATTATTTACGAGAAAACTGTACATGGTGCCACGATTAAACTTATACATAAATTAAGTTGGTCCGTAACCAATCTAACAGTGCCTATGCGAAACACTCGCAAGCCGTCGAAGGGGGTAGCAGCCAACCCCAAAATATTCAAAAATTATTTACGAGAAAACTGTACATGGTGCCACGATTAAACTTATACATAAATTAAGTTGGCCCATAACCAATCTAACAGTGCCCCTGCAAAACACTCGCAAGCCGTCGAAGGGGGTAGCAGCCAACCCCAAAATATTCAAAAATTAATTACGAGAAAACTATACATGGTGCCACGATTAAACTTATACATAAATTAAGTTGCCCCATAACCAATCTAACAGTGCCCCTGCGACACACTCGCAGGTCGTCGAAGGGGGTAGCAGCCAACCCCAAAATATTCAAAAATTATTTACGAGAAAACTGTACATGGTGCTACGATTACACTTATACATAAATTAAGTTGGCCCATAACCAATCTAACAGTGGCCCTGCGAAACACTCGCAAGCCGTCGAAGGGGGTAGCAGCCAACCCCAAAATATTCAAAAATTATTTACGAGAAAACTATACATGGTGCCACGATTAAACTTATACATAAATTAAGTTGGCCCATAACCAATCTAACAGTGCCCCGTCGAAACACTCGCAGGCCGGCGAAGGGGGTAGCAGCCAACCCCAAAATATTCAAAAATTATTTACGAGAAAACTATACATGGTGCCACGATTAAACTTATACATAAATTAAGTTGGCCCATAACCAATCTAACAGTGAACCTGCGAAACACTCGCAAGCCGTCGAAGGAGGTAGCAGCCAACCCCAAAATATTCAAAAATTATTTACGAGAAAACTATACATGGTGCCACAATTAAACTTATACATAAATTAAATTGCCCCATAACCAATCTAACAGTGCCCCTGCGACACACTCGCAGGTCGTCGAAGGGGGTAGCAGCCAACCCCAAAATATTCAAAAATTATTTACGAGAAAACTATACATGGTGCCACGATTAAACTTATACATAAATTAAGTATGCCCATAACCAATCTAACAGTGCCCCTGCGAAACACTCGCAAGCCGTCGAAGGAGGTAGCAGCCAACCCCAAAATATTCAAAAATTATTTACGAGAAAACTGTACATGGTGCCACGATTAAACTTATACATAAATTAAGTTGGCCCATAACCAATCTAACAGTGCCCCTGCGAAACACTCGCAAGCCGTCGAAGGGGGTAGCAGCCAACCCCAAAATATTCAAAAATTAATTACGAGAAAACTATACATTGTGCCACGATTAAACTTATACATAAATTAAGTTGCCCCATAACCAATCTAACAGTGCCCCTGCGACACACTCGCAGGTCGTCGAAGGGGGTAGCAGCCAACCCCAAAATATTCAAAAATTATTTACGAGAAAACTATACATGGTGCCACGATTAAACTTATACATAAATTAAGTTGGCCCATAACCAATCTAACAGTGCCCCTGCGAAACACTCGCAAGCCGTCGAAGGAGATAGCAGCCAACCCCAAAATATTCAAAAATTATTTACGAGAAAACTGTACATGGTGCCACGATTAAACTTATACATAAATTAAGTTGGCCCATAACCAATCTAACAGTGCCCCTGCGAAACACTCGCAAGCCGTCGAAGGGGGTAGCAGCCAACCCCAAAATATTCAAAAATTAATTACGAGAAAACTATACATTGTGCCACGATTAAACTAATACATAAATTAAGTTGCCCCATAACCAATCTAACAGTGCCCCTGCGACACACTCGCAGGTCGTCGAAGGGGGTAGCAGCCAACCCCAAAATATTCAAAAATTATTTACGAGAAAACTGTACATGGTGCTACGATTACACTTATACATAAATTAAGTTGGCCCATAACCAATCTAACAGTGGCCCTGCGAAACACTCGCAGGCCGTCGAAGGGGGTAGCAGCCAACCCCAAAATATTCAAAAATTATTTACGAGAAAACTATACATGGTGCCACGATTAAACTTATACATAAATTAAGTTGGCCCATAACCAATCTAACAGTGCCCCTGCGAAACACTCGCAGGCGGGCGAAGGGGGTAGCAGCCAACCCCAAAATATTCAAAAATTATTTACGAGAAAACTATACATGGTGCCACGATTAAACTTATACATAAATTAAGTTGGCCCATAACCAATCTAACAGTGAACCTGCGAAACACTCGCAAGCCGTCGAAGGAGGTAGCAGCCAACCCCAAAATATTCAAAAATTATTTACGAGAAAACTATACATGGTGCCACAATTAAACTTATACATAAATTAAGTTGCCCCATAACCAATCTAACAGTGCCCCTGCGACACACTCGCAGGTCGTCGAAGGGGGTAGCAGCCAACCCCAAAATATTCAAAAATTATTTACGAGAAAACTATACATGGTGCCACGATTAAACTTATACATAAATTAAGTTGGCCCATAACCAATCTAACAGTGCCCCTGCTAAACACTCGCAAGCCGTCGAAGGAGGTAGCAGCCAACCCCAAAATATTCAAAAATTATTTACGAGAAAACTGTACATGGTGCCACGATTAAACTTATACATAAATTAAGTTGGCCCATAACCAATCTAACAGTGCCCCTGCGAAACACTCGCAAGCCGTCGAAGGGGGTAGCAGCCAACCCCAAAATATTCAAAAATTAATTACGAGAAAACTATACATTGTGCCACGATTAAACTTATACATAAATTAAGTTGCCCCATAACCAATCTAACAGTGCCCCTGTGAAACACTCGCAGGTCGTCGAAGGGGGTAGCAGCCAACCCCAAAATATTCAAAAATTATTTACGAGAAAACTATACATGGTGCCGCGATTAAACTTATACATAAATTAAGTTGCCCCATAACCAATCTAACAGTGCCCCTGCGACACACTCGCAGGTCGTCGAAGGGGGTAGCAGCCAACCCCAAAATATTCAAAAATTATTTACGAGAAAACTATACATGGTGCCACGATTAAACTTATACATAAATTAAGTTGCCCCATAACCAATCTAACAGTGCCCCTGTGAAACACTCGCAAGCCGTCAAAGGGGGTAGCAGCCAACCCCAAAATATTCAAAAATTATTTACGAGAAAACTGTACATGGTGCCACGATTAAACTTATACATAAATTAAGTTGGCCCATAACCAATCTAACAGTGCCCCTGCGAAACACTCGCAAGCCGTCGAAGGGGGTAGCAGCCAACCCCAAAATATTCAAAAATTATTTACGAGAAAACTGTACATGGTGCCACGATTAAACTTATACATAAATTAAGTTGGCCCATAACCAATCTAACAGTGCCCCTGCTAAACACTCGCAAGCCGTCGAAGGAGGTAGCAGCCAACCCCAAAATATTCAAAAATTATTTACGAGAAAACTGTACATGGTGCCACGATTAAACTTATACATAAATTAAGTTGGCCCATAACCAATCTAACAGTGCCCCTGCGAAACACTCGCAAGCCGTCGAAGGGGGTAGCAGCCAACCCCAAAATATTCAAAAATTAATTACGAGAAAACTATACATTGTGCCACGATTAAACTTATACATAAATTAAGTTGCCCCATAACCAATCTAACAGTGCCCCTGCGAAACACTCGCAGGTCGTCGAAGGGGGTAGCAGCCAACCCCAAAATATTCAAAAATTATTTACGAGAAAACTATACATGGTGCCGCGATTAAACTTATACATAAATTAAGTTGCCCCATAACCAATCTAACAGTGTCCCTGCGACACACTCGCAGGTCGTCGAAGGGGGTAGCAGCCAACCCCAAAATATTCAAAAATTATTTACGAGAAAACTATACATGGTGCCACGATTAAACTTATATATAAATTAAGTTGGCCCATAACCAATCTAACAGTGCCCCTGCGAAACACTCGCAAGCCGTCGAAGGAGATAGCAGCCAACCCCAAAATATTCAAAAATTATTTACGAGAAAACTGTACATGGTGCCACGATTAAACTTATACATAAATTAAGTTGGCCCATAACCAATCTAACAGTGCCCCTGCGAAACACTCGCAAGCCGTCGAAGGGGGTAGCAGCCAACCCCAAAATATTCAAAAATTAATTACGAGAAAACTATACATTGTGCCACGATTAAACTTATACATAAATTAAGTTGCCCCATAACCAATCTAACAGTGCCCCTGCGAAACACTCGCAGGTCGTCGAAGGGGGTAGCAGCCAACCCCAAAATATTCAAAAATTATTTACGAGAAAACTGTACATGGTGCCACGATTAAACTTATACATAAATTAAGTTGGCCCATAACCAATCTAACAGTGCCCCTGCGAAACTCTCGCAAGCCGTCGAAGGGGGTAGCAGCCAACCCCAAAATATTCAAAAATTATTTACGAGAAAACTGTACATGGTGCCACGATTAAACTTATACATAAATTAAGTTGCCCCATAACCAATCTAACAGTGCCCTTGTGAAACACTCGCAAGCCGTCAAAGGGGGTAGCAGCCAACCCCAAAATATTCAAAAATTATTTACGAGAAAACTGTACATGGTGCCACGATTAAACTTATACATAAATTAAGTTGGCCCATAACCAATCTAACAGTGCCCCTGCGAAACACTCGCAAGCCGTCGAAGGGGGTAGCAGCCAACCCCAAAATATTCAAAAATTATTTACGAGAAAACTGTACATGGTGCCACGATTAAACTTATACATAAATTAAGTTGGCCCATAACCAATCTAACAGTGCCCCTGCGAAACACTCGCAAGCCGTCGAAGGGGGTAGCAGCCAACCCCAAAATATTCAAAAATTAATTACGAGAAAACTATACATGGTGCCACGATTAAACTTATACATAAATTAAGTTGCCCCATTACCAATCTAACAGTGCCCCTGCGACACTCTCGCAGGTCGTCGAAGGGGGTAGCAGCCAACCCCAAAATATTCAAAAATTATTTACGAGAAAACTGTACATGGTGCTACGATTAAACTTATACATAAATTAAGTTGCCCCATAACCAATCTAACAGTGCCCCTGCGAAACACTCGCAAACCGTCGAAGGGGGTAGCAGCCAACCCCAAAATATTCAAAAATTATTTACGAGAAAACTGTACATGGTGCCACGATTAAACTTATACATAAATTAAGTTGGTCCGTAACCAATCTAACAGTGCCTATGCGAAACACTCGCAAGCCGTCGAAGGGGGTAGCAGCCAACCCCAAAATATTCAAAAATTATTTACGAGAAAACTGTACATGGTGCCACGATTAAACTTATACATAAATTAAGTTGCCCCATAACCAATCTAACAGTGCCTCTGCGAAACACTCGCAAGCCGTCGAAGGGGGTAGCAGCCAACCCCAAAATATTCAAAAATTATTTACGAGAAAACTGTACATGGTGCCACGATTAAACTTATACATAAATTAAGTTGGTCCATAACTAATCTAACAGTACCCCTGCGAAACACTCGCAAACCGTCGAAGGGGGTAGCAACCAACCCCAAAATATTCAAAAATTATTTACGAGAAAACTGTACATGGTGCCACGATTAAACTTATACATAAATTAAGTTGCCCCATAACCAATCTAACAGTGCCCCTGCGAAACACTCGCAAGCCGTCGAAGGGGGTAGCAGCCAACCCCAAAATATTCAAAAATTAATTACGAGAAAACTATACATGGTGCCACGATTAAACTTATACATAAATTAAGTTGCCCCATAACCAATCTAACAGTGCCCCTGCGACACTCTCGCAGGTCGTCGAAGGGGGTAGCAGCCAACCCCAAAATATTCAAAAATTATTTACGAGAAAACTGTACATGGTGCTACGATTAAACTTATACATAAATTAAGTTGCCCCATAACCAATCTAACAGTGCCCCTGCGAAACACTCGCAAGCCGTCGAAGGGGGTAGCAGCCAACCCCAAAATATTCAAAAATTATTTACGAGAAAACTGTACATGGTGCCACGATTAAACTTATACATAAATTAAGTTGGTCCGTAACCAATCTAACAGTGCCTATGCGAAACACTCGCAAGCCGTCGAAGGGGGTAGCAGCCAACCCCAAAATATTCAAAAATTATTTACGAGAAAACTGTACATGGTGCCACGATTAAACTTATACATAAATTAAGTTGGTCCATAACCAATCTAACAGTGCCCCTGCGACACACTCGCAGGTCGTCGAAGGGGGTAGCAGCCAACCCCAAAATATTCAAAAATTATTTACGAGAAAACTATACATGGTGCCACGATTAAACTTATACATAAATTAAGTTGGCCCATAACCAATCTAACAGTGCCCCTGCGAAACAGTCGCAAGCCGTCGAAGGAGGTAGCAGCCAACCCCAAAATATTCAAAAATTATTTACGAGAAAACTGTACATGGTGCCACGATTAAACTTATACATAAATTAAGTTGGCCCATAACCAATCTAACAGTGCCCCTGCGAAACACTCGCAAGCCGTCGAAGGGGGTAGCAGCCAACCCCAAAATATTCAAAAATTAATTACGAGAAAACTATACATGGTGCCACGATTAAACTTATACATAAATTAAGTTGCCCCTTAACCAATCTAACAGTGCCCCTGCGACACACTCGCAGGTCGTCGAAGGGGGTAGCAGCCAACCCCAAGATATTCAAAAATTATTTACGAGAAAACAATACATGGTGCCACGATTAAACTTATACATAAATTAAGTTGGCCCATAACCAATCTAACAGTGCCCCTGCGAAACACTCGCAAGCCGTCGAAGGAGATAGCAGCCAACCCCAAAATATTCAAAAATTATTTACGAGAAAACTGTACATGGTGCCACGATTAAACTTATACATAAATTAAGTTGGCCCATAACCAATCTAACAGTGCCCCTGCGAAACACTCGCAAGCCGTCGAAGGGGATAGCAGCCAACCCCAAAATATTCAAAAATTAATTACGAGAAAACTATACATTGTGCCACGATTAAACTTATACATAAATTAAGTTGCCCCATAACCAATCTAACAGTGCTCCTGCGAAACACTCGCAGGTCGTCGAAGAGGGTAGCAGCCAACCCCAAAATATTCAAAAATTATTTACGAGAAAACTGTACATGGTGCCACGATTAAACTTATACATAAATTAAGTTGGCCCATAACCAATCTAACAGTGCCCCTGCGAAACACTCGCAAGCCGTCGAAGGGGATAGCAGCCAACCCCAAAATATTCAAAAATTATTTACGAGAAAACTGTACATGGTGCCACGATTAAACTTATACATAAATTAAGTTGCCCCATAACCAATCTAACAGTGCCCCTGTGAAACACTCGCAAGCCGTCGAAGGGGGTAGCAGCCAACCCCAAAATATTCAAAAATTATTTACGAGAAAACTGTACATGGTGCCACGATTAAACTTATACATAAATTAAGTTGGCCCATAACCAATCTAACAGTAGCCCTGCGAAACACTCGCAAGCCGTCGAAGGGGGTAGCAGCCAACCCCAAAATATTCAAAAATTATTTACGAGAAAACTGTACATGGTGCCACGATTAAACTAATACATAAATTAAGTTGGCCCATAACCAATCTAACAGTGCCCCTGCGAAACACTCGCAAGCCGTCGAAGGGGGTAGCAGCCAACCCCAAAATATTCAAAAATTATTTACGAGAAAACTGTACATGGTGCCACGATTAAACTTATACATAAATTAAGTAGCCCCATAACCAATCTAACAGTGCCCCTGCGAAACACTCGCAAGCCGTCGAAGGGGGTAGCAGCCAACCCCAAATATTCAAAAATTATTTACGAGAAAACTGTACATGGTGCCACGATTAAACTTATACATAAATTAAGTTGCCCCATAACCAATCTAACAGTGCCCCTGCGAAACACTCGCAAGCCGTCGAAGGGGGTAGCAGCCAACCCCAAAATATTCAAAAATTATTTACGAGAAAACTGTACATGGTGCCACGATTAAACTTATACATAAATTAAGTTGGCCCATAACCAATCTAACAGTGCCCCTGCGAAACACTCGCAAGCCGTCGAAGGGGGTAGCAGCCAACCCCAAAATATTCAAAAATTATTTACGAGAAAACTGTACATGGTGCCACGATTAAACTTATACATAAATTAAGTTGCCCCATAACCAATCTAACAGTGCCCCTGCGAAACACTCGCAAGCCGTCGAAGGGGGTAGCAGCCAACCCCAAAATATTCAAAAATTATTTACGAGAAAACTGTACATGGTGCCACGATTAAACTTATACATAAATTAAGTTGGTCCATAACCAATCTAACAGTGCCCCTGCGAAACACTCGCAAGCCGTCGAAGGGGGTAGCAACCAACCCCAAAATATTCAAAAATTATTTACGAGAAAACTGTACATGGTGCCACGATTAAACTTATACATAAATTAAGTTGGCCCATAACCAATCTAACAGTGCCTCTGCGAAACACTCGCAAGCCGTCGAAGGGGGTAGCAGCCAACCCCAAAATATTCAAAAATTAATTACGAGAAAACTATACATGGTGCCACGATTAAACTTATACATAAATTCAGTTGCCCCATTACCAATCTAACAGTGCCCCTGCGACACTCTCGCAGGTCGTCGAAGGGGGTAGCAGCCAACCCCAAAATATTCAAAAATTATTTACGAGAAAACTGTACATGGTGCTACGATTAAACTTATACATAAATTAAGTTGGCCCATAACCAATCTAACAGTGCCCCTGCGAAACACTCGCAGGCCGTCGAAGGGGGTAGCAGCCAACCCCAAAATATTCAAAAATTATTTACGAGAAAACTATACATGGTGCCACGATTAAACTTATACATAAATTAAGTTGGCCCATAACCAATCTAACAGTGCCCCTGCGAAACACTCGCAGGCCGTCGAAGGGGGTAGCAGCCAACCCCAAAATATTCAAAAATTATTTACGAGAAAACTATACATTGTGCCACGATTAAACTTATACATAAATTAAGTTGACCTATAACCAATCTAACAGTACCCCTGCGAAACACTCGCAGGTCGTCGAAGGGGGTAGCAGCCAACCCCAAAATATTCAAAAATTATTTACGAGAAAACTGTACATGGTGCCACGATTAAACTTATACATAAATTAAGTTGCCCCATAACCAAACTAACAGTGCCCCTGCGAAACACTCGCAAGCCGTCGAAGGGGGTAGCAGCCAACCCCAAAATATTCAAAAATTAGTTACGAGAAAACTGTAAATGGTGCCACGATTAAACTTATACATAAAGTAAGTTGGCCCTTAACCAATCTAACAGTGCCCCTGCGAAACACTCGCAAGCCGTCGAAGGGGGTAGCAGCCAACCCCAAAATATTCAAAAATTATTTACGAGAAAACTGTACATGTTGCCACGATTAAACTTATACATAAATTAAGTAGCCCCATAACCAATCTAACAGTGCCTCTGCAAAACACTCGCAAGCCGTCAAAGGGAGTAGCAGCCAACCCCAAAGTATTCAAAAATTATTTACGAGAAAACTGTACATGGTGCCACGATTAAACTTATACATAAATTAAGTTGCCCCATAACCAATCTAACAGTGCCCCTGCGAAACACTCGCAAGCCGTCGAAGGGGGTAGCAGCCAACCCCAAAATATTCAAAAATTATTTACGAGAAAACTGTACATGGTGCCACGATTAAACTTATACATAAATTAAGTTGGTCCGTAACCAATCTAACAGTGCCTATGCGAAACACTCGCAAGCCGTCGAAGGGGATAGCAGCCAACCCCAAAATATTCAAAAATTATTTACGAGAAAACTGTACATGGTGCCACGATTAAACTTATACATATATTAAGTTGGCCCATAACCAATCTAACAGTGCCCCTGCAAAACACTCGCAAGCCGTCGAAGGGGGTAGCAGCCAACCCCAAAATATTCAAAAATTAATTACGAGAAAACTATACATGGTGCCACGATTAAACTTATACATAAATTAAGTTGCCCCATAACCAATCTAACAGTGCCCCTGCGACACACTCGCAGGTCGTCGAAGGGGGTAGCAGCCAACCCCAAAATATTCAAAAATTATTTACGAGAAAACTGTACATGGTGCTACGATTACACTTATACATAAATTAAGTTGGCCCATAACCAATCTAACAGTGGCCCTGCGAAACACTCGCAAGCCGTCGAAGGGGGTAGCAGCCAACCCCAAAATATTCAAAAATTATTTACGAGAAAACTATACATGGTGCCACGATTAAACTTATACATAAATTAAGTTGGCCCATAACCAATCTAACAGTGCCCCTGCGAAACACTCGCAGGCCGGCGAAGGGGGTAGCAGCCAACCCCAAAATATTCAAAAATTATTTACGAGAAAACTATACATGGTGCCACGATTAAACTTATACATAAATTAAGTTGGCCCATAACCAATCTAACAGTGAACCTGCGAAACACTTGCAAGCCGTCGAAGGAGGTAGCAGCCAACCCCAAAATATTCAAAAATTATTTACGAGAAAACTATACATGGTGCCACAATTAAACTTATACATAAATTAAGTTGCCCCATAACCAATCTAACAGTGCCCCTGCGACACACTCGCAGGTCGTCGAAGGGGGTAGCAGCCAACCCCAAAATATTCAAAAATTATTTACGAGAAAACTATACATGGTGCCACGATTAAACTTATACATAAATTAAGTTGGCCCATAACCAATCTAACAGTGCCCCTGCGAAACACTCGCAAGCCGTCGAAGGAGGTAGCAGCCAACCCCAAAATATTCAAAAATTATTTACGAGAAAACTGTACATGGTGCCACGATTAAACTTATACATAAATTAAGTTGGCCCATAACCAATCTAACAGTGCCCCTGCGAAACACTCGCAAGCCGTCGAAGGGGGTAGCAGCCAACCCCAAAATATTCAAAAATTAATTACGAGAAAACTATACATTGTGCCACGACTAAACTTATACATAAATTAAGTTGCCCCATAACCAATCTAACAGTGCCCCTGCGAAACACTCGCAGGTCGTCGAAGGGGGTAGCAGCCAACCCCAAAATATTCAAAAATTATTTACGAGAAAACTATACATGGTGCCACGATTAAACTTATACATAAATTAGGTTGCCCCATAACCAATCTAACAGTGCCCCTGCGACACACTCGCAGGTCGTCGAAGGGGGTAGCAGCCAACCCCAAAATATTCAAAAATTATTTACGAGAAAACTATACATGGTGCCACGATTAAACTTATACATAAATTAAGTTGGCCCATAACCAATCTAACAGTGCCCCTGCGAAACACTCGCAAGCCGTCGAAGGAGATAGCAGCCAACCCCAAATATTCAAAAATTATTTACGAGAAAACTGTACATGGTGCCACGATTAAACTTATACATAAATTAAGTTGGCCCATAACCAATCTAACAGTGCCCCTGCGAAACACTCGCAAGCCGTCGAAGGGGGTAGCAGCCAACCCCAAAATATTCAAAAATTAATTACGAGAAAACTATACATTGTGCCACGATTAAACTAATACATAAATTAAGTTGCCCCATAACCAATCTAACAGTGCCCCTGCGACACACTCGCAGGTCGTCGAAGGGGGTAGCAGCCAACCCCAAAATATTCAAAAATTATTTACGAGAAAACTGTACATGGTGCTACGATTACACTTATACATAAATTAAGTTGGCCCATAACCAATCTAACAGTGGCCCTGCGAAACACTCGCAGGCCGTCGAAGGGGGTAGCAGCCAACCCCAAAATATTCAAAAATTATTTACGAGAAAACTATACATGGTGCCACGATTAAACTTATACATAAATTAAGTTGGCCCATAACCAATCTAACAGTGCCCCTGCGAAACACTCGCAGGCCGGCGAAGGGGGTAGCAGCCAACCCCAAAATATTCAAAAATTATTTACGAGAAAACTATACATGGTGCCACGATTAAACTTATACATAAATTAAGTTGGCCCATAACCAATCTAACAGTGAACCTGCGAAACACTCGCAAGCCGTCGAAGGAGGTAGCAGCCAACCCCAAAATATTCAAAAATTATTTACGAGAAAACTATACATGGTGCCACAATTAAACTTATACATAAATTAAGTTGCCCCATAACCAATCTAACAGTGCCCCTGCGACACACTCGCAGGTCGTCGAAGGGGGTAGCAGCCAACCCCAAAATATTCAAAAATTATTTACGAGAAAACTATACATGGTGCCACGATTAAACTTATACATAAATTAAGTTGGCCCATAACCAATCTAACAGTGCCCCTGCTAAACACTCGCAAGCCGTCGAAGGAGGTAGCAGCCAACCCCAAAATATTCAAAAATTATTTACGAGAAAACTGTACATGGTGCCACGATTAAACTTATACATAAATTAAGTTGGCCCATAACCAATCTAACAGTGCCCCTGCGAAACACTCGCAAGCCGTCGAAGGGGGTAGCAGCCAACCCCAAAATATTCAAAAATTAATTACGAGAAAACTATACATTGTGCCACGATTAAACTTATACATAAATTAAGTTGCCCCATAACCAATCTAACAGTGCCCCTGCGAAACACTCGCAGGTCGTCGAAGGGGGTAGCAGCCAACCCCAAAATATTCAAAAATTATTTACGAGAAAACTATACATGGTGCCGCGATTAAACTTATACATAAATTAAGTTGCCCCATAACCAATCTAACAGTGTCCCTGCGACACACTCGCAAGTCGTCGAAGGGGGTAGCAGCCAACCCCAAAATATTCAAAAATTATTTACGAGAAAACTATACATGGTGCCACGATTAAACTTATACATAAATTAAGTTGGCCCATAACCAATCTAACAGTGCCCCTGCGAAACACTCGCAAGCCGTCGAAGGAGATAGCAGCCAACCCCAAAATATTCAAAAATTATTTACGAGAAAACTGTACATGGTGCCACGATTAAACTTATACATAAATTAAGTTGGCCCATAACCAATCTAACAGTGCCCCTGCGAAACACTCGCAAGCCGTCGAAGGGGGTAGCAGCCAACCCCAAAATATTCAAAAATTAATTACGAGAAAACTATACATTGTGCCACGATTAAACTTATACATAAATTAAGTTGCCCCATAACCAATCTAACAGTGCCCCTGCGAAACACTCGCAGGTCGTCGAAGGGGGTAACAGCCAACCCCAAAATATTCAAAAATTATTTACGAGAAAACTGTACATGGTGCCACGATTAAACTTATACATAAATTAAGTTGGCCCATAACCAATCTAACAGTGCCCCTGCGAAACTCTTGCAAGCCGTCGAAGGGGGTAGCAGCCAACCCCAAAATATTCAAAAATTATTTACGAGAAAACTGTACATGGTGCCACGATTAAACTTATACATAAATTAAGTTGCCCCATAACCAATCTAACAGTGCCCCTGTGAAACACTCGCAAGCCGTCAAAGGGGGTAGCAGCCAACCCCAAAATATTCAAAAATTATTTACGAGAAAACTGTACATGGTGCCACGATTAAACTTATACATAAATTAAGTTGGCCCATAACCAATCTAACAGTGCCCCTGCGAAACACTCGCAAGCCGTCGAAGGGGGTAGCAGCCAACCCCAAAATATTCAAAAATTATTTACGAGAAAACTGTACATGGTGCCACGATTAAACTTATACATAAATTAAGTTGGCCCATAACCAATCTAACAGTGCCCCTGCTAAACACTCGCAAGCCGTCGAAGGAGGTAGCAGCCAACCCCAAAATATTCAAAAATTATTTACGAGAAAACTGTACATGGTGCCACGATTAAACTTATACATAAATTAAGTTGGCCCATAACCAATCTAACAGTGCCCCTGCGAAACACTCGCAAGCCGTCGAAGGGGGTAGCAGCCAACCCCAAAATATTCAAAAATTAATTACGAGAAAACTATACATTGTGCCACGATTAAACTTATACATAAATTAAGTTGCCCCATAACCAATCTAACAGTGCCCCTGCGAAACACTCGCAGGTCGTCGAAGGGGGTAGCAGCCAACCCCAAAATATTCAAAAATTATTTACGAGAAAACTATACATGGTGCCGCGATTAAACTTATACATAAATTAAGTTGCCCCATAACCAATCTAACAGTGTCCCTGCGACACACTCGCAGGTCGTCGAAGGGGGTAGCAGCCAACCCCAAAATATTCAAAAATTATTTACGAGAAAACTATACATGGTGCCACGATTAAACTTATATATAAATTAAGTTGGCCCATAACCAATCTAACAGTGCCCCTGCGAAACACTCGCAAGCCGTCGAAGGAGATAGCAGCCAACCCCAAAATATTCAAAAATTATTTACGAGAAAACTGTACATGGTGCCACGATTAAACTTATACATAAATTAAGTTGGCCCATAACCAATCTAACAGTGCCCCTGCGAAACACTCGCAAGCCGTCGAAGGGGGTAGCAGCCAACCCCAAAATATTCAAAAATTAATTACGAGAAAACTATACATTGTGCCACGATTAAACTTATACATAAATTAAGTTGCCCCATAACCAATCTAACAGTGCCCCTGCGAAACACTCGCAGGTCGTCGAAGGGGGTAGCAGCCAACCCCAAAGTATTCAAAAATTATTTACGAGAAAACTGTACATGGTGCCACGATTAAAATTATACATAAATTAAGTTGGCCCATAACCAATCTAACAGTGCCCCTGCGAAACTCTTGCAAGCCGTCGAAGGGGGTAGCAGCCAACCCCAAAATATTCAAAAATTATTTACGAGAAAACTGTACATGGTGCCACGATTAAACTTATACATAAATTAAGTTGCCCCATAACCAATCTAACAGTGCCCCTGTGAAACACTCGCAAGCCGTCAAAGGGGGTAGCAGCCAACCCCAAAATATTCAAAAATTATTTACGAGAAAACTGTACATGGTGCCACGATTAAACTTATACATAAATTAAGTTGGCCCATAACCAATCTAACAGTGCCCCTGCGAAACACTCGCAAGCCGTCGAAGGGGGTAGCAGCCAACCCCAAAATATTCAAAAATTATTTACGAGAAAACTGTACATGGTGCCACGATTAAACTTATACATAAATTAAGTTGGCCCATAACCAATCTAACAGTGCCCCTGCGAAACACTCGCAAGCCGTCGAAGGGGGTAGCAGCCAACCCCAAAATATTCAAAAATTAATTACGAGAAAACTGTACATGGTGCTACGATTAAACTTATACATAAATTAAGTTGCCCCATAACCAATCTAACAGTGCCCCTGCGAAACACTCGCAAACCGTCGAAGGGGGTAGCAGCCAACCCCAAAATATTCAAAAATTATTTACGAGAAAACTGTACATGGTGCCACGATTAAACTTATACATAAATTAAGTTGGTCCGTAACCAATCTAACAGTGCCTATGCGAAACACTCGCAAGCCGTCGAAGGGGGTAGCAGCCAACCCCAAAATATTCAAAAATTATTTACGAGAAAACTGTACATGGTGCCACGATTAAACTTATACATAAATTAAGTTGCCCCATAACCAATCTAACAGTGCCTCTGCGAAACACTCGCAAGCCGTCGAAGGGGGTAGCAGCCAACCCCAAAATATTCAAAAATTATTTACGAGAAAACTGTACATGGTGCCACGATTAAACTTATACATAAATTAAGTTGGTCCATAACTAATCTAACAGTACCCCTGCGAAACACTCGCAAACCGTCGAAGGGGGTAGCAACCAACCCCAAAATATTCAAAAATTATTTACGAGAAAACTGTACATGGTGCCACGATTAAACTTATACATAAATTAAGTTGGCCCATAACGAATCTAACAGTGCCCCTGCGAAACACTCGCAAGCCGTCGAAGGGGGTAGCAGCCAACCCCAAAATATTCAAAAATTAATTACGAGAAAACTATACATGGTGCCACGATTAAACTTATACATAAATTAAGTTGCCCCATAACCAATCTAACAGTGCCCCTGCGACACTCTCGCAGGTCGTCGAAGGGGGTAGCAGCCAACCCCAAAATATTCAAAAATTATTTACGAGAAAACTGTACATGGTGCTACGATTAAACTTATACATAAATTAAGTTGCCCCATAACCAATCTAACAGTGCCCCTGCGAAACACTCGCAAGCCGTCGAAGGGGGTAGCAGCCAACCCCAAAATATTCAAAAATTATTTACGAGAAAACTGTACATGGTGCCACGATTAAACTTATACATAAATTAAGTTGGTCCGTAACCAATCTAACAGTGCCTATGCGAAACACTCGCAAGCCGTCGAAGGGGGTAGCAGCCAACCCCAAAATATTCAAAAATTATTTACGAGAAAACTGTACATGGTGCCACGATTAAACTTATACATAAATTAAGTTGGTCCATAACCAATCTAACAGTGCCCCTGCGACACACTCGCAGGTCGTCGAAGGGGGTAGCAGCCAACCCCAAAATATTCAAAAATTATTTACGAGAAAACTATACATGGTGCCACGATTAAACTTATACATAAATTAAGTTGGCCCATAACCAATCTAACAGTGCCCCTGCGAAACTCTCGCAAGCCGTCGAAGGAGGTAGCAGCCAACCCCAAAATATTCAAAAATTATTTACGAGAAAACTGTACATGGTGCCACGATTAAACTTATACATAAATTAAGTTGGCCCATAACCAATCTAACAGTGCCCCTGCGAAACACTCGCAAGCCGTCGAAGGGGGTAGCAGCCAACCCCAAAATATTTAAAAATTAATTACGAGAAAACTATACATGGTGCCACGATTAAACTTATACATAAATTAAGTTGCCCCATAACCAATCTAACAGTGCCCCTGCGACACACTCGCAGGTCGTCGAAGGGGGTAGCAGCCAACCCCAAAATATTCAAAAATTATTTACGAGAAAACTATACATGGTGCCACGATTAAACTTATACATAAATTAAGTTGGCCCATAACCAATCTAACAGTGCCCCTGCGAAACACTCGCAAGCCGTCGAAGGAGATAGCAGCCAACCCCAAAATATTCAAAAATTATTTACGAGAAAACTGTACATGGTGCCACGATTAAACTTATACATAAATTAAGTTGGCCCATAACCAATCTAACAGTGCCCCTGCGAAACACTCGCAAGCCGTCGAAGGGGATAGCAGCCAACCCCAAAATATTCAAAAATTAATTACGAGAAAACTATACATTGTGCCACGATTAAACTTATACATAAATTAA
Organism: Agriotes lineatus; assembly: GCA_940337035.1. Classification (NCBI taxonomy): domain Eukaryota; kingdom Metazoa; phylum Arthropoda; class Insecta; order Coleoptera; family Elateridae; genus Agriotes; species Agriotes lineatus. The sequence goes on from CALNHX010000160.1 coordinate 421,323, forward strand.
GTTGCCCCATAACCAATCTAACAGTGCTCCTGCGAAACACTCGCAGGTCGTCGAAGAGGGTAGCAGCCAACCCCAAAATATTCAAAAATTATTTACGAGAAAACTGTACATGGTGCCACGATTAAACTTATACATAAATTAAGTTGGCCCATAACCAATCTAACAGTGCCCCTGCGAAACACTCGCAAGCCGTCGAAGGGGGTAGCAGCCAACCCCAAAATATTCAAAAATTATTTACGAGAAAACTGTACATGGTGCCACGATTAAACTTATACATAAATTAAGTTGCCCCATAACCAATCTAACAGTGCCCCTGTGAAACACTCGCAAGCCGTCGAAGGGGGTAGCAGCCAACCCCAAAATATTCAAAAATTATTTACGAGAAAACTGTACATGGTGCCACGATTAAACTTATACATAAATTAAGTTGGCCCATAACCAATCTAACAGTGGCCCTGCGAAACACTCGCAAGCCGTCGAAGGGGGTAGCAGCCAACCCCAAAATATTCAAAAATTATTTACGAGAAAACTGTACATGGTGCCACGATTAAACTAATACATAAATTAAGTTGGCCCATAACCAATCTAACAGTGCCCCTGCGAAACACTCGCAAGCCGTCGAAGGGGGTAGCAGCCAACCCCAAAATATTCAAAAATTATTTACGAGAAAACTGTACATGGTGCCACGATTAAACTTATACATAAATTAAGTAGCCCCATAACCAATCTAACAGTGCCCCTGCGAAACACTCGCAAGCCGTCGAAGGGGGTAGCAGCCAACCCAAAATATTCAAAAATTATTTACGAGAAAACTGTACATGGTGCCACGATTAAACTTATACATAAATTAAGTTGCCCCATAACCAATCTAACAGTGCCCCTGCGAAACACTCGCAAGCCGTCGAAGGGGGTAGCAGCCAACCCCAAAATATTCAAAAATTATTTACGAGAAAACTGTACATGGTGCCACGATTAAACTTATACATAAATTAAGTTGGCCCATAACCAATCTAACAGTGCCCCTGCGAAACACTCGCAAGCCGTCGAAGGGGGTAGCAGCCAACCCCAAAATATTCAAAAATTATTTACGAGAAAACTGTACATGGTGCCACGATTAAACTTATACATAAATTAAGTTGCCCCATAACCAATCTAACAGTGCCCCTGCGAAACACTCGCAAGCCGTCGAAGGGGGTAGCAGCCAACCCCAAAATATTCAAAAATTATTTACGAGAAAACTGTACACGGTGCCACGATTAAACTTATACATAAATTAAGTTGGTCCATAACCAATCTAACAGTGCCCCTGCGAAACACTCGCAAGCCGTCGAAGGGGGTAGCAACCAACCCCAAAATATTCAAAAATTATTTACGAGAAAACTGTACATGGTGCCACGATTAAACTTATACATAAATTAAGTTGGCCCATAACCAATCTAACAGTGCCTCTGCGAAACACTCGCAAGCCGTCGAAGGGGGTAGCAGCCAACCCCAAAATATTCAAAAATTAATTACGAGAAAACTATACATGGTGCCACGATTAAACTTATACATAAATTCAGTTGCCCCATTACCAATCTAACAGTGCCCCTGCGACACTCTCGCAGGTCGTCGAAGGGGGTAGCAGCCAACCCCAAAATATTCAAAAATTATTTACGAGAAAACTGTACATGGTGCTACGATTAAACTTATACATAAATTAAGTTGGCCCATAACCAATCTAACAGTGCCCCTGCGAAACACTCGCAGGCCGTCGAAGGGGGTAGCAGCCAACCCCAAAATATTCAAAAATTATTTACGAGAAAACTATACATGGTGCCACGATTAAACTTATACATAAATTAAGTTGGCCCATAACCAATCTAACAGTGCCCCTGCGAAACACTCGCAGGCCGTCGAAGGGGGTAGCAGCCAACCCCAAAATATTCAAAAATTATTTACGAGAAAACTATACATGGTGCCACGATTAAACTTATACATAAATTAAGTTGGCCCATAACCAATCTAACAGTGCCCCTGCGAAACACTCGCAAGCCGTCGAAGGAGGTAGCAGCCAACCCCAAAATATTCAAAAATTATTTACGAGAAAACTGTACATGGTGCCACGTTTAAACTTATACATAAATTAAGTTGGCCCATAACCAATCTAACAGTGCCCCTGCGAAACACTCGTAAGCCGTCGAAGGGGGTAGCAGCCAACCCCAAAATATTCAAAAATTAATTACGAGAAAACTATACATTGTGCCACGATTAAACTTATACATAAATTAAGTTGCCCCATAACCAATCTAACAGTGCCCCTGCCAAACACTCGCAGGTCGTCGAAGGGGGTAGCAGCCAACCCCAAAATATTCAAAAATTATTTACGAGAAAACTGTACATGGTGCCACGATTAAACTTATACATAAATTAAGTTGGCCCATAACCAATCTAACAGTGCCCCTGCGAAACACTCGCAAGCCGTCGAAGGGGGTAGCAGCCAACCCCAAAATATTCAAAAATTATTTACGAGAAAACTGTACATTGTGCCACGATTAAACTGATACATAAATTAAGTTGCCTCATAAACAATCTAACAGTGCCCCTGCGAAACACTCGCAAGCCGTCGAAGGGGGTAGCAGCCAACCCCAAAATATTCAAAAATTATTTACGAGAAAACTGTACATGGTGCCACGATTAAACTTATACATAAATTAAGTTGGCCCATAACCAATCTAACAGTGCCTCTGCAAAACACTCGCAAGCCGTCGAAGGGGGTAGCAGCCAACCCCAAAATATTCAAAAATTATTTACGAGAAAACTGTACATGGTGCCACGATTAAACTTATACATAAATTAAGTAGCCCCATAACCAATCTAACAGTGCCCCTGCAAAACACTCGCAAACCGTCAAAGGGGGTAGCAGCCAACCCCAAAATATTCAAAAATTATTTACGAGAAAACTGTACATGGTGCCACGATTAAACTTATACATAAATTAAGTTGCCCCATAACCAATCTAACAGTGCCCCTGCGAAACACTCGCAAGCCGTCGAAGGGGGTAGCAGCCAATCCCAAAATATTCAAAAATTATTTACGAGAAAACTGTACATGGTGCCACGATTAAACTTATACATAAATTAAGTTGGCCCATAACCAATCTAACAGTGCCCCTGCGAAACACTCGCAAGCCGTCGAAGGGGGTAGCAGCCAACCCCAAAATATTCAAAAATTATTTACGAGAAAACTGTACATGGTGCCACGATTAAACTTATACATAAATTAAGTTGGCCTATAACCAATCTAACAGTGCCCCTGCGAAACAATCGCAAGCCGTCGAAGGGGGTAGCAGCCAACCCCAAAATATTCAAAAATTAATTACGAGAAAACTATACATGGTGCCACGATTAAACTTATACATAAATTAAGTTGCCCCATAACCAATCTAACAGTGCCCCTGCGAAACACTCGCAGGTCGTCGAAGGGGGTAGCAGCCAACCCCAAAATATTCAAAAATTATTTACGAGAAAACTGTACATGGTGCCACGATGAAACTTATACATAAATTAAGTTGGCCCATAACCAATCTAACAGTGCCCCTGCGAAACACTCGCAAGGCGTCGAAGGAGGTAGCAGCCAACCCCAAAATATTCAAAAATTATTTACGAGAAAACTGTACATGGTGCCACGATTAAAATTATACATAAATTAAGTTGGCCCATAACCAATCTAACAGTGCCCCTGCGAAACACTCGCAAGCCGTCGAAGGGGGTAGCAGCCAACCCCAAAATATTCAAAAATTAATTACGAGAAAACTATACATGGTGCCACGATTAAACTTATACATAAATTAAGTTGCCCCATAACCAATCTAACAGTGCCCCTGCCAAACACTCGCAGGTCGTCGAAGGGGGTAGCAGCCAACCCCAAAATATTCAAAAATTATTTACGAGAAAACTGTACATGGTGCCACGATTAAACTTATACATAAATTAAGTTGGCCCATAACCAATCTAACAGTGCCCCTGCGAAACACTCGCAAGCCGTCGAAGGGGGTAGCAGCCAACCCCAAAATATTCAAAAATTATTTACGAGAAAACTGTACATTGTGCCACGATTAAACTTATACATAAATTAAGTTGCCTCATAAACAATCTAACAGTGCCCCTGCGAAACACTCGCAAGCCGTCGAAGGGGGTAGCAGCCAACCCCAAAATATTCAAAAATTATTTACGAGAAAACTGTACATGGTGCCACGATTAAACTTATACATAAATTAAGTTGGCCCATAACCAATCTAACAGTGCCTCTGCGAAACACTCGCAAGCCGTCGAAGGGGGTAGCAGCCAACCCCAAAATATTCAAAAATTATTTACGAGAAAACTGTACATGGTGCCACGATTAAACTTATACATAAATTAAGTAGCCCCATAACCAATCTAACAGTGCCCCTGCAAAACACTCGCAAGCCGTCGAAGGAGGTAGCAGCCAACCCCAAAATATTCAAAAATTATTTACGAGAAAACTGTACATGGTGCCACGATTAAACTTATACATAAATTAAGTTGGCCCATAACCAATCTAACAGTGCCTCTGCGAAACACTCGCAGGTCGTCGAAGGGGGTAGCAGCCAACCCCAAAATATTCAAAAATTATTTACGAGAAAACTGTACATGGTGCCACGATTAAACTTATACATAAATTAAGTAGCCCCATAACCAATCTAACAGTGCCCCTGCGAAACACTCGCAAGCCGTCGAAGGGGGTAGCAGCCAACCCCAAAATATTCAAAAATTATTTACGAGAAAACTGTACATGGTGCCACGATTAAACTTATACATAAATTAAGTAGCCCCATAACCAATCTAACAGTGCGCCTGCGAAACACTCGCAAGCCGTCGAAGGGGATAGCAGCCAACCCCAAAATATTCAAAAATTAATTACGAGAAAACTATACATTGTGCCACGATTAAACTTATACATAAATTAAGTTGCCCCATAACCAATCTAACAGTGCCCCTGCGAAACACTCGCAGATCGTCGAAGGGGGTAGCAGCCAACCCCAAAATATTCAAAAATTATTTACGAGAAAACTGTACATGGTGCCACGATTAAACTTATACATAAATTAAGTTGGCCCATAACCAATCTAACAGTGCCCCTGCGAAACACTCGCAAGCCGTCGAAGGGGGTAGCAGCCAACCCCAAAATATTCAAAAATTATTTACGAGAAAACTGTACATGGTGCCACGATTAAACTTATACATAAATTAAGTTGCCCCATAACCAATCTAACAGTGCCCCTGCGAAACACTCGCAAGCCGTCGAAGGGGGTAGCAGCCAACCCCAAAATATTCAAAAATTATTTACGAGAAAACTGTACATGGTGCCACGATTAAACTTATACATAAATTAAGTTGCCCCATAACCAATCTAACAGTGCCCCTGCGAAACACTCGCAGGCCGTCGAAGGGGGTAGCAGCCAACCCCAAAATATTCAAAAATTATTTACGAGAAAACTGTACATGGTGCCACGATTAAACCTATACATAAATTAAGTTGGCCCATAACTAATCTAACAGTGCCCCTGCGAAACACTCGCAAGCCGTCGAAGGGGGTAGCAGCCAACCCCAAAATATTCAAAAATTATTTACGAGAAAACTGTACATGGTGCCACGATTAAACTTATACATAAATTAAGTTGCCGCATAACCAATCTAACAGTGCCCCTGCGAAACACTCGCAAGCCGTCGAAGGGGGTAGCAGCCAACCCCAAAATATTCAAAAATTAATTACGAGAAAACTATACATTGTGCCACGATTAAACTTATACATAAATTAAGTTGCCCCATAACCAATCTAACAGTGCCCCTGCGAAACACTCGCAGGCCGTCGAAGGGGGTAGCAGCCAACCCCAAAATATTCAAAAATTATTTACGAGAAAACTATACATGGTGCCACGATTAAACTTATACATAAATTAAGTTGGCCCATAACCAATCTAACAGTGCCCCTGCGAAACACTCGCAAGCCGTCGAAGGAGGTAGCAGCCAACCCCAAAATATTCAAAAATTATTTACGAGAAAACTGTACATGGTGCCACGATTAAACTTATACATAAATTAAGTTGGCCCATAACCAATCTAACAGTGCCCCTGCGAAACACTCGCAAGCCGTCGAAGGGGGTAGCAGCCAACCTCAAAATATTCAAAAATTAATTACGAGAAAACTATACATTGTGCCACGATTAAACTTATACATAAATTAGGTTGCCCCATAACCAATCTAACAGTGCCCCTGCGAAACACTCGCAGGTCGTAGAAGGGGGTAGCAGCCAACCCCAAAATATTCAAAAATTATTTACGAGAAAACTGTACATGGTGCCACGATTAAACTTATACATAAATTAAGTTGGCCCATAACCAATCTAACAGTGCCCCTGCGAAACACTCGCAAGCCGTCGAAGGGGGTAGCAGCCAACCCCAAAATATTCAAAAATTATTTATGAGAAAACTGTACATGGTGCCACGATTAAACTTATACATAAATTAAGTTGGCCCATAACCAATCTAACAGTGCCCCTGCGAAACACTCGCAAGCCGTCGAAGGGGGTAGCAGCCAACCCCAAAATATTCAAAAATTATTTATGAGAAAACTGTACATGGTGCCACGATTAAACTTATACATAAATTAAGTTGGCCCATAACCAATCTAACAGTGCCCCTGCGAAACACTCGCAAGCCGTCGAAGGGGGTAGCAGCCAACACCAAAATATTCAAAAATTAATTACGAGAAAACTATACATGGTGCCACGATTAAACTTATACATAAATTAAGTTGGCCCATAACCAATCTAACACTGCCCCTGCGAAACACTCGCAAGCCGTCGAAGGGGGTAACAGCCAACCCCAAAATATTCAAAAATTATTTACGAGAAAACTGTACATGGTGCCACGATTAAACTTATACATAAATTAAGTTGTCCCATAACCAATCTAACAGTGCCCCTGCGAAACACTCGCAAGCCGTCGAACGGGGTAGCAGCCAACCCCAAAATATTCAAAAATTAATTACGAGAAAACTATACATGGTGCCAAGATTAAACTTCTACATAAATTAAGTTGCCCCATAACCAATCTAACAGTGCCCCTGCGAAACACTCGCAGGCCGTCGAAGGGGGTAGCAGCCAACCCCAAAATATTCAAAAATTATTTACGAGAAAACTGTACATGGTGCCACGATTAAACTTATACATAAATTAAGTTGGCCCATAACCAATCTAACAGTGCCCCTGCGAAACACTCGCAAGCCGTCGAAGGGGGTAGCAGCTAACCCCAAAATATTCAAAAATTAATTACGAGAAAACTATACATTGTGCCACGATTAAACTTATACATAAATTAAGTTGCCCCATAACCAATCTAACAGTGCCCCTGCGAAACACTCGCAGGTCGTCGAAGGGGGTAGCAGCCAACCCCAAAATATTCAAAAATTATTTACGAGAAAACTATACATGGTGCCGCGATTAAACTTATACATAAATTAAGTTGCCCCATAACCAATCTAACAGTGTCCCTGCGACACACTCGCAGGTCGTCGAAGGGGGTAGCAGCCAACCCCAAAATATTCAAAAATTATTTACGAGAAAACTATACATGGTGCCACGATTAAACTTATACATAAATTAAGTTGGCCCATAACCAATCTAACAGTGCCCCTGCGAAACACTCGCAAGCCGTCGAAGGAGATAGCAGCCAACCCCAAAATATTCAAAAATTATTTACGAGAAAACTGTACATGGTGCCACGATTAAACTTATACATAAATTAAGTTGGCCCATAACCAATCTAACAGTGCCCCTGCGAAACACTCGCAAGCCGTCGAAGGGGGTAGCAGCCAACCCCAAAATATTCAAAAATTAATTACGAGAAAACTATACATTGTGCCACGATTAAACTTATACATAAATTAAGTTGCCCCATAACCAATCTAACAGTGCCCCTGCGAAACACTCGCAGGTCGTCGAAGGGGGTAGCAGCCAACCCCAAAGTATTCAAAAATTATTTACGAGAAAACTGTACATGGTGCCACGATTAAAATTATACATAAATTAAGTTGGCCCATAACCAATCTAACAGTGCCCCTGCGAAACTCTTGCAAGCCGTCGAAGGGGGTAGCAGCCAACCCCAAAATATTCAAAAATTATTTACGAGAAAACTGTACATGGTGCCACGATTAAACTTATACATAAATTAAGTTGCCCCATAACCAATCTAACAGTGCCCCTGTGAAACACTCGCAAGCCGTCAAAGGGGGTAGCAGCCAACCCCAAAATATTCAAAAATTATTTACGAGAAAACTGTACATGGTGCCACGATTAAACTTATACATAAATTAAGTTGGCCCATAACCAATCTAACAGTGCCCCTGCGAAACACTCGCAAGCCGTCGAAGGGGGTAGCAGCCAACCCCAAAATATTCAAAAATTATTTACGAGAAAACTGTACATGGTGCCACGATTAAACTTATACATAAATTAAGTTGGCCCATAACCAATCTAACAGTGCCCCTGCGAAACACTCGCAAGCCGTCGAAGGGGGTAGCAGCCAACCCCAAAATATTCAAAAATTAATTACGAGAAAACTGTACATGGTGCTACGATTAAACTTATACATAAATTAAGTTGCCCCATAACCAATCTAACAGTGCCCCTGCGAAACACTCGCAAACCGTCGAAGGGGGTAGCAGCCAACCCCAAAATATTCAAAAATTATTTACGAGAAAACTGTACATGGTGCCACGATTAAACTTATACATAAATTAAGTTGGTCCGTAACCAATCTAACAGTGCCTATGCGAAACACTCGCAAGCCGTCGAAGGGGGTAGCAGCCAACCCCAAAATATTCAAAAATTATTTACGAGAAAACTGTACATGGTGCCACGATTAAACTTATACATAAATTAAGTTGCCCCATAACCAATCTAACAGTGCCTCTGCGAAACACTCGCAAGCCGTCGAAGGGGGTAGCAGCCAACCCCAAAATATTCAAAAATTATTTACGAGAAAACTGTACATGGTGCCACGATTAAACTTATACATAAATTAAGTTGGTCCATAACTAATCTAACAGTACCCCTGCGAAACACTCGCAAACCGTCGAAGGGGGTAGCAACCAACCCCAAAATATTCAAAAATTATTTACGAGAAAACTGTACATGGTGCCACGATTAAACTTATACATAAATTAAGTTGGCCCATAACGAATCTAACAGTGCCCCTGCGAAACACTCGCAAGCCGTCGAAGGGGGTAGCAGCCAACCCCAAAATATTCAAAAATTAATTACGAGAAAACTATACATGGTGCCACGATTAAACTTATACATAAATTAAGTTGCCCCATAACCAATCTAACAGTGCCCCTGCGACACTCTCGCAGGTCGTCGAAGGGGGTAGCAGCCAACCCCAAAATATTCAAAAATTATTTACGAGAAAACTGTACATGGTGCTACGATTAAACTTATACATAAATTAAGTTGCCCCATAACCAATCTAACAGTGCCCCTGCGAAACACTCGCAAGCCGTCGAAGGGGGTAGCAGCCAACCCCAAAATATTCAAAAATTATTTACGAGAAAACTGTACATGGTGCCACGATTAAACTTATACATAAATTAAGTTGGTCCGTAACCAATCTAACAGTGCCTATGCGAAACACTCGCAAGCCGTCGAAGGGGGTAGCAGCCAACCCCAAAATATTCAAAAATTATTTACGAGAAAACTGTACATGGTGCCACGATTAAACTTATACATAAATTAAGTTGGTCCATAACCAATCTAACAGTGCCCCTGCGACACACTCGCAGGTCGTCGAAGGGGGTAGCAGCCAACCCCAAAATATTCAAAAATTATTTACGAGAAAACTATACATGGTGCCACGATTAAACTTATACATAAATTAAGTTGGCCCATAACCAATCTAACAGTGCCCCTGCGAAACTCTCGCAAGCCGTCGAAGGAGGTAGCAGCCAACCCCAAAATATTCAAAAATTATTTACGAGAAAACTGTACATGGTGCCACGATTAAACTTATACATAAATTAAGTTGGCCCATAACCAATCTAACAGTGCCCCTGCGAAACACTCGCAAGCCGTCGAAGGGGGTAGCAGCCAACCCCAAAATATTTAAAAATTAATTACGAGAAAACTATACATGGTGCCACGATTAAACTTATACATAAATTAAGTTGCCCCATAACCAATCTAACAGTGCCCCTGCGACACACTCGCAGGTCGTCGAAGGGGGTAGCAGCCAACCCCAAAATATTCAAAAATTATTTACGAGAAAACTATACATGGTGCCACGATTAAACTTATACATAAATTAAGTTGGCCCATAACCAATCTAACAGTGCCCCTGCGAAACACTCGCAAGCCGTCGAAGGAGATAGCAGCCAACCCCAAAATATTCAAAAATTATTTACGAGAAAACTGTACATGGTGCCACGATTAAACTTATACATAAATTAAGTTGGCCCATAACCAATCTAACAGTGCCCCTGCGAAACACTCGCAAGCCGTCGAAGGGGATAGCAGCCAACCCCAAAATATTCAAAAATTAATTACGAGAAAACTATACATTGTGCCACGATTAAACTTATACATAAATTAAGTTGCCCCATAACCAATCTAACAGTGCTCCTGCGAAACACTCGCAGGTCGTCGAAGAGGGTAGCAGCCAACCCCAAAATATTCAAAAATTATTTACGAGAAAACTGTACATGGTGCCACGATTAAACTTATACATAAATTAAGTTGGCCCATAACCAATCTAACAGTGCCCCTGCGAAACACTCGCAAGCCGTCGAAGGGGGTAGCAGCCAACCCCAAAATATTCAAAAATTATTTACGAGAAAACTGTACATGGTGCCACGATTAAACTTATACATAAATTAAGTTGCCCCATAACCAATCTAACAGTGCCCCTGTGAAACACTCGCAAGCCGTCGAAGGGGGTAGCAGCCAACCCCAAAATATTCAAAAATTATTTACGAGAAAACTGTACATGGTGCCACGATTAAACTTATACATAAATTAAGTTGGCCCATAACCAATCTAACAGTGGCCCTGCGAAACACTCGCAAGCCGTCGAAGGGGGTAGCAGCCAACCCCAAAATATTCAAAAATTATTTACGAGAAAACTGTACATGGTGCCACGATTAAACTAATACATAAATTAAGTTGGCCCATAACCAATCTAACAGTGCCCCTGCGAAACACTCGCAAGCCGTCGAAGGGGGTAGCAGCCAACCCCAAAATATTCAAAAATTATTTACGAGAAAACTGTACATGGTGCCACGATTAAACTTATACATAAATTAAGTAGCCCCATAACCAATCTAACAGTGCCCCTGCGAAACACTCGCAAGCCGTCGAAGGGGGTAGCAGCCAACCCCAAATATTCAAAAATTATTTACGAGAAAACTGTACATGGTGCCACGATTAAACTTATACATAAATTAAGTTGCCCCATAACCAATCTAACAGTGCCCCTGCGAAACACTCGCAAGCCGTCGAAGGGGGTAGCAGCCAACCCCAAAATATTCAAAAATTATTTACGAGAAAACTGTACATGGTGCCACGATTAAACTTATACATAAATTAAGTTGCCCCATAACCAATCTAACAGTGCCCCTGCGAAACACTCGCAAGCCGTCGAAGGGGGTAGCAGCCAACCCCAAAATATTCAAAAATTATTTACGAGAAAACTGTACACGGTGCCACGATTAAACTTATACATAAATTAAGTTGGTCCATAACCAATCTAACAGTGCCCCTGCGAAACACTCGCAAGCCGTCGAAGGGGGTAGCAACCAACCCCAAAATATTCAAAAATTATTTACGAGAAAACTGTACATGGTGCCACGATTAAACTTATACATAAATTAAGTTGGCCCATAACCAATCTAACAGTGCCTCTGCGAAACACTCGCAAGCCGTCGAAGGGGGTAGCAGCCAACCCCAAAATATTCAAAAATTAATTACGAGAAAACTATACATGGTGCCACGATTAAACTTATACATAAATTCAGTTGCCCCATTACCAATCTAACAGTGCCCCTGCGACACTCTCGCAGGTCGTCGAAGGGGGTAGCAGCCAACCCCAAAATATTCAAAAATTATTTACGAGAAAACTGTACATGGTGCTACGATTAAACTTATACATAAATTAAGTTGGCCCATAACCAATCTAACAGTGCCCCTGCGAAACACTCGCAGGCCGTCGAAGGGGGTAGCAGCCAACCCCAAAATATTCAAAAATTATTTACGAGAAAACTATACATGGTGCCACGATTAAACTTATACATAAATTAAGTTGGCCCATAACCAATCTAACAGTGCCCCTGCGAAACACTCGCAGGCCGTCGAAGGGGGTAGCAGCCAACCCCAAAATATTCAAAAATTATTTACGAGAAAACTATACATGGTGCCACGATTAAACTTATACATAAATTAAGTTGGCCCATAACCAATCTAACAGTGCCCCTGCGAAACACTCGCAAGCCGTCGAAGGAGGTAGCAGCCAACCCCAAAATATTCAAAAATTATTTACGAGAAAACTGTACATGGTGCCACGATTAAACTTATACATAAATTAAGTTGGCCCATAACCAATCTAACAGTGCCCCTGCGAAACACTCGTAAGCCGTCGAAGGGGGTAGCAGCCAACCCCAAAATATTCAAAAATTAATTACGAGAAAACTATACATTGTGCCACGATTAAACTTATACATAAATTAAGTTGCCCCATAACCAATCTAACAGTGCCCCTGCCAAACACTCGCAGGTCGTCGAAGGGGGTAGCAGCCAACCCCAAAATATTCAAAAATTATTTACGAGAAAACTGTACATGGTGCCACGATTAAACTTATACATAAATTAAGTTGGCCCATAACCAATCTAACAGTGCCCCTGCGAAACACTCGCAAGCCGTCGAAGGGGGTAGCAGCCAACCCCAAAATATTCAAAAATTATTTACGAGAAAACTGTACATTGTGCCACGATTAAACTGATACATAAATTAAGTTGCCTCATAAACAATCTAACAGTGCCCCTGCGAAACACTCGCAAGCCGTCGAAGGGGGTAGCAGCCAACCCCAAAATATTCAAAAATTATTTACGAGAAAACTGTACATGGTGCCACGATTAAACTTATACATAAATTAAGTTGGCCCATAACCAATCTAACAGTGCCTCTGCAAAACACTCGCAAGCCGTCGAAGGGGGTAGCAGCCAACCCCAAAATATTCAAAAATTATTTACGAGAAAACTGTACATGGTGCCACGATTAAACTTATACATAAATTAAGTAGCCCCATAACCAATCTAACAGTGCCCCTGCAAAACACTCGCAAACCGTCAAAGGGGGTAGCAGCCAACCCCAAAATATTCAAAAATTATTTACGAGAAAACTGTACATGGTGCCACGATTAAACTTATACATAAATTAAGTTGCCCCATAACCAATCTAACAGTGCCCCTGCGAAACACTCGCAAGCCGTCGAAGGGGGTAGCAGCCAATCCCAAAATATTCAAAAATTATTTACGAGAAAACTGTACATGGTGCCACGATTAAACTTATACATAAATTAAGTTGGCCCATAACCAATCTAACAGTGCCCCTGCGAAACACTCGCAAGCCGTCGAAGGGGGTAGCAGCCAACCCCAAAATATTCAAAAATTATTTACGAGAAAACTGTACATGGTGCCACGATTAAACTTATACATAAATTAAGTTGGCCTATAACCAATCTAACAGTGCCCCTGCGAAACAATCGCAAGCCGTCGAAGGGGGTAGCAGCCAACCCCAAAATATTCAAAAATTAATTACGAGAAAACTATACATGGTGCCACGATTAAACTTATACATAAATTAAGTTGCCCCATAACCAATCTAACAGTGCCCCTGCGAAACACTCGCAGGTCGTCGAAGGGGGTAGCAGCCAACCCCAAAATATTCAAAAATTATTTACGAGAAAACTGTACATGGTGCCACGATGAAACTTATACATAAATTAAGTTGGCCCATAACCAATCTAACAGTGCCCCTGCGAAACACTCGCAAGGCGTCGAAGGAGGTAGCAGCCAACCCCAAAATATTCAAAAATTATTTACGAGAAAACTGTACATGGTGCCACGATTAAACTTATACATAAATTAAGTTGGCCCATAACCAATCTAACAGTGCCCCTGCGAAACACTCGCAAGCCGTCGAAGGGGGTAGCAGCCAACCCCAAAATATTCAAAAATTAATTACGAGAAAACTATACATTGTGCCACGATTAAACTTATACATAAATTAAGTTGCCCCATAACCAATCTAACAGTGCCCCTGCCAAACACTCGCAGGTCGTCGAAGGGGGTAGCAGCCAACCCCAAAATATTCAAAAATTATTTACGAGAAAACTGTACATGGTGCCACGATTAAACTTATACATAAATTAAGTTGGCCCATAACCAATCTAACAGTGCCCCTGCGAAACACTCGCAAGCCGTCGAAGGGGGTAGCAGCCAACCCCAAAATATTCAAAAATTATTTACGAGAAAACTGTACATTGTGCCACGATTAAACTTATACATAAATTAAGTTGCCTCATAAACAATCTAACAGTGCCCCTGCGAAACACTCGCAAGCCGTCGAAGGGGGTAGCAGCCAACCCCAAAATATTCAAAAATTATTTACGAGAAAACTGTACATGGTGCCACGATTAAACTTATACATAAATTAAGTTGGCCCATAACCAATCTAACAGTGCCTCTGCGAAACACTCGCAAGCCGTCGAAGGGGGTAGCAGCCAACCCCAAAATATTCAAAAATTATTTACGAGAAAACTGTACATGGTGCCACGATTAAACTTATACATAAATTAAGTAGCCCCATAACCAATCTAACAGTGCCCCTGCAAAACACTCGCAAGCCGTCGAAGGAGGTAGCAGCCAACCCCAAAATATTCAAAAATTATTTACGAGAAAACTGTACATGGTGCCACGATTAAACTTATACATAAATTAAGTTGGCCCATAACCAATCTAACAGTGCCTCTGCGAAACACTCGCAGGTCGTCGAAGGGGGTAGCAGCCAACCCCAAAATATTCAAAAATTATTTACGAGAAAACTGTACATGGTGCCACGATTAAACTTATACATAAATTAAGTAGCCCCATAACCAATCTAACAGTGCCCCTGCGAAACACTCGCAAGCCGTCGAAGGGGGTAGCAGCCAACCCCAAAATATTCAAAAATTATTTACGAGAAAACTGTACATGGTGCCACGATTAAACTTATACATAAATTAAGTTGGCCCATAACCAATCTAACAGTGCCCCTGCGAAACACTCGCAATCCGTCGAAGGGGGTAGCAGCCAACCCCAAAATATTCAAAAATTAATTACGAGAAAACTATACATGGTGCCACGATTAAACTTATACATAAATTAAGTTGCCCCATAACCAATCTAACAGTGCGCCTGCGAAACACTCGCAGGTCGTCGAAGGGGGTAGCAGCCAACCCCAAAATATTCAAAAATTAATTACGAGAAAACTGTACATGGTGCCACGATTAAACTTATACATAAATTAAGTTGCCCCATAACCAATCTAACAGTGCCCCTGCGAAACACTCGCAGGTCGTCGAAGGGGGTAGCAGCCAACCCCAAAATATTCAAAAATTATTTACGAGAAAACTGTACATGGTGCCACGATTAAACTTATACATAAATTAAGTTGGCCCATAACCAATCTAACAGTGCCCCTGCGAAACACTCGCAAGCCGTTGAAGGGGGTAGCAGCCAACCCCAAAATATTCAAAAATTAGAGAAAACTGTACATGGTGCCACGATTAAACTTATACATAAATTAAGTAGCCCCATAACCAATCTAACAGTGCGCCTGCGAAACACTCGCAAGCCGTCGAAGGGGATAGCAGCCAACCCCAAAATATTCAAAAATTAATTACGAGAAAACTATACATTGTGCCACGATTAAACTTATACATAAATTAAGTTGCCCCATAACCAATCTAACAGTGCCCCTGCGAAACACTCGCAGATCGTCGAAGGGGGTAGCAGCCAACCCCAAAATATTCAAAAATTATTTACGAGAAAACTGTACATGGTGCCACGATTAAACTTATACATAAATTAAGTTGGCCCATAACCAATCTAACAGTGCCCCTGCGAAACACTCGCAAGCCGTCGAAGGGGGTAGCAGCCAACCCCAAAATATTCAAAAATTATTTACGAGAAAACTGTACATGGTGCCACGATTAAACTTATACATAAATTAAGTTGCCCCATAACCAATCTAACAGTGCCCCTGCGAAACACTCGCAAGCCGTCGAAGGGGGTAGCAGCCAACCCCAAAATATTCAAAAATTATTTACGAGAAAACTGTACATGGTGCCACGATTAAACTTATACATAAATTAAGTTGCCCCATAACCAATCTAACAGTGCCCCTGCGAAACACTCGCAGGCCGTCGAAGGGGGTAGCAGCCAACCCCAAAATATTCAAAAATTATTTACGAGAAAACTGTACATGGTGCCACGATTAAACCTATACATAAATTAAGTTGGCCCATAACTAATCTAACAGTGCCCCTGCGAAACACTCGCAAGCCGTCGAAGGGGGTAGCAGCCAACCCCAAAATATTCAAAAATTATTTACGAGAAAACTGTACATGGTGCCACGATTAAACTTATACATAAATTAAGTTGCCGCATAACCAATCTAACAGTGCCCCTGCGAAACACTCGCAAGCCGTCGAAGGGGGTAGCAGCCAACCCCAAAATATTCAAAAATTAATTACGAGAAAACTATACATTGTGCCACGATTAAACTTATACATAAATTAAGTTGCCCCATAACCAATCTAACAGTGCCCCTGCGAAACACTCGCAGGCCGTCGAAGGGGGTAGCAGCCAACCCCAAAATATTCAAAAATTATTTACGAGAAAACTATACATGGTGCCACGATTAAACTTATACATAAATTAAGTTGGCCCATAACCAATCTAACAGTGCCCCTGCGAAACACTCGCAAGCCGTCGAAGGAGGTAGCAGCCAACCCCAAAATATTCAAAAATTATTTACGAGAAAACTGTACATGGTGCCACGATTAAACTTATACATAAATTAAGTTGGCCCATAACCAATCTAACAGTGCCCCTGCGAAACACTCGCAAGCCGTCGAAGGGGGTAGCAGCCAACCTCAAAATATTCAAAAATTAATTACGAGAAAACTATACATTGTGCCACGATTAAACTTATACATAAATTAGGTTGCCCCATAACCAATCTAACAGTGCCCCTGCGAAACACTCGCAGGTCGTAGAAGGGGGTAGCAGCCAACCCCAAAATATTCAAAAATTATTTACGAGAAAACTGTACATGGTGCCACGATTAAACTTATACATAAATTAAGTTGGCCCATAACCAATCTAACAGTGCCCCTGCGAAACACTCGCAAGCCGTCGAAGGGGGTAGCAGCCAACCCCAAAATATTCAAAAATTATTTATGAGAAAACTGTACATGGTGCCACGATTAAACTTATACATAAATTAAGTTGGCCCATAACCAATCTAACAGTGCCCCTGCGAAACACTCGCAAGCCGTCGAAGGGGGTAGCAGCCAACCCCAAAATATTCAAAAATTATTTATGAGAAAACTGTACATGGTGCCACGATTAAACTTATACATAAATTAAGTTGGCCCATAACCAATCTAACAGTGCCCCTGCGAAACACTCGCAAGCCGTCGAAGGGGGTAGCAGCCAACACCAAAATATTCAAAAATTAATTACGAGAAAACTATACATGGTGCCACGATTAAACTTATACATAAATTAAGTTGGCCCATAACCAATCTAACAGTGCCCCTGCGAAACACTCGCAAGCCGTCGAAGGGGGTAACAGCCAACCCCAAAATATTCAAAAATTATTTACGAGAAAACTGTACATGGTGCCACGATTAAACTTATACATAAATTAAGTTGGCCCATAACCAATCTAACAGTGCCCCTGCGAAACACTCGCAAGCCGTCGAAGGGGGTAACAGCCAACCCCAAAATATTCAAAAATTATTTACGAGAAAACTGTACATGGTGCCACGATTAAACTTATACATAAATTAAGTTGGCCCATAACCAATCTAAGAGTGCCCCTGCGAAACACTCGCAAGCCGTCGAAGGGGGTAGCAGCCAACCCCAAAATATTCAAAAATTAATTACGAGAAAACTGTACATGGTGCCACGATTAAACTTATACATAAATTAAGTTGGCCCATAACCAATCTAACAGTGCCCCTGCGAAACACTCGCAAGCCGTCGAAGGGGGTAGCAGCCAACCCCAAAATATTCAAAAATTATTTACGAGAAAACTGTACATGGTGCCACGTTTAAACTTATACATAAATTAAGTTGCCCCATAACCAATCTAACAGTGCCCCTGCGAAACACTCGCAAGCCGTCGAAGGGGGTAGCAGCCAACCCCATAATATTCAAAAATTATTTACGAGAAAACTGTACATGGTGCCACGATTAAACTTATACATAAATTAAGTTGGCCCATAACCAATCTAACAGTGCCCCTGCGAAACACTCGCAAGCCGTCGAAGGGGGTAGCAGCCAACCCCATGATATTCAAAAATTATTTACGAGAAAACTGTACATGGTGCCACGATTAAACTTATACATAAATTAAGTTGGCCCATAACCAATCTAACAGTGCCCCTGCGAAACACTCGCAAGCCGTCGAAGGGGGTAGCAGCCAACCCCAAAATATTCAAAAATGATTTACGAGAAAACTGTACATGGTGCCACGATTAAAATTATACATAAATTAAGTTGCCCCATAACCAATCTAACAGTGCCCCTGCGAAACACTCGCAAGCCGTCGAAGGGGGTAGCAGCCAACCCCAAAATATTCAAAAATTATTTACGAGAAAACTGTACATGGTGCCACGATTAAACTTATACATAAATTAAGTTGCCCCATAACCAATCTAACAGTGCCCCTGCGAAACACTCGCAGGCCGTCGAAGGGGGTAGCAGCCAACCCCAAAATATTCAAAAATTAATTACGAGAAAACTGTACATGGTGCCACGATTAAACTTATACATAAATTAAGTTGCCCCATAACCAATCTAACAGTGCGCCTGCGAAACACTCGCAGGCCGTCGAAGGGGGTAGCAGCCAACCCCGAAATATTCAAAAATTATTTACGAGAAAACTGTACATGGTGCCACGATTAAACTTATACATAAATTAAGTTGCCCCATAACCAATCTAACAGTGCCCCTGCGAAACACTCGCAGGCCGTCGAAGGAGGTAGCAGCGAACCCCAAAATATTCAAAAATTATTTACGAGAAAACTGTACATGGTGCCACGATTAAAATTATACATAAATTAAGTTGGCCCATAACCAATCTAACAGTGCCCCTGCGAAACACTCGCAAGCCGTTGAAGGGGGTAGCAGCCAACCCCAAAATATTCAAAAATTATTTACGAGAAAACTGTACATGGTGCCACGATTAAACTTATACATAAATTAAGTTGCCCCATAACCAATCTAACAGTGCCCCTGCGAAACACTCGCAGGCCGTCGAAGGGGGTAGCAGCCAACCCCCAAATATTCAAAAATTATTTACGAGAAAACTGTACATGGTGCCACGATTAAACTTATACATAAATTAAGTTGGCCCATAACCAATCTAACAGTGCCCCTGCGAAACACTCGCAAGCTGTCGAAGGGGGTAGCAGCCAACCCCAAAATATTCAAAAATTATTTACGAGAAAACTGTACATGGTGCCACGATTAAACTTATACATAAATTAAGTTAACCCATAACCAATCTAACAGTGCCTCTGCGAAACACTCGCAAGCCGTCGAAGGGGGTAGCAGCCAACCCCAAAATATTCAAAAATTAATTACGAGAAAACTATACATGGTGCCACGATTAAACTTATACATAAATTAAGTTGCCCCATAACCAATCTAACAGTGCCCCTGCGAAACACTCGCAGGCCGTCGAAGGGGGTAGCAGCCAACCCCAACATATTCAAAAATTATTTACGAGAAAACTGTACATGGTGCCACGATTAAACTTATACATAAATTAAGTTGGCCCATAACCAATCTAACAGTGCCCCTGCGAAACACTCGCAAGCCGTCGAAGGGGGTAGCAGCCAACCCCAAAGTATTCAAAAATTATTTACGAGAAAACTGTACATGGTGCCACGATTAAACTTATACATAAATTAAGTTGCCCCATAACCAATCTAACAGTGCCCTGCGAAACACTCGCAAGCCGTCGAAGGGGGTAGCAGCCAACCCCAAAATTTTCAAAAATTATTTACGAGAAAACTGTACATGGTGCCACGATTAAACTTATACATAAATTTAGTTGGCCTATAACCAATCTAACAGTGCCCCTGCGAAACACTCGCAAGCCGTCAAAGGGGGTAGCAGCCAACCCCAAAATATTCAAAAATAAATTACGAGAAAACTATACATGGTGCAACGATTAAACTTATACATAAATTAAGTTGCCCCATAACCAATCTAACAGTGCCCCTGCCAAACACTC
The DNA here is from genome assembly GCA_940337035.1 of Agriotes lineatus. Lineage (NCBI taxonomy): Eukaryota > Metazoa > Arthropoda > Insecta > Coleoptera > Elateridae > Agriotes > Agriotes lineatus. The sequence goes on from CALNHX010000160.1 coordinate 441,947, forward strand.
GCAAGCCGTCGAAGGGGGTAGCAGCCAACCCCAAAATATTCAAAAATTATTTACGAGAAAACTGTACATATTGCCACGATTAAACTTATACATAAATTAAGTTGCCCCATAACCAATCTAACAGTGCCCCTGCGAAACACTCGCAAGCCGTCGAAGGGGGTAGCAGCCAACCCCAAAATATTCAAAAATTATTTACGAGAAAACTGTACATGGTGCCACGATTAAACTTATACATAAATTAAGTTGGCCCATAACCAATCTAACAGTGCCCCTGCGAAACACTCGCAAGCCGTCGAAGGGGGTAGCAGCCAACCCCAAAATATTCAAAAATTATTTACGAGAAAACTGTACATGGTGCCACGATTAAATTAATATATAAATTAAGTTGCCCCATAACCAATCTAACAGTGCCCCTTTGAAACACTCGCAAGCCGTCGAAGGGGGTAGCAGCCAACCCCAAAATATTCAAAAATTATTTACGAGAAAACTGTACATGGTGCCACGATTAAACTTATACAAAAATTAGGTTGCCCCATAACGAATCTAACAGTGCCCCTGCGAAACACTCGCAAGCCGTCGAAGGGGGTAGCAGCCAACCCCAAAATATTCAAAAATTATTTACGAGAAAACTGTACATGATGCCACGATTAAACTTATACATAAATTAAGTTGGCCCATAACCAATCTAACAGTGCCCCTGCGAAACACTCGCAAGCCGTCGAAGGGGGTAGCAGCCAACCCCAAAATATTCAAAAATTATTTACGAGAAAACTGTACATGGTGCCACGATTAAACTTATACATAAATTAAGTTGCCCCATAACCAATCTAACAGTGCCCCTGCGAAACACTCGCAAGCCGTCGAAGGGGGTAGCAGCCAACCCCAAAATATTCAAAAATTATTTACGAGAAAACTGTACATGGTGCCACGATTAAACTTATACATAAATTAAGTTGGCCCATAACCAATCTAACAGTGCCCCTGCGAAACACTCGCAAGCCGTCGAAGGGGGTAGCAGCCAACCCCAAAGTATTCAAAAATTAATTACGAGAAAACTATACATGGTGCCACGATTAAACTTATACATAAATTAAGTTGCCCCATAGCCAATCTAACAGTGCCCCTGCGAAACACTCGCAAGCCGTCGAAGGGGGTAGCAGCCAACCCCAAAGTATTCAAAAATTATTTACGAGAAAACTGTACATGGTGCCACGATTAAACTTATACATAAATTAAGTTGGCCCATAACCAATCTAACAGTGCCCCTGCGAAACACTCGCAAGCCGTCGAAGGGGGTAGCAGCCAACCCCAAATATTTAAAAATTAATTACGAGAAAACTATACATGGTGCCACAATTAAACTTATACATAAATTAAGTTGCCCCATAACCAATCTAACAGTGCCCCTGCGAAACACTCGCAGGCTGTCGAAGGGGGTAGCAGCCAACCCCAAAATATTCAAAAATTATTTACGAGAAAACTGTACATGGTGCCACGATTAAACTTATACATAAATTAAGTTGCCCCATAACCAATCTAACAGTGCCCTGCGAAACACTCGCAGGCCGTCGAAGGGGGTAGCAGCCAACCCCAAAATATTCAAAAATTATTTACGAGAAAACTGTACATGGTGCCACGATTAAACTTATACATAAATTAAGTTGGCCCATAACCAATCTAACAGTGCCCCTGCGAAACAGTCGCAGGCCGTCGAAGGGGGTAGCAGCCAACCCCAAAATATTCAAAAATTATTTACGAGAAAACTGTACATGGTGCCACGATTAAACTTATACATAAATTAAGTTGCCCCATAGCCAATCTAACAGTGCCCCTGCGAAACACTCGCAGGCCGTCGAAGGGGGTAACAGCCAACCCCAAAATATTCAAAAATTATTTACGAGAACACTGTACATGGTGCCACGATTAAACTTATACATAAATTAAGTTGCCCCATAACCAATCTAACAGTGCCCCTGCGAAACACTCGCAGGCCGTCGAAGGGGGTAGCAGCCAACTCCAAAATATTCAAAAATTATTTACGAGAAAACTGTACATGGTGCCACGATTAAACATATACATAAATTAAGTTGGCCCATAACCAATCTAACAGTGCCCCTGCGAAACACTCGCAAGCCGTCGAAGGGGGTAGCAGCCAACCCCAAAATATTCAAAAATTATTTACGAGAAAACTGTGCATGGTGCCACGTTTAAACTTATACATAAATTAAGTTGCCCCATAACCAATCTAACAGTGCCCCTGCGAAACACTCGCAAGCCGTCGAAGGGGGTAGCAGCCAACCCCAAAATATTCAAAAATTATTTACGAGAAAACTGTACATGGTGCCACGATTAAACTTATACATAAATTAAGTTGCCCCATAACCAATCTAACAGTGCCCCTGCGAAACACTCGCAAGCCGTCGAAGGGGGTAGCAGCCAACCCCAAAATATTCAAAAATTATTTACGAGAAAACTGTGCATGGTGCCACGTTTAAACTTATACATAAATTAAGTTGCCCCATAACCAATCTAACAGTGCCCCTGCGAAACACTCGCAAGCCGTCGAAGGGGGTAGCAGCCAACCCCAAAATATTCAAAAATTATTTACGAGAAAACTGTACATGGTGCCACGATTAAACTTATACATAAATTAAGTTGGCCCATAACCAATCTAACAGTGCCCCTGCGAAACACTCGCAAGCCGTCGAAGGGGGTAGCAGCCAACCCCAAAATATTCAAAAATTATTTACGAGAAAACTGTACATGATGCCACGATTAAACTTATACATAAATTAAGTTGCCCCATAACCAATCTAACAGTGCCCCTGCGAAACACTCGCAAGCCGTCGAAGGGGGTAGCAGCCAACCCCAAAATATTCAAAAATTATTTACGAGAAAACTGTACATGGTGCCACGATTAAACTTATACATAAATTAAGTTGGCCCATAACCAATCTAACAGTGCCCCTGCGAAACACTCGCAAGCCGTCGAAGGGGGTAGCAGCCAACCCCAAAGTATTCAAAAATTAATTACGAGAAAACTATACATGGTGCCACGATTAAACTTATACATAAATTAAGTTGCCCCATAGCCAATCTAACAGTGCCCCTGCGAAACACTCGCAAGCCGTCGAAGGGGGTAGCAGCCAACCCCAAAGTATTCAAAAATTATTTACGAGAAAACTGTACATGGTGCCACGATTAAACTTATACATAAATTAAGTTGGCCCATAACCAATCTAACAGTGCCCCTGCGAAACACTCGCAAGCCGTCGAAGGGGGTAGCAGCCAACCCCAAATATTTAAAAATTAATTACGAGAAAACTATACATGGTGCCACAATTAAACTTATACATAAATTAAGTTGCCCCATAACCAATCTAACAGTGCCCCTGCGAAACACTCGCAGGCTGTCGAAGGGGGTAGCAGCCAACCCCAAAATATTCAAAAATTATTTACGAGAAAACTGTACATGGTGCCACGATTAAACTTATACATAAATTAAGTTGCCCCATAACCAATCTAACAGTGCCCTGCGAAACACTCGCAGGCCGTCGAAGGGGGTAGCAGCCAACCCCAAAATATTCAAAAATTATTTACGAGAAAACTGTACATGGTGCCACGATTAAACTTATACATAAATTAAGTTGGCCCATAACCAATCTAACAGTGCCCCTGCGAAACACTCGCAGGCCGTCGAAGGGGGTAGCAGCCAACCCCAAAATATTCAAAAATTATTTACGAGAAAACTGTACATGGTGCCACGATTAAACTTATACATAAATTAAGTTGCCCCATAGCCAATCTAACAGTGCCCCTGCGAAACACTCGCAGGCCGTCGAAGGGGGTAGCAGCCAACCCCAAAATATTCAAAAATTATTTACGAGAACACTGTACATGGTGCCACGATTAAACTTATACATAAATTAAGTTGCCCCATAACCAATCTAACAGTGCCCCTGCGAAACACTCGCAGGCCGTCGAAGAGGGTAGCAGCCAACTCCAAAATATTCAAAAATTATTTACGAGAAAACTGTACATGGTGCCACGATTAAACATATACATAAATTAAGTTGGCCCATAACCAATCTAACAGTGCCCCTGCGAAACACTCGCAAGCCGTCGAAGGGGGTAGCAGCCAACCCCAAAATATTCAAAAATTATTTACGAGAAAACTGTGCATGGTGCCACGTTTAAACTTATACATAAATTAAGTTGCCCCATAACCAATCTAACAGTGCCCCTGCGAAACACTCGCAAGCCGTCGAAGGGGGTAGCAGCCAACCCCAAAATATTCAAAAATTATTTACGAGAAAACTGTACATGGTGCCACGATTAAACTTATACATAAATTAAGTTGCCCCATAACCAATCTAACAGTGCCCCTGCGAAACACTCGCAAGCCGTCGAAGGGGGTAGCAGCCAACCCCAAAATATTCAAAAATTATTTACGAGAAAACTGTACATGGTGACACGATTAAACTAATACATAAATTAAGTTGCCCCATAACCAATCTAACAGTGCCCCTGCAAAACACTCGCACGCCGTCGAAGGGGGTAGCAGCCAACCCCAAAATATTCAAAAATTATTTACGAGAAAACTGTACATGGTGCCACGATTAAACTTATACATAAATTAAGTTGCCCCATAACCAATCTAACAGTGCCCCTGCGAAACACTCGCAGGCCGTCGAAGGGGGTAGCAGCCAACCCCAAAATATTCAAAAATTATTTACGAGAAAACTGTACATGGTGCCACGATTAAACTTATACATAAATTAAGTTGGCCAATAACCAATCTAACAGTGCCCCTGCGAAACACTCGCAAGCCGTCGAAGGGAGTAGCAGCCAACCCCAAAATATTCAAAAATTATTTACGAGAAAACTGTACATGGTGCCACGATTAAACTTATACATAAATTAAGTTGGTCCATAACCAATCTAACAGTGCCCCTGCGAAACACTCGCAAGCCGTCGAAGGGGGTAGCAGCCAACCCCAAAATATTCAAAATTTATTTACGAGAAAACTGTACATGGTGCCACGATTAAACTTATACATAAATTAAGTAGCCCCATAACCAATCTAACAGTGCCCCTGCGAAACACTCGCAAGCCGTCGAAGGGGGTAGCAGCCAACCCCAAAATATTCAAAAATTATTTACGAGAAAACTGTACATGGTGCCACGATTAAACTTATACATAAATTAAGTTGGCCCATAACCAATCTAACAGTGCCCCTGCGAAACACTCGCAAGCCGTCGAAGGGGGTAGCAGCCAACCCCAAAATATTCAAAAATTAATTACGAGAAAACTATACATGGTGCCACGATTAAACTTATACATAAATTAAGTTGGCCCATAACCAATCTAACAGTGCCCCTGCAAAACACTCGCAAGCCGTCGAAGGGGGTAGCAGCCAACCCCAAAATATTCAAAAACTAATTACGAGAAAACTATACATGGTGCCACGATTAAACTTATACATAAATTAAGTTGCCCCATAACCAATCTAACAGTGCCCCTGCGAAACACTCGCAAGCCGTCGAAGGGAGTAGCAGCCAACCCCAAAATATTCAAAAATTAATTACGAGAAAACTATACATGGTGCCACGATTAAACTTATACATAAATTAAGTTGCCCCATAACCAATCTAACAGTGCCCCTGCGAAACATTCGCAGGCCGTCGAAGGGGGTAGCAGCCAACCCCAAAATATTCAAAAATTATTTACGAGAAAACTGTACATGGTGCCACGATTAAACTTATACATAAATTAAGTTGGCCCATAACCAATCTAACAGTGCCCCTGCGAAACACTCGCAGGCCGTCGAAGGGGGTAGCAGCCAATCCCAAAATATTCAAAAATTATTTACGAGAAAACTGTACATGGTGCCACGATTAAACTTATACATAAATTAAGTTGCCCCATAACCAATCTAACAGTGCCCCTGCGAAACACTCGCAGGCCGTCGAAGGGGGTAGCAGCCAACCCCAAAATATTCAAAAATTATTTACGAGAAAACTGTACATGGTGCCACGATTAAACTTATACATAAATTAAGTTGCCCCATAACCAATCTAACAGTGCCCCTGCGAAACACTCGCAGGCCGGCGAAGGGGGTAGCAGCCAACCCCAAAATATTCAAAATTTATTTACGAGAAAACTGTACATGGTGCCACGATTAAACTTATACATAAATTAAGTTGGCCCATAACCAATCTAACAGTGCCCCTGCGAAACACTCGCAGGAAGTCGAAGGGGGTAGCAGCCAACTCCAAAATATTCAAAAATTATTTACGAGAAAACTGTACATGGTGCCACGATTAAACTTATACATAAATTAAGTTGGCCCATAACCAATCTAACAGTGCCCCTGCGAAACACTCGCAAGCCGTAGAAGGGGGTAGCAGCCAACCCCAAAATATTCAAAAATTATTTACGAGAAAACTGTACATGGTGCCACGATTAAACTTATACATAAATTAAGTTGCCCCATAACCAATCTAACAGTGCCCCTGCGAAACACTCGCAAGCCGTCGAAAAGGGTAGCAGCCAACCCCAAAATATTCAAAAATTATTTACGAGAAAACTGTACATGGTGCCACGATTAAACTTATACATAAATTAAGTTGCCCCATAACCAATCTAACAGTGCCCCTGCGAAACACTCGCAAGCCGTCGAAGGGGGTAGCAGCCAACCCCAAAATATTCAAAAATTATTTACGAGAAAACTGTACATGGTGCCACGATTAAACTTATACATAAATTAAGTTGGCCCATAACCAATCTAACAGTGCCCCTGCGAAACACTCGCAAGCCGTCGAAGGGGGTAGCAGCCAACCCCAAAATATTCAAAAATTATTTACGAGAAAACTGTACATGGTGCCACGATTAAACTTATACATAAATTAAGTTGCCCCATAACCAATCTAACAGTGCCCCTGCGAATCACTCGCAAGCCGTCGAAAAGGGTAACAGCCAACCCTAAAATATTCAAAAATTATTTACGAGAAAACTGTACATGGTGCCACGATTAAACTTATACATAAATTAAGTTGCCCCATAACCAATCTAACAGTGCCCCTGCGAAACACTCGCAAGCCGTCGAAGGGGGTAGCAGCCAACCCCAAAATATTCAAAAATTATTTACGAGAAAACTGTACATGGTGCCACGATTAAACTTATACATAAATTAAGTTGGCCCATAACCAATCTAACAGTGCCCCTGCGAAACACTCGCAAGCCGTCGAAGGGGGTAGCAGCCAACCCCAAAATATTCAAAAATTTTGCGTGCTTCGCTCCCGTCTAACCGTCCAGGCCCGGTTAGCCGGGTTAAGACAGGCTTGGTGGCGCCCTCATGATTTCGACATACCCTATATATATATATTATGCCACAACACGCTTGCCCAGAACGTACCGTGTGACTCACGCCCGACTCCCTGAGCGTTCCAGCCGTGGCCTATTAGCCTATTTCGAACCGATTTCAGGGCAAGTGTGCCAGTTTTTCAGGACTGATTCCGTGGTGCGATGCTCACCTTGGGTGGGTGTCGTAAAGTTCTTTTAATACCGTAACAGGCTAATTTTGGCGCCATCTAACGTGGGGCTTTGTCTGTTTGGTTTTCTCGTTAAGCCCCTCCGTTGTGCGTCTTAATTTTGGCGCGACAACGTGGGACGTTGATGTTCATTGTTGTCTGTTATCATTTATATTGTTGTCACAAATGTTTTTTTTCGTCATTTCGAAGTGGTATGGACTGGTAAACCGTTTTTTTTTCTTAGTAGAATATTTTACCGAGCTTCTTTTCTTGTTTTCTATTTGTCTTTTCCTGTTTTCTTCTGTTTTCTATATGTCTTTTCTTGTCTTTTCCTGTTCTTAGTTTATTTTCATTAGTTTTCTTGACCGTGTATATGTTTTTTCTTAGTTGTCATTTGTCTTTACGTTTCTTTTCTTGTTTTCTATATGTTTTTTCTTGTCTTTTCTTATTTTCTATATGTAGTTTTGTGTTTTCTTGTTGTTTATCGCCTTTTGAGTTTTCTTTTTGTGTTTTTCCATGTCTTTTCATATTTTGAGTATCTTTTCCGTCATTTTTACCGTCGTTTCTTGTTTTTCCCGTATTAATCGGATTTTGTACCAGATGTTGTTGAGTGAAGGTACCGACCTTGTTTTTTTAAGTCTTTTCGAAGGCTTAGTTGGGAGTTTCGATTCCCTGTCGTTTACATTGTTTAGCCTTGGGCTAAGTTGACACTTTTGTTGTACCGAACTGACGTTTATCGATTTTGACGTTCACGTTAGCGAGGTTTATCAATTTTGACGTTGATGATTACCGATTTTGACAAATTTTTTTTATCGTTTGGTGTTGTGCCGCGTTGATTTTTGGTGAGCAGGTTGGAATTCATTTTCAGCTTCATCACTGCGTTTTGGTTTGTTGATCAGTTGTGGATTGTTGTTGGTGTGCTTGGGGAGATTCGCTCGTGCGGTTATTACGTCCCTCAGGCCATTTTCTTAGTTGGTTTGGTGTAGTTATTTTCGTTGGCCTTTATCTCATACTCATTATTATCATGTATCGCCCAACCTGGTTTACCGACTTCTTCGTGGACACCCCTAACCTTTTTTTTTCTATAGTAGTGTTTTGTACACTTACCGTTAGCATTTAACGAGCTTTTGCCGCTGGTCGGAATGTTTCGTACTTGTTGACGATTTGTTGTCATTTACCGTACCCTTTTTGTCTGATGACGTCATGTTGTCAAGTATCGTGTTCTTTGTGAACAGTTTTGTTGAAGCTTCTGAGCTTTGTGTGGCAGTAATGCGCATGCTGTCCGCGCGAAGTTCCGTTGGTATTCAAGTATTAAGTATTTAAAGGCCTTTGAATTTTTTTTTGTAGTGATGCCCTGTTGTTTTCATGGCCTAGCGCTCTTTTACCGTACCGTTGGCCGTCGCCATTTTCAACCACCTATGTGGGATTACATAAAGAGAGCGTGTTTCTGGTCATTTTGTTTCGTGCGGACCCTGTCGTCGTAAGGTAGTCCCTTTGGGCCGCATGGAGTTCTGAAGAGGATTTATTGGGCATGCGTCATCGAACGTTTACACCCTTGGAGACTTGGTCCTTCCGGATTTTCTTTTGGTGTTCGGTGTTGGAGTCACTTTCGAGCTCGCGCTTTGCGGTTTAACAGTCGACTTGGCTCCGGCATCGGCATCGATTGAGGATTTCGGTGGACTGAGTTTTTCCTATTACTGATTATGACTATTTTTGACAGTTTCTGTTACAACCATTTCCCTTTTTTTTTGTGGTTCATCCTCTTCTCTTGGGTATTCATACCAGTTGTGGGATCCACACAATGCGCCGATCTCGTGACGCGCAGCGTGCCCTCTTCAGGTAACCCTTGGGTGAGACTTTGGACTTCCATTTCTATACCTCCCCCCCCTCCCTGTGTTCTTTTGGAACGGTTGGTCGGAAGTGTCCACAGGTGTAAGACTTATTTATACCCCTTTTAGACCCATATTTTACCCGATTTTGACCCAAACAATTTCCGTATTTTCTACTGGCGTATCCAGTCTTTCTTTTTCCTCTTCTCTCTTCCCTTCTGTCGTACCCTATCTGGTGGCCGGTGTGCGTAATTCCTTTGGGGGTACAGCTATCGTATCAGCGTTTCCGGTCGTTTGAGTGCTCGTGGCGCCGCAGCCAAAATGCCCCGTTGATTTTAAGAGACTTCGGGGAACTCTCTTTCAAGTAAGGGGAGTGTCAGGTCATTTTGGTATTTTAAATAGCCACCTAGGCTTTAGGGCAGCGTGCCCGTATGCTAAACCCTTTTAGTTCTTTATTTGGCTCCATCGCCTAATTCCAGAATCATGATTTCGCACATATTTGGCCCCAAACGCAGTATTTCTCGTCGGTTGGAGCCCCCCTCTGATGGCGCTTTGGCAGCCGAGCGTATCGCTCGCAAGAATTCCGAATCTTCTAGAAAGCACGCCGTTGTGGCGTGATACCATTGTTGCCGGCATTAATTTGTTTCATTTTATCGCCCCGCGATTGGCTGCCGAGGTTTAGTCACGTGGGGACGCGACCAAGGTGACCTGTGCCAGCGCTTCCCTCTGGGCATTCAGCCGAGAGCCGTCGAACAAATAAGAGGTCGGATAGTGTGTGCGTTCGTGCGGCGCTTCCGCCCTTGGCGGGGGCGTCAGCCTTTTTTTTCCGTCGAGTGCTGCTTCGGCAGGTATGTGGCAAACGGTTTCGCCTCTGGGCAGTTGACCGCAGCCCGTTTCAGAGAACGCTCGTGTGGTGGTTGTGAGTGTGGGTTTCGAATTGTCTTCGGCGTAGCGTGGGTGCTTTTTGAGCCCAGTTCCTGCTTCCGTAAGTAAGAGGTCGTGCCCCCTTCATCTCGACCTGCGAGGATCTGTCCCGCAGAACGAAAGTGGCCCATTTTTCGTCGTCCCGTTATACGCGTCCTGACGCGTCTCACGTCGCCATTATGGCCGATGTGCACTCATCCCTATAGCCGTCGAACATCGAAGGTACCTGCCACCTAAGACTGCAGCTTGTCGCAACTCAACTGTACCAGGCTCCCTAACCGCCTACATATTAAGGTATGTGCCTTTGAACTGATTACCGCTGTGAACGCGAGCGAGCCGTCACATCTCTTGTGCCTACAGGCACTGTCGTCATATTTGTCCATGTTGCGAGTGCTAATTTGTTCTTTACTGTTTGCTGCATAAGGCGTCGCGCCAGTATATTTGTACATTCATTCAAAATTACAGACTGTCCATGTTGCGAGTGCTAATTTGCTCTTTACTGTTTGCTGCATAAGGCGTCGCGCCAGCATATTTATACATTCATTCAAAATTACAGACTGTCCATGTTGCGAGTGCTAATTTGTTCATTACTGTTCAACATCTGTCGCTAGGTTTAGAGCGCGCGCCAGCTGGTGTTCTTAGTTATAATCTATTTATAGATATAGTGCGACGCACTCTGCTGCACCATTGTAACCCGTTAGTCAATACATGATTTGTTAGCTAAGGGAACTATTGTTTTGTTTCGACTTGTGCATGTTCTGTTACAGATAAGCGCCCCCTTCAGTGTACTGATTATTGTGCGACGGAACGAGGGAGCTTTGAGCGTACAGGTGTGTAAGACAGCTGCGTAGTCGCGGTCGGATTGACACCTAATTACAATCCTTGCATGAGGCAATCCCGAAATTGTTATTTGACCTTGCAATTCTTGAGTAATCCTATCGGCAGAGTATTTTGCGTGCTTCGCTCCCGTCTAACCGTCCAGGCCCGGTTACCGGGTTAAGACAGGCTTGGTGGCGCCCTCATGATTTCGACATACCCTATATATATATTATGCCACAACACGCTTGCCCAGAACGTACCGTGTGACTCACGCCCGACTCCCTGAGCGTTCCAGCCGTGGCCTATTAGCCTATTTCGAACCGATTTCAGGGCAAGTGTGCCAGTTTTTTAAGACTGATTCCGTGGTGCGATGCTCACCTTGGGTGGGTGTCGTAAAGTTCTTTTAATACCGTAATAAGATGCTTAATTGCATTTCACGCCTTTAGGGCAACTTGTTGCTATGTTAAAACCATTTTCAATAAGTACAATCTCATCTTCCGCACATTTGATTCCGGTCATTTTGGTATTTTAAATAGCCACCTAGGCTTTAGGGCAGCGTGCCCGTATGCTAAACCCTTTTAGTTACTTATTTGGCTCCATCGCCTAATTCCAGAATCATGATTTTGCACATATTTGGCCCCAAACGCAGTATTTCTCGTCGGTTGGAGCGCCCCTATGATGGCGCTTTGGCAGCCGAGCGTTATCGCTCGCAAGAATTCCGAATCTTCTAGAAAACACGCCGTTGCGGCGTGCTACCATTGTCGCCGGCATTAATTTGTTTCATTTTATCGCCTCGCGATTGGCTGCCGAGGTTTAGTCACGTGGGGACGCGACCGATGTGACCTGTGGCAGCGCTTCCCTCTGGGCAGTTGATCGCAGCCCATTGCAGAAAGCGTTCGTTTGGTGGTTGTGTTATCCAGGCGGCGTCCTTCGGCCCCTTTGGTGCCCGAGGACGCCTGCCGCTGTCCTTTTAGTATTGTTGCCGTGGAGGCCCTCTTTTCCGTTGCCCGTCTCGAGCTGTGGCAGCGAGCGCTGCGAGAATGGTTTCACCTTCGAGAGGTGTTGTGTGTGTGAGTTTCGAATCGTTTTCCGCGTAGCGTGGGTGCATTTTGAGCCCAGTTCCTGCTCCCGTAAGTAAGGGATCGTGCCCCTTTATCTCGACCTTCGAGGATCTGTCCCGCAGAACGAAAGTGGCCCATTTTTCGTCGTCCAGTTGTACGCGTCCTGACGCGTCTCACGTCGCCAGTATGGCGGATGTCCACTCATCCCTATAGCCGTCGAACATCGAATGTACCTGCCACCTAAGACTGCAGCCTGTCGCAACTCAACCGTACCAGGCTCCCTAACCGCCTACATATTAAGGTATGTGTCTTTGAACTGATTACTGCTGTGTACCTGTCCCGCGGAGAGCATTAAGCCCCGCGTACGAGCTGTATTGGGACGCCGCGAGCGAGCCCGTCACGTCTCTTGTGCCTACAGGCACTGTCGTCATATTTGTGCGTTCATTCCGAATTACAGACTGTCTATTTTACAAGGGCTTGCATTACTGTTTGCTGCATAAGGCGTCGCGCCCGCATATTTGTACATTCATTCCAAATTACAGACTGTCTATGTTACAAGTGCTACTTTGTTCATTACTGTTCAACATCTGTCGCTAGGCTTAGAGCGCGCGCCAGCTGGTGTTTTCTTAGATATAATCTATTCATAGATATAGGGCGACGCACTCCGCTGCCCCACTGTAGCCCGTGATTCAATAAATGTTTTGTTAGTTAAGGGAACTATTGTTTTGTTTCGACTTGTGCATGTTCTGTTTCAGATAAGCGCCCCCTTTCAGTGTACTGATTATTGTGCGTCGGGACGAAGGAGCCTTGAGCGTACAGGTGGGTGAGACAGCTGCGTAGTCGCGGTCGGATTGGCACCTAATTACAATCTTTGCATAAGGCAATCTCGAAATTGTTATTTGACCTTGCAACTCTTGAGTAATCCTATCGTCGGAGTATTTTGCGTGCTTCGCTCCCGTCTAACCGTCCAGGCCCGGTTAGTCGGGTTAAGACAGGCTTGGTGGCGCCCTCATAATTTTGACATACTCTATATATATATATATATATGCCGCAACACGCTTGCCCAGAACGTATCGTGTGACTCACGCCCGACTCCCTGAGCGTTCCAGCCGTGGCCTTTAGCCTATTTTGAGCCGATCTCAGGGCAAGTGTGCCAGTTTTTCAGGACTGATTCCGTGGTGCAATGCTCACCTTGGGTGGGTGTCGTAAAGTTCTTTTAATACCGTAACAATTTATCGAAAGCAGTTTATCGAATGGCAATGGTAAATTTATTGTTTATCGAAATAAATGCAATTAGTAATGCTTTGAAGTTGATCTATAATTTTAACGAAAAATTAGAGGAAGAAATGCACAGTCTTCAAGAATTAGAAAGCTATTACTTTGAAACTGGCTTTTAAAACGTATTTCCAAAAATATTAAAATACTACTATAAAGCCTGTTAGCGTTACCCAGGAAACACCACGTGAAGGTCGGTTTACTAGTTTCCCTCTTTTTTTTCTTACTTTTTTTAGTTTTGTTTACTTTTTTTGTATTTATAACTTTTTCTTCTATGGAATCTATTTTAATATTTTAATTAACTAGTTATTTTAATAAGCAGTTTTATGTGCGATACCACGCAGATAGTCATGCATGTTATTGATGTCAAAGTTTTCAGCAAGTTGTTTGATTCTCTGAGCACAATCTCTGTACTTTTTGCGAGTACTAGTTGCTTCTTGTCCACCTACATATTATTCGATTCGCAATTCGTGAAGCTCTTGTTCCCTCTAGATTGTTTCAATAAATTTCCAGATATTCGGATGATCTGCAGAAATTTGTTGTTCAAAACCTCGATGCCAACCTTCTACTGAATTGTTGGTTTTTGACAAACCTTGAACTGCTGCATCAAAGCTATACCATAAAATATGTGAAAATCGAGGCTCTCTGCGACGGTGGCGTCGCTGTGGACGCCCTATCCACATATCTTCGAAATAATCGACAATAAATTGGTTGTAACTCTGGTGGCAGAATATCGTCATCGCATAACATTTCAAAAGCTTCGACCACATATTGCGTAGGAACAAATGCTATGGCAGAAAGTAATTTCACTTTCAAAGCAAAATCTGCATCTGTTTCGTAACTTGCTTTCAGACTATGTGATTAGATTTGGAGATAAACACATTGGCAAAAATGAAAAAAACAACCACGATACGTCGATTGGGGGAATTCACTCACCATTGCATTGATCATCATCATCCAATAGCGCTACAGCCCATCACAGGCCTTGGCTAACTCAAGGATCTGTCTCCATTCTGGTCGGTTCTGCGCTGTCACTTTCCAATAGCGTATTCCCATGATCTTGAGATCTTTGCTCAGAGCATCAAGGTATCGAGTTCGTGGACGGCCGGCTGCTCTTTTCCCTTCAGATTGGCTGAATGTTATTTTCTTTAATGGATCGTTTTCTTCTAGTCTTGCAACGTGCCCTATCCACCGCAGTCGTCCGAACCTGATTGCCTTAACGGTGCTTATATCTTTAAACAACTCATACAGTTCATCTTTTTCTCCACATGTTGTTTTCCTTAATAGGACCGTAAATTCTTCTTAATATTTTTCTCGAAACAGCCTAGTCGGTTTTCTTCTTTTTTATTTAACGTCCAGGATTCTGAGCCGTATAGGAGCACTGGCCTTATAAGTGCTATATATATCTTAACCTTCGTTGTGCGTGATATATTGTAAGAGTTCATGCTTTTCTGGATCTCATAATAGCTTCTATTAGCGAGTATTACTCTTTTACGGATTTCGCTTTCCACGTTGTTTCCCTTATTTATTAAGGTCCCCAAATATGTGAATTCTTGAAACTGATTCGATGTTGTATGTGTCTATTGTTAAGCTCTGTCTTATTCGTAGTCGGCATCCTTCTCGATTTATACATATGTACTTTGTCTTTGTTTCATTCACTTGTAGACCCATTCTTTCTGCAGCTTTTTCTAATGCAACGAATGCCTCTTTAGCCGCTAACAGGGACCTTCCTATGATATCGAGATAGTAGAGGGAAGTGGATGGTTCTGGAACCTCCCCCCACCACTTGGCCTTGAGTTCAAGACCAAGGCCACATGCAAGGCGAGGCCACGTTCAAGGCGAGGTCACGTTCAATCCCAAGGTCACGTTCGAAGCGAGGCCATCAACAGTAACCTTGAAGACTGGGTATAACATGAGGTGTAGTTTTGTGTTCAGTAGTATTGTTAAGGACTTTATAAACTTTGCCGCTTCTCTTCCATTCTGAATTCATACTGTGCGCAGTAGACTGCCGGGCGTCCTTCCGCTTCCAAAAACACCTACGTTTCATCTGTCAACGTGGCAGCATGCAAACCGGTCAGCTCTACGAAAGCTAATTCTTGTAAATGTTCAAATGTTCAATGTGTTATTTATTGCTAATAAAGTAACATATTTCCGGCTTTCAACGAGTGTATTTATTCAGTGAAACCTACAATTCATACAGTCCACAAATTCCAAGGCGAGCTGGCAATCAGGAATTTTCCAAACAACGGAAAACTGAGAAGGCTACAAACATTGGACCTTCGATCCCGATTAGTGCCAAAACATTGGTCCTACAGAGCCAGGATTAAACCACATTAGGTCATTGCGAGTCCAATCGCGACAGCATTCGACAACATTGGTCATTGGCAAGTACAAAAGCATATTCAGTTTTGTATTGCATCGCATGTAATCGACCACAGCGTCCCATATACGCAGCAACGCGTGGAACGAAGAGGGCACATGCGGTGCCCGTAACGAGAGGAAGGAAGACAGCAGACGGTGCTATCAACGCCAAGTTAGTGCACGTGGGCATTGCAGCTGCAAGCCGGCAGTCTGCGGCGTCTCGTCCAGACCACAGTAACGAAAAGGAGGCACGTACCAATATCAATGTAAGCCTAATTTCCTATTTTTGTGATTTCCTATGCATAAATTTGGTTTATTTCGTCTGTGTTTGCACATGTGCATATTTTCAGCTGCGTATTATTGCGTAAACAAATGGTTTATGAGTCATATAAACATTTTAATTGCGTGAAATGCCAAGCTATTACGTTTGTTAGCGATAACCCCTGCATTTTCAAATTGCAGAGCCGTTTGCGTTGTTAAAACAGTCTCGCGTTCGTGGCGCAATTTGGTCTTGCGTAGTGCAGGGCCATCCGCGTCGTGATTCATTCCGTTGTACCGGGGTCGTTTTCTGCGTCGTAAGCGACAAGTTTCTCGCGTTGTTAGCAAGCGCTGTCTGCGTTGTAAACAAATTCGCGCCAGAGGCGTGCGAAAGGGTTTTATCATTAAAGAATATTTCAGATTCTGCAAGTAGTAAGGCTACCACGCGTAGCATCTTGCCTGAAATATCACAGATAGTTGACCCGTTGGATCCGCGTACCAGAAGCGTACAAAATTCACGCCAGGGGCGTACGAAAAGTTAGTTCGATCTGTTAAATTGTTTTTAATCTCAACAATTATGGATCCGCTTGTAAGAGCACGTGGCTCTATCAAGGGCAAGCTTACGAGTTTCGCAAAATACGTGCAATCGTTGCAAGCAATTTACGAGGTAGATCAATCGTTATCTAGCATTCAAATTATTCAGTTGCAAAAAAGATTGAATAATGCAGCCGCATTGTTATCAGAATATGATGCGGTTCATGAACAAATTTTAGAAGCCAGTGAGGATGCAGAACGGGAAATGCAACAGCGAGTCGAATTTGAAGATTCTTATTATTTTGCAATTTCACTAGCTGAATATTTGATTAATGAATACAACAGCCAGTCTGATGTTGCATTAGATCGTTCTGGATCGCCTGCTGGTAGCTTAAGATCAGGGCATTCAAACTACAGCTCGCAGTGTAATACGCCAT